>CM035436.1:24880984-25025984 GCA_020310875.1 Ceratopteris richardii | reverse complement strand
ATTTTTAAAGTTCTTTGAATAATAAATAATAGTGTTTGGGGAGAATTTAGCAAGGGACTCTTGTTATTTAAAATTTTAAAGGAATATAGCAGAATACTTGTCTTAAAACTTGGGGATGAAGATGTAAATCTTAGAAGTTCTCCCCATCTTTGGCGTGAAGGTCTCTTGTCAAGGTTTCTTACATTTGTTGGCCCTTCTCTAATCCTTTGTTATTAATAGGAGGTTAAGTGATCTTTCTCTGTTGTGGATATAGATAAAGTTAGCTTGAGATTTGTTTCGCTTTAGATTTGTTTTGAAGTGAAAAGATGTTATTGAAGCTCTTCCTCAGGCTAGAAAAATTTGCATCCATCTTTTGGTTACCTTCAAATGTATGAGAACTTTGGGTCAGAACTTTAAGTAAAGTGGCATTGGAAGGGTTTTGAAAGAGCATGCCATACTAACATTATGTAATGGTGATGTGATGTCTTTCTCTCTTTCACAAATGGACATTCAGGTCACATCGTTTTCGCTGATTGTTATATTCTTTTTCTACACATAACTGCTCCCTTCTAGAGGTGCAAAATTCAATCTTCATATCCCTAAGGATTCTTGCATTCTTAAAGCTATAGATAGGACATAAGTTAAGCAAATCATATAAGTCTCAATTTATTTTATCTCAGCTATGTATTTATTTTTGTCTATTTTTGCCTATTTTGTCAAGGTTGGTGGCTATCTTTTAGGGGAATATAGTCATCTCCTTGCAAGGACACCTGGCTGCTCATCCAAAGAAATTTTCGCCATAATCCATGAGAAGTTTCCAACTGTATCGTAAGTTCTGAACCTTCCTTTTCGCTTTCTCTCCTTGTAATTCTGGTTTAGGCGGATGTGAATGTTTTGCTGAGCAAGAATGCTAAACGAACATAAGAGTGTTTATTTATTCATTTATTTTTCTTTGGCTTAGAATTTCAACAAAGGCATTGTTACTATCGTCATACATCAAGATACTTATGCATTCACAGCCTCCAGATCCAGAACTTCAAGAACAAATCTGGAGAGTTTTTCAAAGGTATTCACAGTATTTACTGAACAAGATTTTTCTGAATGTTTGGATCTAGTGAAGAGGAAAGAAATATGTGGTAAAATTTCAAGTGTTCAGATTTGAAGGAAATATTGATGCTGAGATTCAACAGCGTGCGGTAGAGTACTTCGCTCTGAGTCGAAAAGGTCCTGCTATGATTGACATAATGGCAGAAATGCCGAAGTTCCCAGAGCGTCAGGTTTGAAGCTGTTGTGTTGATTTCTTGGTTCTAGGAAATTTGGATACATAATTCATGTTTTTCACTCTGTTTTGGTTTGTAGTCGGCACTTTTGAAGAAGACAGAAGATGCAGAAGCTGATGCAGCTGAGCTAAGTGCAACAAGGTTACGGGTCCAACAGCAAACATCAAATGCAATGGTTGTTGTGAGCCAGCCTTTTTCGGATGGGCCTATACATGTTGGACCTCTTACTAGATCATCTTCTTCACCGCAGGAAATGGTGTGGGAATCGTTCATAATAACACTCTTGAAGTTTTGTCATAGAGGCGTATTTATAGAGGGTACATGACATATTTGATAATTTAAAATGATTCGTCACTAAAAAGTATTTTTGAAGCATGTAGAATGGTGACCTGGCCTTGACTGTGACGACAATGGGACAAGGCCAACAGTCCACACCTCAACCACTAGCACCTGCGACTGGAGACCTGCTGGGTGACCTCCTTGCGATTGAGGCACCTCCCCCAGCTTCTGTCTCTTCATCATTGTTGAGTTCAGAGCCATCCTCATTGGAAGGACTAGGAGATTCTTCAGCTCTGGCACTCTTAGATAATGCACCATCAGTGCAGGTTACAAAATCTTGCACATTTCCTTATGTTTTTTGTTGGAATATGGTTTTTAATTCCTTAAGATGCGTTGTCCATCAAAATTATATCTTATTAACTGGCCAATGTGATGAATTTTTCAGCCAATCGGTAGCATCAAGGATTGGTTCAGTGCCCTTTGTGTGAAGGATAGTGGAGTCTTGTACGAGGATCCATATATACAGGTTATTATATCTCTTTTTGAGAAATGCTGTTTTGTCCAGTGTTGTACTCTGACATCCCTGCCAAATCAATGCAATTCAAGAAAAGGAAAAGAAAAAAATTCAGTTTCCCTCGGAATAGGAGCAATATTCTTAGAACTACCCTTGAGTTGTGATGGTTCCTCAGGTGGTTGTAGGTCTTGTATTGATAATGCAAACCTTTGAAACAAGAGATATATAGCTTTGTGTGCATCTGCATGTGAGTGCTTTCCCTTTGTGTTGATGCATGTCTCTCATGTTGTCACCCCTATTTCTGCATTCGTACCATTAAATGAGAGTCCTCTAAATTTTCCTTTATTCTAAAATTCATGTGTTGAAGTCATGTATAGAATTGTGCATGTGAGTGCATGCATACCCACTCAGACACACACAGAGAGAAGGGAATGAGTCTGTGCATGTGAGTGTCATGTGGTCCCTGACACAAAAATAAAGTTTGCGAGGGTGTGAGTGTAGAGTGGGGGACTACATCATATCACAGACGCGCGCGCGCACACACACACACACACACACACACACACACACACACACACACACACACACACATAGAGAGAGAGATAGATAGATAGAGAAAGGGAGGGAGGGAGGGAGGGAGGGAGGGAGATTAACGTCTTCCGAAGGCAAGACTTGGCCTATGAGACAAAACCATGTACAATTGTAGTAACCCTTGTGTAGAAATAAAATGGAATAGTACTCGCTACACAAAACTGTGTAGGTTAAAAAAGGCTGGAAACAACCACAGGATAGTGTACGAGGTGATGGAGAGGTAGTGGGGATAATGTAGTGGTGCGTGGGGAAATGTGGCTCTAACTCTGCAGATAATGACCACCTAATACATGGGGGCCCCATGTCGGGAGTGAATATGTATATCTTAACTACAGATAATGGGTGGAGGTGGGTGGAGTAGGTGGTACATCGGCCGCTGTTTGAGTGCCTCCTGAAGGAAGGCTACCGAGGTGGTGGTGGTGCGCTTGTGCTCCATCATGTGGTCATGGGCTATCATGGTGCGTGAGATATCCTCCTGGTATAGTCGTGGTCGTCTGTATCCAGCCCTATGTGGTCGACGTCGCACTCCTTTGTGCCACTACGTGTTGGAGTGTGAGCCCTATGCCTCTGGAAGGCGGGAACGTCTGATGTAGCCCATCTCGCTGAAAGAATTGAGTAATGGTCTGGTGGGTTGTGTGTGTGTGTGTGTGTGTGAGTGAGAGAGAGAGAGAGAGAGAGAGAGAGAGAGAGAGAGAGAGAGAGAGAGAGAGAGAGAGAGAGAGAGAGAGAGAGAGAGAGAGAGAGAGAGAGAGAGAGAGAGAGAGAGAGAGAGAGAGAGAGAGAGAGAGAGAGAGAGAGAGGGGTCAGGGACGGGACCTTGACTGTCCCGGGCACGCCAATCCGGGACGGCACTCAAAATATGTTGATTTTAAGGCTAATTTTTTATGGAAACCATTCATAAGGATTTTGTTAGCTTATAAGAGCACAAATAAACAAGAAAATAGTAAAAATAAGTCTTTCAAAGTGAAATATATGAAAACATGTGATGTGTTGCTGACGCACTGTAGATATACACTAAACATTGACAAAGACATATATCATCATATCATCTTGATTGCTACTATATATCAAAAAAAGTACATATCATGAATAAAACAAAAAAGATACAGCCATGGCCCATACAAGATGAATAATGATAGGTCTACGATAACTCAAGACTCAAGTGTCAAGGAGAATCCAAATGGGGACTCGGGAGTCTGTACTACATCAGTAGAGGTGGTAGCCCATGGTACAATCTGATGCTCAAAGTATTCTGAATCATGTGCCTCTTCTTCATGTTCTTCACCTTGCACCTTGTCCTCCATCTCCCATTCTGTAAAAGGCCCAAAGGGTAAGTTCTTCAGCCTTGAGGAGAGGGTTCAAGAGAGGGGCTGCTGAAATCACTCTCCTAGAGAGGCCCAAAGGATAAGAGGATGGAGAGGGCTGCTCAATATGCAAGAGTGCACACCAAGGCACATCAAGAGAAAGCTGAAAGTAAGATGTGTGGTTTAAGGGCAGCAAAGAGGTCCTTTTATGGTTGCTTTGGGGCTCCAAAAGAACATTTTAGAGAGCTGAAATGGGCATCACTTTTAACGTTTCAAAAGTCTAATTTTTTTTGAAAAATTTGGCCTTCAAAATTTCCCTCCTTCGGCGTCCCGTCCCGGATTGGCGTCATAACAGGCTCCCGTCCCGAAATGGCGTCCCAGGGACGTCCCCTTGTGACACAAAAAAAGGCCGGACGCCAGCCGTCTCGGCTGAGCGTCCCATAGATTTTGAAGAGGGGGAGAGCGTTCCGGCGTCCCTCGGGCCCGGGGACGCTTCCCCTTGTGACTATGGGGGGAAGAGTGGAGGCAGGCCGAGGGGGGGCCCCCCGGGGGGGAAGAATGGAGGCAGGGGGGCCGGGGGAAGGGGTAAGGGAGGGAGAGGGGGGGGGGGGAGGGAGGGAGAACTTTTAATCCCTAGACTATAGAGTTCATATTGAACCTTGCACAAACGCTTACATACATAAACATAGTTATATGTATGTGTTGTCCTCCTTGTGTTTCTAGCCAACCCCCTTTGGACCGTGCTTGAGAGGTTCAGGCCGAAGGGTTGAATTACATGCAATTATATAGGGTAGTGGTGCGGATGTCATCCGACTGTCACAAAAGTAAAGCAAGATCACTAAAAAGCTAATACAATCTAGTCTCAAACATGTGTGGTAAAATACTGAGGCTGATGGAGCCCTATCTCTGGGAGTATATGCATGTCTATATGCTGAGGGCAATACAATCATGAAGATGCATCTGTATACTAGCTCAATCTAGTGGCAATGGAGGGGTGGAGGATGTGATACATAGGTGGGGCCGGTGCTAGAGCTTCCTGTATGAAAGCTATAGGATTTGCTGTCATGAAGGCTACTCTCTCTATAGTGGGATGAAGTTGCAAAGGATCATAATGTTTGCATATAAATACACCAATATGCCGCCATTCTTCATAACTTCACAATTTCCATAAAATGAAGATGATCTTCTCCAAGTATAGATAAGCTCCATGAAGATGCCCTTCTTGTAGAACAAGCAAAAAGCCTAGCATCTGCCCTCCTTGATGATATGAAGAAACCCTAACTTCATACTTTGAAGGTTGAAGGTGATCTCTCCAGAATCAAGCTCTAAAAGCTCTGTCCATGAGATGATTTGAAGCTTGTCATATAGTCTTTATATAGTATCCTCATCTGCCCACGAATTTCTGAAAAGCATAGTTGAAAAAGCAGAAAAACTCAAACTTTTGCTTTTTACAGCGGTTGTCCAGAACAGCCCAATGCTGAGCTTTTATTTGATTTTTAGTTTTAAGTGTGGATAATATGAGCCGTTGGATCTGGCTTAATGTATGCTTGCCACTTGTCAAATTTAATTTTGACTTTTTCTTAAATTTTAAGAGAATTTTGTCTTTTTGTTAAATTTTAAGAGAATTTTGACTTTTGACATGTAAATATGGGTTTGAATTTTGAACTCCTAAATGTGCTTCAAATCAAGGATATAATTTTTTATTGGATAGCTTGAGTAGCAGTTTCCAAATTTGAGAAAAAAGATCTTAAATTTGACCATATTTTAACCTTGATTTGATCATGGTTGACTTTACAAGAAACTGATAATTTCTGAAAATATGCATGTTTTCCCTTTTGAGAAGGTTTGCTTTTCCAATAGCAGATTGTTTTATTATTAACTCATGCAAAAATATGGTGAAAAATAATATAAAACAGAATTTTGTTTCAAAGAGAAAGATGATGAAGCAAAGGTAGTAGAAGATGTTCAAGTTGAAATTGGAGTGGATGGTAACACTTCTTCATCCATCAAGTATTCACATTAAACTATCTTGTTGGAAATGCAACCTTTCACAAGAGAGATTGCACATATTCTTAGTTTCGGTCATTTTTAAACAAAGTCAACCATGGTCAAACCAAGGTCAAAGATGGTCAATTGGTCAAGATATGCAGAAATTTCCTATCACTTTTGCTTTCCTTATATTTGTCTCTATCCTTCTAAGTAGTACTTGGTTGAGAAGAGTATGGGGGAATTTTTCGAGTTCTTGTTTTATTTGTGGTATGGGGTGCTCTTCATCTGCAGAGTCCTATTATATTTTATGGACATTGACATGGTCTTTAGAGGTACCTACAACAAGATTATTGTCAGCTAGGAGTATATACCTACCCTAGCATATTCCCCTTGTGTTGGGTTAGGAGGGGATTGTTAAAATGAACCTTCCACAAGAGGATCATAAATAGTTGAAGATTTTTCTCAAAGATCAAAGGTTGGTCAATAGGTCAATTCTGGTCAAAATATACAGAATGTTTTTGGTCAATTCTGGTCAAAATATACAGAATGTTTTTATCACATATAAGGGAAGTGCTACCAAAGAGCTATCCGATGATATATCACATGTTTAAGTAGAAGAAGATTTGCTAGGTCAAAGAGGGAACCCTAGTTTTCGGTCGAAAGTCAATCAAAGCATTAAAACTCAAATCTGATACAGGCCATCATCTTATAGATTAGATCTTACAGATGAGATTTAACATGATAAACAAACAGGAAAATAATAAAAAATCACGAAAAAAATGCAATCCTAGATTTTTCAGCAGAAATTGTGGAAGTCCCTTTTTTGGGGGGGCTTTTTCGGTTGTTTTTCTTACAGCTTTTGAGTTAGGACAGCAAGTCTATATAAAGACTACCTATTGTTCAAAATTTACATCTTGTACAGTGTACCATAGCATCTCTTAAGCTCTTACGCTTAGGGTCTGGAGAAGTAGCTTTATAAGTATTCTTTTGTATTTTTAGTATTTGGAGCTTATTTTCGCTCCTTTGCAAATCTCGTGTGCATTCTCTCTATTGTCTCTATATACCCTTTCTCTATGTGGGCCTTGAAAATCAGTAGGCATGGGGGTGTATCTTAGGATGACTCGAGATTCTGGGATGACTCTAATTGACAAAGAAGATAGTTGGTGTTTTATGAGTCGAAAATACATGGAGGAATCACGGTTCATCCTAATTCCATGTTACTTGCTTGGTTCGCAACTTGGACAAGACGATTTTTGTGGTATCAGTGGAGGTGACTGTGAGTTTTACTTGACTGTTCCACAAGAGCTTGATTTTGTTCTAGGACATAGGGAGGGGATGTTATGGAGACCTCTTATCGCAAGGGTTTGATAGCTGAAGCATCAGCCGGAGTCCATTTTGACTTGGGAGTGAGTTAGATCAATGAAGGATCGGGTTCCGGATTTTCAGCTGGATGGGTGCTTGTAGTTAAAGGTGTCCGACCAAGTGTCGAGTGTTGCCAGTTGGCCTAATATGAACTGAGCCACCTCCTTTAATGAGTCTATAAATAGGACCCCTAGGCTCATTTGTTATGGATTCTTTGTATGAGGCACTTGGGCTCTTAGCCCTTGGTGGAGTCATTTGCACACCCAAATTGTGTGGGCATGGTGGTATGGGAAACCACACCTGTGAGGGGGCTTCAACCGCTTGGCTGCAGGCTCCTAGGCTCCAGGGCGTGCCCGTTTGGCATTATGGCTGGGAAGTGAGTCTCATGTCTGCCCTTCTATTCTTGCGTGAGTAAGGCTTGTGACTCGTCTTGTCTTGCAGCAGGGACTGGAGGACCTAACAATACATACCTTTTTATGTAATGTATTTATCCATTTATGCTGAACAATGCACCTAAACCTGATTGCAACTTTTGGTTCACACCCTCCTAGTGTTTCTAATGTCCATATCGGTCATATATTGTAAGCCACTTCTCGCCCTCTTTCCAAGTTATTACTTCATTCCATCTTGCTGTCCTTGGACACATTACATACCTTGAGCTTTATTACCATTGTGGCATAGCCTCTTGCCACTTCATAGCATCTTGCCATATCCATAATACATACATATCACACATAACATACCTTGAGCTTTCTTTCCATATCCCAGGGGCCAGTACATAATACCTTTTGCATGTCCATACACCTATTACCAAACATATTGTTTATCACTTTGAAGTGTTATGAATTGTATGCACCTTATGCACTAAATAGCCTTGGTCATATATATTTATATATACATACAGTCATTGCATGCATGCAACATGCGCACACGTGCACATGCACACACACATTAAATGTAATGTATATTACATACATATAAACATATTACATATGTACTGCATGCTAACTTCATACATTCACACAAACATTAAGTACATATTACACATTACGTACTGCACGCACAGACATGCATGTATGGACATATATCTTTTTCTGTGATTTATTTGTGTATATTATTGAACAATGCACCTAAACCCAGCGTGTTGTTCAGCTCATCAGCAAGGAGTGTCTGCTTGAATTTATTTAAGTTATTTTGTTCATGTGTGTTAAATGCAATGATACATGCCTTGCAGTTCTGATTGCTTGCTGGAACGCCTTTCTTCAAGAGAGAGAGTGTCTCTCTCTCTCTCTTTCTCCATTTATTTGTTTATCTATTTTGGGCTAATTCATCTTTTCAACAAGGAAAGGGAAGCACTAGCTATTGTGTGATGTATACTTCTTTCAATTTCAGATAGGCCTTAAGGCAGAATGGCGTGCTCATCAAGGACGTGTTACTCTGTTCCTTGGAAACAAGCATGTAGGAGCACTTACATCAGTTCGTGCTATCATACTTCCTCCTGCTCACTTGAGAATGCAGTTATCCACCGTGCCTGATACGATTCCCCCGAGAGCTCAGGTTGTACAAAAATACATCCGTGGTGTAGCTGAAATCCATATTTTTTTCCCCCCTGTATTTGTGCGAAAATAAGCATGGATGTGCTTAGAGAGAGAAATGTTCTTGCAGGTTCAATGTCCTCTTGAGATAATAAACCTTCAAGCAAGCAGAGATCTAGCAGTTCTTGATTTCTCATACAGCCATGGAAGTGCACCGGTGAGGGTGTGGCAAAACTTTAGCTCTTATTATCTTTAATATCAGAGAGTTGTAGTGTCTAAAAAGTGATCTATATCAGGTTAATATCAATTTGCGCCTCCCTGTTGTTTTGAACAAATTTCTCCAAGGAACCCCTCTAGCTCCTGCTGATTTTGTTAGTCAGTGGAGAGCCTTGACTGGTCCTCCCCTAAAGCTGCAAGAAGTGGTATGTCTTAATATATAAGAAAATGGAATAAGACAAATTTTTTGTGCTTATCTGACATCAGAAAGGATACTGGAGCAGGTACGAGGTGTGAAGCCATTACCCATCCTAGAAATGAGTGCATTATTCAACAGCATGCACATTTTGGTGGCCCCTGGCCTGGTTAGTAGTAAGGCTTTGGGGAGGGGGCTAGAGTCAGATTTTTGATTATGCATCTTCCTTTTCTTTTCCAAGTTTGAAGTACCGGATTTTTTCGGTGTGGTTTGCAGGATCCAAATGTGAATAATATTGTTGCAGGGGCAATATTTGCATCGGAAGCACGTAAAACACTTTGTTTGGTGAGGAGCTCTTCTGTTTGACTCTTTGAATGGCATTTCCTTAATTTCTTCATGTTTTCTTGATGCCAATTTATTTATCAAGTTTTCTCTAAAAAAATCTGCATCCAGATACGTGTTGAAACAGATCCTTCAGACAGGACACAACTTCGTTTAACAGTCGCCTCTCCTGATGCTGTTGTGTCATTAGAGTATGTTTCTGACCAGCCATGTGGATTATGAGGGCAGTATAAATTGTTTGAGGCTTTCACATGCTGGAGTCATAAGATCTCAAAATATGAATCTTGCAGGTTAAAAGAGTACATAAAGGAGCAACTTCTTGATGTTTCTACTCCGACACCACAATTTGTGCCTGCAAGCACAGGACTTACTGGTCCAGCTGCTGCACTGGCTGGTCTGCTTTAAGATACAGTAGCATCAAAGTTTACGATTATGGAGTGAGCATTTTCCAAGGAGCTGTGAATGGGAGTGGGAAGGGATTTCTTCGGAGGAGTTTGTGGGAGTTGGCCGAGAAATGAGTTTGGTGACTAATGTCTTCCAGTAATATGTTCTGGAGGAGAGATGTGCTAGAGCACGAGCACTTCTTCTGGGAGACAATGTCATATCATACATGTAAAATAAGAATTTTGTGTTCCAGAGCTGCAGTTCCACATTTTTTTCGTGCTCGATTCGTTTCACTGGATAGATAGCTGAGCAGGTATCAAAAAGCAGGGTTTTAGCTTGCTTCCTCTAGTCTGCTATTCAATTCATTTTGAGCTTGTACATCTATCTAAGATGGACCTTGTACAATTCACAGCAATGAAACTCATAAAGCATTGGTTTTAAATAGCTTTCAGGAAGGTCAATCATGTTAGCAGCAGTTGATATTGTTGTAATCTTGTAACGTATGTTGAATTTTCACCCACAATTTGCAAGAATGTTTTTGGTTTTTGCTCCATTTTTGAGGCTTCTAAATCGTGTTGGCTTTTTGGATTCATTTATACATGGATCTCTGTTTTTCCTTCTGATGGCGATCCTACAACTGACTTTATGTCTCTTTCATCACCAGGGTGTTAGTATAGTGACTTGATCAGTACCAACGGTTCATATGCATATTCAGGGTCTAGTACTGATGTGCATCTGGGCAGATGCATGCATACTAGTTTATCTGGAGTTCCTTATTAGCATTTCTTCACCTTAATCCCTTATTGGAAGCAGAACCGTGGTATTGACCCATTGGTGGGTGGTGAATGCACTGGAAACTGTAGCATGGAATGAACTATTAAAGCCTAAAAAGCATATGAGGATACATGTGAGTGTTCTGGCAAAGACATTTGTTCTTGGCGTAATTTCTCCTGTCCAATTGTAAGATGTCGACTTCCCAGAATGACATTTAAAGAGCCACTTACAGACTTCGAGAATAAATGTAATTTAGTGGTGGTTTCTGAGAATTGCATTGGTATATGAGTTCCTTCACCACTGATCTTGGTCACACTAAGTCAAATATAGAATGACATTTAAAGAGCCACTTACAGATTTTGAGAATAGATGTGATGGTTTCTGAGAATTGCATTGGTATATGAGTTCTTTCACCAAAATATTCTGTCAAATACATGCTGATCTTGAGGTTGATGCTTTCCTGCACTAGATTTCTTGCTTTAGGATCAATGGTGAAGTACCATATCCAGGTTACAGTTCGATTACCTTCTGGACCTGTCTCTAAGGCACTGGAATGCACATGAAAATTGTTCACGAGTGGACCACTGTTATGAGTACAAGAACGAGGGAAGCATACAAGGTTTGAGATCATGCCAACTATTTAAAATATTGTAATGTGTAATGTAGGTACCTGGATTCTAAATATGTAATTTTCACACAATCCAGCTTCAGATGTGGAGAAATTTTATCAGTGGAGGAGCATATTATGGGAGGGTCAAAGAGGTGATCAATCATGACTACAAAGAAAACTGAATAATTATGCTGACTGAAATCTTTGAAATGATATAGTGATGCAAAAATAACCTTATAAGATTACAAAAATGCAGTACTTGATTGATGGAATGCTTGTCCAACAGCGGAAGACATGAAATTCTTACAAGTACACATTATGGGTGACGTTGATAGCCAGGTATGATGCTTAGTCTTTAATTAACAAGAGCACTCAGGTTATGCATTGATTTTATTTCAACAAAAGATAGCAAACGCTTATCTGATAGAAAAGATCTTGATTGCAAAGAGGGAATTCTTGCACATGCTCTTAAGACACGCTATTCAAGTCTATGAACCAGACTAATCTCAAAATGCCTACGACTGACATATGTACATTTTACAAGATGTCTGACGTAGTGTTAAGGAAAACAACCATTGAGCCATATATACGAGTGTACGAGTGGAAGGAATGACAAGAAATTTTCTTATAACAGGACAGTGTGACTTTGGTGACTCAATAATGCAACTGGATCCAGGCTCTCATGCCATTGGCCCTACAGACTCCGGTAGAATAATGAGCTTTATAAATATGATGAATATGTATAAACACACAACCATACCCATACCCATATCCATATCCATATCCATATCCATATCCATACACATACCCATACCCATACCCACACACACAACACACTTGCGACACACACACAACACACTTGCGACACACACACACACACAGACACGCATGCACGCACATACAGATGCGTGCATGCACGCATGCACACACACACACACACACAAATACACACACAGACACACATACACATGCACCTACACGTGCATGTAAACGCTTACGCCCATGCATGTGCACGTGCATTCATGCACATGTGCACACATGCACCCATACCCATACCCGTACCCGTACCCGTACCCATACCCATACCCATACCCATAGCTATACACGTGCATACACATACATATATACACATGCATATCCATATGCATATGCATACACATACATGCAAGAGACATGCGACACATACACATGCACATTTTCACATGCAAATAGCCATACACATGCATGTACACATCACACACATCACACCTACACATACACGTATGCATACACACAAGTACACCTACACAGATACATGTACATATAGATGAACACAGACGTACACATAGACATAGAGGTACACGTAGATGTGCATGTACACACGTACACATGCACATAGATATGTGCGTGCCTATGTGCATACACGTAGACATGCACGTGCGCATACATGTAGGCGTGCACGTGCACATACACATAGATGTGCACGTGCATGTGCACATACTCATAGATATAGATGTGCACGTACATGTATGCCTACACACATGAAGACACGCACACAACAGACATACACACAGACATACACGTACAGACACGAAGATGTATGCGTATGCATATGCATAAGCACATACATGTACATGTACACGTACACATACAAACACATGCACATACACACACAAACATACGTAGATACACACAAATACATACACACACAAATATACATGCATAGACACATGCATACCCTTATGCGCACACACTTACCAACACACTCACATGCATTTATCCACATACACATGCATACACACGTGCACACACATGTGCGCACACATGTACATGTATACATAGGCATAGACATACACACGTACACACATACACATAGATAGGCATACACGAAGGTGTACACATATACATAGGAGTACACAAGGGTGTACACATATACGTATATGCATACACAAAGGTGTACACGTACACATAGGAGTACACAAAGGTGTACACATATACATAGGCATACACAAAGGTGTACACATGTGTACACATCATGTAGGCGTACATGTACATGTACACAAGCATACACATACACGTACACGTCCATGTACTTGTAGATGTACATGTATACATGCATATGCGTACACTTCAGAGTACATGTAGACGTACATATACACCCACATATTTGGACAGAGATGTACAACTACATGTGCATGTACATGTACGTGCACATGCACACACGAACTTACACATGCACATATATGCACACACATACTTACGTGATCCATACATGACATGTACATGTACACGTACACATACCCATGTACATGTATACATGCCTGTACATACACACATGCACATACACATACACATGTACATGTATACATGCCTGTACATACACACACACATGCATATACACATACACATACACGTACACATACACATACACATGCATGTGCATACGCATACGCATACACATACGCACATGCACATACACACACACATACACATACACATACACACACATACACATACATGTGCACATGCACATGTACATGCATGTGCATGTGCACATTCACATAGACATACACATACACATGCACATGCACATGCATGCGCACATGCATGCATGTGCACAGGCACAGGCACATGGATGTGCATGCGCATGCGCATGCACACGCGCATGCATGCACATGCATGCGCACATGCACATGCACATGCACATTCACATCACATGCATGTGCACATGCACATGCACATGCACATTCACATGCATGCACACATGCACATGCATGCACACATGCACATGCACATGGATGCGCACATGCACATGGATGCGCACATGCACATGGATGCGCACATGCACATGGATGCGCATGTGCATGCACACACGCATGCATGCACATGCATGCGCACATGCACATGCACATGGATGCGCACAGGCACATGGATGCGCGGCACATGCCCACGCGCACGCGCACGTGCACATGCCCACGCGCACGCGCACGTGCACATGCCCACGCGCACGCGCACGTGCACATGCCCACGCGCACGCGCACGTGCACATGCCCACGCGCACGCGCACGTGCACATGCCCACGCGCACTCGCACGTGCACATGCACACGCGCACACACGCACATGCCCACGCACACGCACATGCACACGCACACATGCACACATGCACATACACGCGCACACGCACACACGCACACATGCACACACGCACACGCACACATGCACACGCACACGCACACACGCACAAGCACACATGCACACATGCACACGCACATGCATGCACATGCACATGCACATGCACACACGCACATGCACATGCACACACGCACATGCACATGCACATGCACATGCACATGCACATGCACATGCACATGCACACATGCACATGCACACATGCACATGCACACATGCACATGCACACATGCACATGCACACATGCACATGCACACATGCACATGCACACATGCACATGCACACATGCACATGCACATGTATATACATGCATACATACACACACACATGTAGATGCATGCACATGCGCACGGGCATGCGGATGTGCATGTGCACATGCACATGCACCCATACACATACACACATACACACACACATACACATACATACACATACACCACATGCACATACACACACATGCACACTGAAACATAGACATAGCTGCATACATATGCACATACATGTACACATACACATCATCTAGAGGAAAAGATGATGTCGACAATGAGAAGAAACATTCTCAAAGAAAATATCTTGATTTCATTGATTCTCATGATTTTTGAGGGTTGAATGTTTGATAGAGCGTAAGTTATTGAGAGCATAAAATGTGAGAGAACTTATGCATGAGATTGTTACATGGATGGTCAATCATTATAGTTTTATGTAAGAGGTTCTGTATCTTCGAGCTTGAGAGTGGGAAGTCAAAGATTGCTAGTGAGTAGCTTGCACTATGTAATTGGAAGGTTGGGGGTGTTGCAAGGTGAAACACATGCTAGGATTAGGGGTAGAACTACAAATTTTTTGATGGAGAATGATAAGGATTAAAATTCATTAAGAAATAAAAGAGGAACTAACAGAAACAATAAGAAAAGAAACATAAGAGCAATTACTTGATATAACAAACAAGAAAGAAAAGAATATGACCCAAAATATATAAAAATCAGGTGGAACTGAATGATGAGCATGCATCTTGTTGATTATTGCAATAAACTATGTTAGCGTAGACATCAAGCAAGAGCATATGAGCACGCATGTGAAGAGAATAACTCTATTGAGAAAGAAATAATTGCACAAGTAATGAGCGGAGTCTACAACGACTCATTCTATGGAGCAGATCAAGCTAGTGGAGCTCTCAAAGCATGAATAATTTAGAGCATTGACTAGATTGATAAATGGATAGGCGATGGAAACACAATAATGGTAGCAGTTTGAGCGAGGTGGTTTGATGTATATAGGTGATCAACAATAAAACGAATGACAATCTTAAGGGGATACATCCGTGGGATTTAACTATTTACAAAAATTAGGTAAGACAACGAGATGATAGGTGCATGTTAACTTGAAACCTTTTTTGAAGAGACATATGATTTTTTAATGAAAGAGGAATGGTTGACTGATTGTGTCCAAACCAATGAATTCTTAAGATAAGACCCTGTCAAGAGTGAATATGGTTAGAGTGAAAAGGGAATATAGCTCGTGACACTCATGATTCCTTGAATGGTTGGGGTAGTTATTAAATGAGTTTTGATCATTGAGGGATTGAATGAAAATTTAGAGGAAGGTGTAGAATTGGTTTTTTTTCTCTCATCCATTGTGAACATTATTGCATTTTTTGTGTGACTATATCATTAGAGAGAAAAGTGAGCCCTGCATGGGCCTTGTAGGGAGTAAAAAGCTTAAGACATGGGATTTAGAGGGTATAAAAAACCACTAGTGGTATTGTGGAATAAAATAATTCTTGAAAAAGATGTGTATTCCAATCCTCATGTGTGAGCACCCATAGCCTTTGGATTGTTTAAATCAATGGTTCATTTTAAAATAGATGGAAAGAAAGAGAGAAGGTGTCAGAGGTCATAGGAGTTTGGAAAGAATCTTTCACATTCTCTGCTAGATTGCTAACCATTGGATCTTGAAGAATCCCATGATTCAACGTGAATGGGGCTGATTATTTTTTGCAGATAAGTGTCAGCCATCAGATGAAGTAGTAGTTCAAATGGCCCATGTAAAAAGGCGCGTTTGCATCCAAATTGGTGCAATCACAGCTATTGGACCTTGGATAGATCCAAAGGCTATAATTGTAAGCACATTTCTTGATCAAAATCCAACTTGATCTGTACGATTGAAGGTCGATCCAATGGTGCACATAGACAGAGCAGTTCTTCATCATTGCTAAGATCTCAACCACTTGTTCCCAAGCCAATCCAAGGGCCCAAGATCAAAGTTACCTTGACTTTTGCCATTTCATGATAGCCCTTGGATCTATGAGGCAATGGCTCTAAACCATTTTTAAGCTTTTCAAAGCCATTCTCAAGAGGAAACCCACGAGTTCTACCTGGTTTTGCCATGTTTGACTACAAAAACAAGGGAAGCCTATGCCTAGCCTATGTGATTAAGGGACTAGACTGTGTCCACCACCCTCTTCTCATTGGTCCATTTGTAATCACTCCTTAATCTAAAAGGCCCATGTGGGGTTCATTTTTTCCCTTAATGTATTGCACACAAGAGAAGAGGAAGAAGGAGATTGTGGAGAAGTGGTGAACTATGGAACTCCCTTCAGGGATGTTCAAATATTTTTCTTCATTTTATTTTTTGTTTTTCATGTTTTTTAGAGAAGTGTAAGCTTTTGCCTTATTTCTTCGGAGAAACCTTGCATGTAATCCTACTTATTTTTTAACCTTCAAAAAACACAAAGAAGAACTCATACTATATTTACATTTACTTTTCACTCACAACCATTTTGTTAAAAAATGAACAAGAGAGGAGCCACTATAAAAAAAAGTATTTCCCTCATTTTGTAAGAACTTTCTAGACACGTTTGGAAGTGAATTCAAGAGAGAGAGATCTTCTTGCAAATTGTGTCTTTTCTTCATTTTATTAAGTGATTCCCTTGACTAAAGTTTGAGTGTTTCTCAATCCCAATCCATCATTTGACCACTTGTTTGCATCATTATGTGCACTATATTTGCACTTCTTTGAGCACCACTTTTACATGAAAGTTTAATGTTTCCTATTAGCAGTCTATTTTGAAATGTTTATAGAGTAATTTTTAGGTTTTTCTTTTGTCTTATGATAGAGTGATTTTAAGATATCTTCTCATATGGACGGTAATATTTGACATAAACTATCCAAACATACAAATATTATTTAAATTGGTGCATCAAACTAAAAGCCATGCATGTGTTTGTGTGGCATTTAATAGTGATTGAGAGGTTGATTGAGGCTAATTCCTCACTTTAATCATTCATTCATACTTGCTTGAAGCCTCAAAATGTAGTCACTTCAAGTCTACTCCTTGTTCTGACAAATTAAAGTGTCATTCTACTCATCTACAATGTGATGGAACACTTTTGGTGCCGTTGTCAGGGAGAAGATCCTGAGCTTGTGTGATAGTAATCTATGTTTGGAAGCTTAGGTAAGTTCGGTTAAGGTAAATGAGATTGTGATATCTCTTATTTTCTTAATTATATGCCACTCTACACTCTCATTGATCATGTAGATATTGATAAATACACGAGTTTAGGGTTAGCCTTAAGAAGAGATAAGGAGTAAGAAGTAGATTAAGAATTGATTACATTTTTCATCAATGTAGACTTTATTACTTTTGATTTTCTTTGGAATCAAGAAGGTGATTGTTTTGTTGATTGATGTGAAAAATGAATAATGGTTGTGGATGGATAGAGAAAAACAATGTTGATTCAAGAGGCACAACTTGAGAGATCGGAGAAGCTCGACTTAAAGGAGTGATAAGAATGTGTTGACGAGTTCACAAAGGTAAATGTAGCTAGTGGATTTGAGGGAAAAGTAATAAAGACATTGAAAATTTCTCTACAAAAAATGGTGTCTTGGTTTTGCATAAGGGAAGAAGAACTATTTCACTAAAAAAATGATAGGGATCATAGGTTATGGAATCCTTGAATAATGGGATTTCATAAAAATAAGCCCTATGATGCTGAAGATTAAACTTAATAAGAAAAAACATGATAAAGAGCGGATTAGTTTGCAATCATAAAGTAGAGTACATGGGTTTGGAAATTCATGGGTAAAAGCATGTGTTCCTTGGAGTTGATTGTTGTCTCATTGGCACATGAAAGTAAGGGATCAATTGCATCTTCGAAACAAACAACATCACGACTAATATGAATGCATTTAGTCTGTGCATGATAGAGAGGATAGCCTTTTCTTTCAACCCTACACCCAACAAAATTACATTTCATAGCCTTATCATACAATTTTTGATGATGTTGTTCATGCGTTAATGCATATGGAGGACAACAAAAAACATATAGATGAGCAAATGATGGCCTATGACCATGCCAAGCCTCATATGAAGTGATACAGTGAACTGATGTGGTGGGATACATGTTAAGTATATATGTTGCACACATATTAGCCTCAAGCCAAAAGCTATGTGGTAAAGCATGACTTTTGATCATACACCTTGCCATTTCCATGAGAGAGTTGTTCTTCCTCTCAGAAAATCCATCTTTTAGAGGTGTATATGACATTGTGCATGTTACCGTTAGTTCCATGTGAAAGGGAAAATGGCCATCAGACACTTTTTGTATATGTTTTTTAATAAGACATATAGTGGCTTGGTAAGCCGCAAACTTGATGTTTGATTGTATTTGTGAAACCTAGGAAATTTGTGGTTGTGCTCTCTATATATCGTGTGGCTTTTGTGTATTTTGCAGGTCTTGTGCAGAGTATTGCAATCTATGGTTGGTCATTGTTGTTCATTAATCCATTTTTTTTGGGGAGACTATCGAATTTTTTCGAGAATTTGACACTTGGTCATCTTTTTTTAGCATTAGCAGTGTTTGGAATATTTTAGCTCCATTATGATTCTAGTCAGTTCTCTATCATCATGGCATTACAAATCTCAGGAACATATGGTGGATTTGGGTCTAGCGCTACTGTTCCCAAGAGGAAATATAATTTGCAAGGCAAAGACTATTTTGAGATCTAAAAATTTGATGGCATAAAATTTGTCGTATGGAAGAATCAGATTAACATGTGTGAATTTAGAGAGACAGTGGAAGCTAGTAAATGGAATCTCAAAGAAGCATGTTCATATGGATGAGATGATTGGGATGAGCTAGATGAAATGGCTAGGACTACCATTTGATTGCACTTGGCAGATAATGTTTACTTTATAGTATTGGATTGTGAAAGTGGAGAGGATCTTTGAAAGAATTTATGCAGTACATATGAAAAAGAAGCGACATTAAATGTAGTGTATTTGATGAGAAAGTTGTATGACTTTTGCATGAAGGACACAGATGGTGTTGATACTCATCAAAATGAGTTTGATGCTATATTCTCTCCGTTATAGGGTTAGAAAATGGAGATGGATAATTAAATGAAAGCACTCTATTTTCTATGCATCTTGCCATCATCATGGGATACGATTTGCACAACTATTAGCAATAATGCTTCTGGTGGTAAACGGGTCTATGATGACATATGTGGAGCACTCTTGAGTGAGGAGATTTTCAAAAAAACTATGGTTGGCATTGAGAGTGGAGATGCATATAATGTTTGTGATTCTTACCAAGGAAAGAATCAACAACGTGGCAAGAACAAGAACAAGGAAAATAATTGTCAACGGAGTAAGAGTAGAAGTAAATCAATGAAGAGGGATATCGAATGCCATTATTGTAATAAGAAAGGACGCATGAAGAGACAATGCTATGTGTTAAAGAATTCTAAAGGTAAAGGAAAAAATGTTGATGGGCATATTAAACAACTACAAGCACCATCTTCTTCGACTATGAAGATTGAAGAAATCAATGGTATTTATGATGATGCTAATATGTTGACACTTTATACTACTGTGCACAATGAGGCTCTTATGGTTGATTCTCTTTCCCACATGTGGCTGCTTGATTCTGGTGCTTCTTTCCATGTGATACGTAGAGAGAATGGTTCTCTACTTATGTAGCAAAGTCTCTTGGTACTATGAGGCTTGGTGACTCTTATGAGTGTGACATTGTCAGGATTGGAGATGTGGTTGTGCAGTTCATTGATGGTTCAAAATTTACTATGCATAATCTATGATGTGTACCTCAACTATCACACAGTTTGATGCCAGTTGATCAACTTGATGACCTTGGTTAGAAAGTGGTTTTCTATGCACAATCCTTTTGCACATCAAAGGACAATATGGTTATTGCAAAAGGATGCAAAGTTGGATCACTTTATCCTTTATATGTATCACAAAAAAGAACATTTGTTAGTTGTTACTGAACAACCTATAGCTTGCATTTGATATGGTCATTTTTGCTACATGTCTTGTAGTGGAATGGAAAATCTTTCTCGTTCTGACTACTTACCTGTGTTATCTTTCTTTGATTTTTCATTTTGTGAGCATTATCATGATGAAAAGAAAATTAAGGAATGTGCATAAGATGCAGATTGACTTTTCAATTCAACATTTGGATCTTGTTCATACATATGTATGTGGTAATATGCCTCTTTTTACTTTTTCACTTTCATAGATGATGCTACTAGAAAAGTCTAGGTATATCCTATCAAACTGAAGGATGAGGTGTTCCCTACTTTCAAATAATGGGTTGCTTCAGTTGAGACGGAAAAAGGAACTAAGATCAATGTTTTAAATTCAGATAATATGGGTGGGTATGCCTCACCTGAATTTAGCCTTTTCTATCAATCTAGAGGAATCCGTAGATAGTTTACAACTCCTCGTACCCTAGTACAAATGGTGTAGCTGAAAGGATGAATATCACTATTGAGGATAGAGTAGTTTCTATGCCACATAATGCAAACCTTTCACAAGGCTTTTGGGTAGAATCAGTATTGACATTAGTTCATGTGATTAACCTTTCACCTAGTACTATCAAAGATCCAAAAGTGGCACAAGAGTTATGGATAGTGAAGCCACAATATTATGATAATCTTTGAGTTTTTGGGTGTGAAGTATATGTTCATAGACCCAAGAATCTTAGACAAAAGTTGGACCATAAGTCAAAGAAATGCATTTTCCTGGATATGGTAAAAGGCCAATTTGGATATTGCTTATGAGATCTTGAAACATGGTCAGTGACCAAAATTAGTGATGTCATTTTCAATGAGTCTAAGATTCATAAACAACATTAAGGGGGTTGAAGTAAGAGAAGGCTGATGCTTGAGGATACTAGTCCTCTAATTAGCATGCATAAAAATGCTACATATAGGGATGTTTAGGAAGATGTCTACTCAGATCAATCTACAAATTTTCTTATTCAACAACCATTGAGATGTTCAAAACATGTCTCACATCCACCTGATAGATATGTTCTAGGTTTGGATTTTGTTATGCTAACAGATGTTAGTGAGCCTTCTTATTACAAAGAGGCTATGCAGATAGAGGATCATGTCAAGTGGGAGCGTGCCATGAAGAGTAAACTGGATTTTATTCACAAGAATTGCACTTGGGATTTAGTACCCTTGCCAAAGGGAAGGAAATCTTTACCATGTAAATGGGTCTACAAGTTAAAATTCACATCAGATAGTGCTTCTCCAAAATATAAAAGACGACTTTTTGCAAACGGTTTTAAGCAATAATATGGTGTTGATTTTGAAGAAATATTCTCTCTAGAATTCAACATGACTAGAATACACATGTTGTTTGGACTCATTGCAATAGAGGACTTACAACTAGTCCAAATGGGTGTGAAAACTGCTTTCTTGCATGGGGATCTTATATATGAGATCTATGGAACAACCAAATGGTTATGTGGTTCTTGGAAAACAAAAGTCTAGTTTGTAAGATAAAGAAGAGCTTATATGGACTTAAATAGTCCCCTAGACTATGGTACCAATTTTTTTATGTTTTTATGAAATATCAAGGCTATTCTCAAAGCAATGGTGATCATTGTGTCTACACATAGAGATGCTCAGATGGGAGATTGATATGCTTGATACTTTATGTCAATGATATGTTGATTGTTGGGAAGTCCTCTGATGCCTTGTCATTGCTCAAAAAAAGTTGAATGAGACATTTGCTATGAAGGATTTTGGGGATGCCAAACATATTCAATAAAAATCATGCTATTGCAACCACTTGTCCTAGGTAGTGCCAAGCCAAAGAGCAAAAAAAGTTGCAAAAAAGGAGCAAAAACATGTTGGAGTTAGACGTCTGCGAAAGCACACGAACAACACAAGGAAGAAGAAGAAGCTTGGAGCACAACAAACAATACTGAATGTATTACTAGAGAATGTACAAAGATAAGTAGCCCATTAGGGCAATAGGCGTATATACAAGCCGGGGGAAAAAAAACTCCTAAAGAGGGAAAAAAGTGCCCCGACGGTCCTAGAGTGTTCACACACATCACTACCTAAATATATCAACAAATCCCTCCTAGGAGTGATGCAGTGAACAAGTAGCTAGCACTCATGTATAAGGAAGTGCCAAGCTATATGGAAATCACTCCACAAAAGGAAGTAAGCCCAAAGCTTTGCGGAAAGCTTCAAACTTCTCCCTAGGCAGAGCCTTCGTGAAAAGGTGTGCAATGTTCTCCTCCGTGGGCACATATGCCAAGCTGATCTCCCCAGCAAAGAACCTCTCCCTGACATAATGATAATGGACCTCAATGTCCTTAGTGCGAGCATGGAACACAGGGTTCCTCGCAACTGCCAATGCGCTCTAACTGTCAGTGAAGATGGTGGTGGTAGAAGATTGACCAACACCCAAATCAACCATAAGGCGTCTGAGCCACAAACACTCAACAATCGCTATGAAAGCTGCCCTATAGTCAGCCTCACAACTAGAGGTGGCCACAGTAGGCTGCTTCTTGCTCAACCTAGAGATACATGAGCTACCAAGCATGAAGCAAAAGACACTAGTGGACACACGAGTGTCATAGAAACTAGCCTAGTCTGAGTCAGAAAAAGCATGCAAATCTGGCGGTAGTGATCCTCCCTTGGGATAAAACAACCCAAGTAGCCAAGTACCACTCAAGGAGCAAAAGATGCACTTAACCACCTACAAATGCTTGACACCTGGGCAATGCATAAACCTGCTCATATGTGAGACAACAAACTGAATATCTGGCCGAGTAATGCATAAGAAAATCAGGCATCACCAGCCTGCTGATAGAGGACAACATCAAATGCATCTCCAACATCATGAAGACTCAATCGTAAACCTATCTCCATAGGAGTGGCAATAGGCTTACAGTAAGGCCAAAACACTGCAATAATGTGTCAATATACTTCGTTTGACACAAAGTCATTCCACCATCAACTTGCATAAATTGAATGCCCAAATAGTGATGCAAATGCCCCAAATCAGATATCTCAAATGAGGCATGCAAATCAGCCTTAAAATCAGCAATATGCTTCTCAATAGGACCAGTGAGCAACATGCCGTCAACATAGATAACAATGATCAGAAGTACATCATTAGCACGCTTAACATTATAAGGTGCTTTCAGTTGGACTATTCTCAAGACCATGTGCAATCAGATAGGCATGTATCTTCTCATACCAAGCACGTGGTGCTTGCTTTAAATCATATAATGCCTTCTTTAACCTGCACACCTGGTTTTCATGCCCTTTCTGCACAAAGCCTCACGGGTGAAAAACATACACTTCTTCATGCAAGTCACCATTCAGAAATGCAGTTTTAATGTCCAACTGATGTACATTCCAAAGATGATGGGCTACAAGTGCACAGATGCTCCGAACAGTAGTCATACGGCATGTAGGTTGAAAGGTCTCATCAAAATCAATGCCTCTTTCCTGTGCATAACCCTTTGCAACAAGCCTAGCCTTATACATGTGAATTGTTCCATCAGGCTTACACTTCAGCTTGTAAACCCACTTGGCACCAATGGCCTTCTTGCCATGAGGCAAGTCACATAAAGACCAAGTACCGTTCTTCATCATAGCATCATATTCTAATTGCATAGCAGCCATTGAATTTTCTGAATTTTATGCTTTGTCAAATGAAACATGCTCATTCTCATCACAGAGACTAGATGCATCCATAGCATAGAAATCTGATGCAAAAGAGGCACTATGAGAGCCTGATCGAGTATGATATGAAAGAGGTGCATCTAATTTGTTGTCACGCAAAGTCTGCACCAGCCATTTTGGCATAGTTTTTGCCTCCTCAATGTTAGCTCTCTCATCAATAAGTGCATCATGTAAATTTGCATTAGAAATGGGATGATCTACATCATCACATGAAACCTACAAAGGCTGAGAAGTTGCCTCATTAGGACCAACACTAGATTGTCCACTTGTAAACAGAGGCAGCAAAGTATCATACATGTCTTTGGAGCTAACATATGTCTCCTTAGTACATGAAAGCAATGGCTGAATAGCATCTTCCACAAAAACAACATCATGGCTTATGAGAATGCGTTTAGTTTGTGGATGATACAGAGGATAGCCTTTACTTTCAGAACTGTACCCAACAAAAATACATTTTACTGCTTTATCATCCAATTTTCTGCGATGTTGTTCAGGAACTAATGCATATTCCAAACAACCAAAAACACGTAGATGTGCAACAGATGTCTTGCGATCATGCCAAGTCTCATATGGAGTGATAGACTGCAGCGGTTTAGTGGGGCACCTACTAAGTACATATGTTGTACATATGACAGCCTCAAGCCAGAAACTATGTAGTAAAGCCTGACTCTTGACCATACACATCGCCATCTCCATGAGTGATCTGTTATTTTGTTCAACAACTCCATTCTGTTGAGGTGTATACGGCACTGTACACTGTTTTTTAATCCCACATTCAGTCAAAAATGCATTAAAGTCAGAAGACATATATTCCCCCCCTCAATCAGAACGGAGGGTGCCCATTTTACATACTGACAGATTTTCAGCCAAAACCAAAAATTGTTTGAAGCACATGAACACTTCGGACTTTGCCTTCAATGGATATACCCATGCATGCCTGGAAAAATCATCGATGAAAGTCACGAAGTAAAGATAATTTCCAAAAGAAGGTGTCTGCATAGGACCACAGACATCACTATGTACAAGCTGCAATTTCTGAGTAGCCCGAACTAAACCATCTTTTGGAAAGGAGGAATGCTGCATTTTGCCCAAAATACAGCCTTCACAAACATGTTTTCCAGGTGCCTCAAGTTTGGGCAAAGAGGACACCATTTCAGATTTCTGCAGGTGTAGCAAACTGGCAAAATTCAGATGACCAAAGCATGCATGCCAAAACTTTGCATCTGACATAGCCTGAGAATCATGTACTGCACATGCCAAATCATTTACAGATCTTTCATAGTCTATGAGTTTATACAACCCACGACATAGAATGCCAGAAGCAATAATCATGTTGCCATTTGATAGATCATGAACTCTCAATCTGTCATCAAAAAATTTCACAACCAAGCCAATCTTGGCTAATGCAGAAACTGATAACAATTTTTTCTTGATCCCTCGCACAAACAAAGCATCTAACAAAGTGAAAGAACTACCATCAGCAGTAATCAAAATGATCTTACCAACTCCCATAACAGGATAAGAGGAGTTGTTGGCGCATGTAACATTATTCTCTGTAGGGGAGGCTCGAGTGAAGAGAAGAAACTACGCTGCGAGGTAATATGTTTGGTCGCCCCACTGTCAAAGTACCAAACATCTGAGTCTACTGCAGACATGCACTGCTCATGAGAAGATGGATCAAAGCTGCAAACAGTAGTAAACGCCCATTCTTCATCCTGCACAAGATTAGCAGACTCTGTTTTCGGTGTAGAGGCCTCTCCAACAACCATTCCAGCCTCCTTTTCTTTACCTCTTTTGCAGCCAGTTTTGGACAGTTCTTTATGATATGATCCTTCCCTTTAGAGTACTTGCAAAACAATTTCTGCTTTTCTGATTTCTTCTCATCTTTATCTTGGTTCTTCAAATCTGCAACATTTGCAGATTTCTACTTACTAGTAGAAGAGCTCCATTTTCCTTTGCCCTTCTGACTAGCCAAGAAAGCTTGATCTGCAACACGCATAATAGACTTGTTCTGCCTGGATTGATCTTCTTGCAACAGAACATAAACTAACTCCTCAAATGACAAGGCATTTGGATTTCCTTTCATCATCAATCGAAGAGTAGAAGCAAAACTCTGATATGAATCAGGAAGACCATTCAAAACGGTCTGCACAAGTGAGCTATCTAGTATAACCTCATCAGCAAAAATCAACTATTCCTTCAAGTCTTTGATCTTTGTTAGAAAACTATCCATAGAACCACCTTCATTCATGTGCTCACTCTCCAACTGTTTCCGGAGGTAAGCAACATGAGCCTCATTCCTAGCTTGGTACAATGTGGTAAGTGTATCCCAAACATCCTTAGCTCTTTTGCAAGAGTGAATGTGAGGAATAATGGCACGTTTGATAGACAAAGCTATCAATGCATGTGCTTGGGCATCTCTACCATCCCAACAGATTTGCTCTGCAGTAGGTGCAACACGAACAGGAATATGTAGAATATCATCATCTTCGACACCTTCGGCATCAGCTTTAGTACGTGCAGTTGTGACAGTTGCAGGTGTGATAGGACATTTTTCAACACCCGACACAATGTTCCACAGTCCTTTTGCAACAAATACATGTCGCATCATATAATCCCACAACAGGTAGTTGCTACCATCCAACTTATCCTCAACAGTCAACATACAAAATACATCACCGCTTTCATCCATGGCCGGCGACTAAAATACCTTGATGCAAAAAATTGATTGTATCTCAAAAAGTTGAATGGAACTGCCGAGACAAATTCTGCTAATCCTGTAGCAGTCTTCGAGACGCTTATACTAGAGAACAGAAACAGGTATATACCTTTGGCACAAAAAGACAAAATAGCCTGCACAAGCATTGTGATAATGCGTTCGAAGGCCGAAATGAGCTAAGAGTATGCTCACCAAATTTCATGGGAATCTTAGACTACAACCCGAGAGGTGTAGACAACGCCCTAGATGAAGCGGTGACCTGCTCTGATACCAATTGTTGGAGCTAGACGTCTGCTGAAGCATGCGAACATCACAAGGAAGAAGAAGAAGCTTGGAGCACAACACACAATACTGAATGTATTACTAGAGAATGTAAAAAGCTAAGTAGCCCATTAGGGCAATAGGCGTATATACATGCCAGGGGAAAAAACCTCCTAAAGAGGAAAAAAAGTGCCCCGGCGGTCCTAGAGTGTTCACACATATCACTACCTAAATATATCAATAAAACACATATCTGAAGTTGAACAATTCTAAAAATATTTTATGAGCTAATGTAGCTCCTAGTAGACCAAAAGATTGTGAAAAGATCACTTTTTCCACATCATGGATTGCCCTAGCAGAGTAATTGGTTGAGTGTATTTGGAAGGGTTAAATTGAACTTCTGAACCTCTTAAGGACCACACAAGCATTATAAGAGGAGTTCTAAACAATTTGGTGGCAAGAAATTAGCATTGCGAATCAAGTGTTTGGATTGATTGGTTTTTTAATCAAAGTTATAATTTTTATAGTGCTAAACCTTATAAAGGTGTTCCAAGAAAAAGGGGACTTGTAAACCAAAGATTGACCTAACTAGTAGAGCAATCATTTGATGGAAAAGTGGATTTTTGGCATCAAATTTGGTTGGTTCTTGTCTAAGAGTGGAGCTTCAGAACATCCTCTACCATACCATCAGAAGGTTCACCTTGTAAGGTCATGACTAACCTAGCTTAAGTCAAGCTAGAGCAATCCTTTTTGTGCAATTGAGTAAAAAATACAATGAAAAACCAACCTATAGTTTCCATACCCTTAGGACAACATAGAAAAGTGCACAGGATCTTTGCAAAAAATCAAAAAGTTCTTATTGAAAATCAACAATTACTCTAGCTCCTAGAGTAATCACCTACTGTTCTTTGATGTTTTTGAAGTATTTTTTTATTTTTCAAGCAAAGTGCAACAAAAAAATTGTCCAAAATCTCGTGTTTTGCTAAAATTGTTAAGAAGACATGTTTGCTATTTTGACCCCCAAACAGCCTAAAATAACACAGTGGTTTCATTAAAAAGCATTTTTTTGAGCTTTAGAGCTCATTGGAAAGCTTGTTTCAAATCAATTGACCTTTAGATTAGAGAGATAAGTCAAAAGAGCTTGTGGATATATTCTACCATACAAGGGGGACAAAAAGGCCACCAAGAGGGACTTGAAGCAAAACCACCTCTGAAGAGCAAAGGGGCTTGAGATTTAGACCACCTCTAGGAGGAAGAAATTATTTTTGGTTTTATCCACTTTACAAATAGTTGAGGAATTCCCAGCCACTCCATTCCCTTCTTCACTATCCATAGATCTAGGCTCATCTATTCTTTTCTTTCCAAGAATGTATATAAAAGTATGGTATTATTCTTTGCAGGTGTACATTTGACCACTGATTCATATTCAGAAGAAACTTCACAAAGGGCCAAGTAAGCATTGCATTTTCTAGGAATGATTTTTACTTTTGATTTCATTTGAAAGAGGAAATAGAATCACTACATTGCACAATTTTCTTGTTTTCTTGCTTGAGAGAGTGTCGTATGATTTTTAGATAAAGAAGGTTACTAGGAACAAACAGATCAATACATCGTAGCATGTGGACCATTGACAGTGCTATAAACTCAAACAAGATCACAACTTATTACACATCAAGTGATTCAAAAAGTGATATAGAAGTGATGTCCTAATCAAGATCCATGGATGTGAAAAATCTTGGTCCCAATGCACAAGTAGATTGGACGTCAAAGGCTAAAGGTGAATTTCAAATTTGACTCACCTTCATGCACACTAATGGGTTAAGAGCTACCATCTATCAAGATGATTGTGGATAATCTATCATTGGACTTGGCAAGCTCAGGAATCTAGCTCTTGTGAACATAATCATGGTGAGACCCAAGGGAGAGGTGCTAGTAGACAAGGTGGGAGCTTATTACATGGTTACGGATAAACTAATAGAATCACTACACAAGGGGTAGAAATCCTAGAAAATGAGAATAGTTTTAGATGATTTTTCAATTTTTGGTGCTCATAGATATCACTTATTTGATTTGGAACTATATTCTAAAGTATCAAGTGGCATTTATCCTCGAATCTTGTTAAATATGTTTCTTATAGGGGGTGGTTCAAAAATGTTCATAGATGGGAGGTGAAAGGGGTGGTTCTAGAATTGGTGGAGTGATGGTTATAGGTTCCACTACTCGTGATGCAGGTGTATGGAAGGCTTCCTCCTCCTATACATTACTCATACTAGCTTGTCCATCAAACCTCTTGTATTGGAAACTTGGCCCATTGAGACAATTCAAATGTAGAGTGTGAAGGAGTGGCTGAGGCACTTCTACTCTGGCTACTATGATCCATCTTGCCTCAATTGGTCAAGGTGTTCTCCTTTCCTTCCATCCAAACCCCATCATTGTTGTATGTGTGTTCCTTTCTTCTCTACGCCATGGGGGAAGGCCAAGTCTCTATGTTCCCCTTCCTCATACATCTATATCGAAGTAGGAGGATCAATCAAAGTATAGCTAGGACATTATTTTCTCTTTATCGCTCATCACTTGAGACTCAAAAGGTGGTCGAGGTTACCTCTCTTCAAGGTGCCTCCTTCAGTGGGAATCACTCAAGGATCCAAGGAATTGTTGTAAGCTCCCCGCTTGACTCCTCCACTATACTTTATGGATAGTGCATCAACTTGGTGATGGATGATTGAGCTTAGCTCTATTGCCATCTCTTATTCATGTTCAAACCACCCGCAATCCATGTGGGAGATACTGAGAACCAAGTTTAGGGATCCTCAATGCCTATCTCTTTTGCATTGCAGGTCTTCAAGATAAGCTTTATGAATGTTTCTGTTATTGATTGCTGACCTCTCTCACCTTCTCTATAGTAAGTGTGTCTATCTTTCCCTCTCTAAGGATAAAAGTAGTGCTATCGAATGGACTTTTGAATCTGCGAATTTGCATAAATTTTTGTTGATACCCTATTAAAAAATGTGGTTTAAAGTTTTCTTGGGTCTATTAATTCCTTCAGTAACCATAAAGGTTTTGAAATCAACTTGCTCATTTCACCTTTATGAATCACACAGGTGAGATGCCCTGAATATATATTGGAATTAGGTGGATATGTAAGGATGCTTGGAAGCATTTGCTACCCATCCTCCAATAAGTGTCTGGTTTAATGAAGAAAAGGGCATCCTTGATGCATGAAGGCTAAAGAAATATGTTATAGTCAACTATAACTAAGATAGCTTGGGATTAAATGCCTCAAAGTTTGGATCTATGCTACTCAAGAATACTATAGTGCCCTCCATGTGAATTCTGAATTGGGGGTTTTACATTTCTTTGTTTTTCCTTTCCTTCACAAAGTGAGGTAATGGATTTTTTTCTTCAAGGATACTCCCATCCCTTTGTTCTCCTTATAAATTATAAGAGAAAAATACATGAGCTTAAAGAATTTTGTGCCACATCAGGTATACATGGGGAAAGGTGGCTGGTTTTAACAAATTGCAAAATCCTACAAGCAATTTCAATGTCTTGACACTCTCTATGTCTACAATTTTCTACAATAGGTGCCTCGAGACTTGCCTCTATGGAAGGTGTTTCATATTATCTAAAATTATGGGGTATATCTGAAGGGAAAACCAAGAAAAATTGTAGTCTTTATATCTCTTGCATGATGAAATACCTATATGTATCTCTCTTAAGAGATAGGATATAATATATTGATTCCCTCAAGATTGTTTGCATGAGCCTTTACATAGCGTGAAAATTTTTTTGATCGCCAATGCACTTCAAGATTTTGCCTCCATGCACCTCCATATTGTACTATCATTGTTACGACATGTCGTTGCAATGACTAACCTTTCGCACGGGTAAGATGGGGGAATATCTACCACATCCTACCAAAGGGCATTGTAGGTAAGAGAAGGATAGTTAGCATCATGGATGGATGTAGTTATTATGATAGCCACACACACACACACACATACACACACACATACATATATATATATATATATATATATATATATATATATATATATATATATATATATATATATATATATATATATATATATATATATATATATATATATATATATATATATATATATATATATTGAGGAAATATTTTTTTAGATCCCTCTTTAATAATACCTTATGTATAGATATGTATCCTTATAATATTTTGTTTTTCAAACCTTCATGAAAGCCATAAATATATGTAAAGCCAAGAATAAGGTGGGCCGCATGCTAATAAAGTAGCTAGCCTTAACTACGATGAATGGTAGAATCAAATCCTATGATAAATATGGAGTGGCACAATTAGTTTTTTGTAAATTCAAATAATCAAGGTTGATCCTCTCTCCCTTTTGAAATGGTTCAAACAACTTTTCAAAGAGTTAAGCCCCGCTATAGAATTTTAGTCTCATACAAAATATTTTTGATAAATTGGACACATGTGATTGACTTTTGGATAAAAAATCAAGAATATAATATTTCAAACACCCAAACTCGGATATCAAAGCTAGTCCCATAAAATGGAGGTTCTATTTGTGGTATTGTTATGAATTATTATGAAAATATCACAAATATGACCATATGGGATGATGTGCACACTTTAGAATGTCTGAAAATCCTCTAGGATTTTGTCAAAGTTGCATTTTTCTACCACACAAGTGTCACATTTAGACGATTTTCCAAAGAATATCATCTCCAAATATCTTCCCAAAAGGCCTATAAAAGGACCCCCTTGGGTGCCCTCAAGGCAAGGAAGTCATGTGTAGGTACAGGCTATCAGCGGTGCAATGATCATAGTGCTACCCTTGGAAGTGGAGATTAATCTTACATCCTATGATATAAGATTAATTTCCCTTTGAACCCACTCTCTTTCTCTCTTTCATTGATTCTATTTCCCTATATTTTATTCTCTATATTCTGCTCCTTATTTTCGAACCCTCATCATTTTTCTTCACCTTATATCCATTGGAAATTGAAGTTATCTTGCTCCTTGTGTTTATGTATTCGAATGTTTGTTGTTAAATGCTAAGAGGACAATGTGGAATACTCATGTTCTAAGAGCATTTAGTGTGGCGTTGAATGTACATATGTAGGTATGACATGTGTGAATGCTAAGAGGACATTGTGAATCACCCATATCCTAAGAGCATTTTCATTTCGCATGGGTGCTAAAAGGGTATTGAGGATTATCCATATCCTAAGAGTGCCCTTTGTCTTGTGTTTTTATATGTGGAGTGAATGCTTAAGGAGCTAAGGATCCTCCCTCTCCATCATATCCATCTTTGCTTTTGAGTTTGAGTACTGAAGAAGTGTTAGAGGCCATTTCTTTAGTGCCCCTCTCATAACTTGGTGTCCCCACTGAGGAGAATCTCTATGAATGCCCAAAATGGCAACCATATTCAGCCAAATCTTCCAATTTTCCCTAATCAATCATATCAAGTGTCCTTTCATCCACCTCAATATCTCATGTTTCTAAAAAAACCACTTTGAACAATGCATTGTTCAATACTTTGGAGTAGAGCGGCTAGAAAAAATCCTTGCTTCAGAGGAGCCATTTATTCATCCACTCTTAGAATACACAATCAGCTTTGACGTTTGGTCTTTCATCATATTTGAGGAAGCTATCACTTCAAAGGAAGCATGGCTGTAATTTTCCCTTGGTTCCATGGGAAGCCAAAGGAGGATGAAGTGGATATCTTAGATATCTTAGACAGCTTTGACGTTTGGGTTTTCATTGTATTTGAGGAAGCTATCACTTCAAAGGAAGCATGGTTGCAATTTTCCCTTGGTTCCATGGGAAGCCAAAGGAGAATGTAATGGATATCTTAGACATCTTAGAGATTGCATATCTCATATCAGGAAGAGAACAAGAGGATGTAAAGCTGAGAGTATTTCCATTAGTTCTCAAGGAAGAAGCAAGGATATGGTTTGCAAGCTTACCTCAAGAATCAAGATAGCTGGGCAACAATACGGATAGCCTTCTTGGAACAATACAAAAAGAAGAACACTCCAGAAGGACTCCAGCAACAAATTCTCTCATTAAGGAAATGATGGTTTTACAGATTATGAAGCAAAGTTTCAAAGTTTGTGGAATAATTGGGAGAGAATCTTAGGAGAAAATGAATTGGCATCACGATTTTTAAAAACATATCGTTTATCATTGGAATTTTTCTCCCACTAAAACAAAAGGTGGAATCTCATTTTCCAACCACATTTGATGAAGCACTATAAATAACCAAGCTGAAATATAGAAAACTAAAGTTTAGATACACATCCTATACATATGAGAAGGAGAAAGTAGATCATGTAGATACTCCAAGCCAAGGAGGTCTAGAAAACAACTATGTTGAGAGAGAGGAAGACTTCCAACAAGACCTACTATAGAGGCTCACACAACAATTAGAGAAATTAACATTGAATCTAGTAAGGAGTCACCAAAATAGACAACAAAGGGAACATAATAGGGGACAACCATGACAAGCACTAAGAGTTCGTATGCCACAACTACAATGAACATGGTCACATTATGTACAATTATTCTCATCCTCATAGGAATCTAGGTGATATGTATCCTATTAGGTGGTCATCACAATATGCATAGGGACAACAATAACTACTAGTAAACCTTCCAGTTGTTCTATCAACACAAGGAGAAGAAAGGTCGATAAAAATTTTGCAGCTGATCAAGAAACAAGAGAGCATGGAAATTATGCCAATCAAGAGGACAAGGGTGCAAGATAGAGATAGACCTCAAGATGGAGATTCCAACTTGGGTACATAGATAAAAAAAGAAAAGATGCAAAACAAGAAACAAGTAAAAGAAAGAGAAGGCTAAGAAGGAAGATAATAATGGAGTATTTTCCTCTAGGTAAGGGAATTGAATCTTATGATCTTATTGAGGATATCTCCACATAGAAGCAAAATATCTCTTGGCCATGACTATTGCAACTATCGCAAAAAAACTAGAAGGGAGTGGGTCTAAGCTATTAATCACTAGGAGATCTAAAATTAAGGATATTAATCTCATAAGGATGAATGCATTTGATAATGTTATATCCAATGGATGCATATATAAAGGGGAAAATTATCTCAAATGTATACATGGATGGTGGAGCACAGATGTGTGTAATGATAGAGAAAACAATGCACATGCTAGGCTTGGATGTCACCAGACCATCTATATACCAAGCCAAAATGGCAGACAATAGTGTTGTTAGATGTATTGGTGTCATTGAAAGTTTAAGAGTTACAATATGTGATCTAGAAGTTGCCTTGGATATGTATGTCATTGCAACCAAAAGGGAGGGATAACCTATCATATTAGGACATCCATGCTTAATTGCAATAAAAGCAAATAAAAAATGGTCTTCGGGTCTTCTTCTTTTCAAACCAAATGAAAAAAAGAAATCTATGAATTATTTGGGGGATAGAAAGAAGGATGATCACATCTATGAAACAACTATAGATGAAAAAAATTCATGCTATGATAGTGATTCTTGTAGTGAGGAGTCAACAACAAAAAATGATTCATTGACACCAAAAGTCATAGGAGTAACTTTTCAAGGAAAGGAAGATGGAGGCAAAGAGGGTGATCTACAACAAGCACAAAGTGAAGATTCCACACTCAAAGGTCTCACCTCAAAGGAAAGGACTAGATACATCAACATGCTCAAAAGGCACCCCAAATTGTTCATTAAATATTATAAAAAATCAAGCTAGAATCAAAGCCAATGGTGAAAAAGCTCTGAAGGATTGGAACACTTCAACAAAAGTCTTTGATAAATGAAGTAAATATACTTATAAAGACTGGTTTCATTTACCTATATCAAATTCAGAATGGGTCTCTCTAGTAGTAGTTTCCCCAAAGAAGAATGGTAAATGGAGGGTGTGTGTAGACTATAAACCCTTGAATGTAGCAACCAAGAGAGATCATTTTCCACTACCCTCCCAATATGAAATTCTAAGAAAGTGGTAGGTCATGAATGGTACACCATATTGGATGGATACTCAAGATACTTTTAAATGCAAATAGTTGAGGAGGACCAAAGAAAGAATATATTCATTATACCATGGGGATGCTTTGCTTATTGGGCAATGCCTTTTGGACAAACCAATGCACCCGCAGCATTCCAAAGGTTCATGAAATATGTTTTCAACCATTCTTTGGATCATCAATAAGGATGTACATGGATGAATTTTACATATATAGTACTAGATCTATGCATTGTCAAAAATTTTAAGAAGTCTTAAAGATATTGTTGTTGGAGTTTGAGGTCTATAGAAGCATGCGATCAACATAAGGAAGAAGAAGAAGCTTGGAGCACAAAACACAATACTAAATGTACTACCAAGTGAATATACAATAATAAGTAACCCATTAGGGTTATAGGCATATATACAAGCTAGGGGCAAAAACCCTCCTAAAGAGGGGAAAAAAGTGCCCAGGCAGTCCTAAATGTGTTCACACACATCACTACTGAAATATATCAACAAATTCCCCTTGGGAGTGATGCGATGAACAAGGAGTTGGCACTCATGTATAAGGAAGTGTCAAGCTATGTGGAAAGAGATCAAGCCACAAAAGGAAGCAAGCCCAAAGTCTTGCGAAAATCTTCAAACTTCTCTCGAAGCAGAGCCTTTGTGGAAAGATCTACAATGTTATCTTGTGTGGGAACATATGTCAAACTGATCTTTCCAGCAAAGAACCTCTCCCTGAAATAATGCTAATGCATCTCAATGTGCTTTGTGCAAGCATGGAACACACGGTTCCTCGCAACTGCCAATGCACTCTGACTGTTAGTGAAGTTTGGTGGCAGAAAACTAACCAATACCCAAATCTTCTAACCAACAAATCAACCAAAAGGCATATGAGCCACACCCACTCAACAGTCCTTGTGAAAGCTACCCTATACTCATCCTCACAACTAGAATTGTTCACAGTAGGGTGCTTCTTGCTCAACGAAGATATGCATGAGCTACCAAGCATTTAGCAAAAGCCACTAGTGAAAACACGAGTGTCATAGCAATCAGCACAATCAGAGTAAAAAAAAAGCATGTAAATCTAGCTGTAGTGATCTGTCTTGGGATAAAACAATCCAAGTAGTTGAGTACCACTCAAGTATCAAACGATGTGCTTAACAGCCTGCCAATGCTTGACACATGGGCAATGCATAAACCTACTCATCTGACAGCCACCAAACTAAATATCAAGCTAAGTTATGCATAATTATATTGATCATCCAACAGCCTACTGATAGATAAAAACATCAAATGCATCTCCAGCATCATGAAGACTCAATCCTAAACCTATCTCCATAGGAATGGCAATAGGCTTGCAGTCTTCAAGGCCAAAATGCTGCAATAATGTGTCAAGTTATGTTTTTTGACATAGAGCTATTCCTCTATCAACTTGCATAAGTTGAATGCCCAAATAATGATGCAAATGTCCCAAATATGACATCTCAAAAGAGGCATGAAAATCAGCCTTAAAATGAGAAATATGCTTCTCATTAGGACTAGTGAGCAACATGTCATCAACATACACAATAATGATCAGAAGTTCGGCATCGACATGCTTAACATATAAGGTGCTCTCAGTTGGAATGTTCCAAAACCATGTGCAATCAAGTAGGCATGTATCTTTTCATAAAAAACACATGGTGCTTGCTTCAAACCATATAATGCCTTCTTCAACCTACACACTTTGTTTTCAGGTCCTTGCACAAAACCATGGGGCTGAAAGACATACACTTCTTCATGTAAGTCACTATTCAAAAATGTCCTTTTAATGTCCAACTTATGTATATTTCTACCATGATGAGCTATAAGTGCACAAATTCTATGAATATTAGTCACTCAACATGTGGGAGCAAGGTTCTTACCAAAATAAATGCCTCTTTCTTGACCATAACCTTTTGCAACAAGCCTAGCCTTATACCTGTGAATTGTTCATCAAGCTTATGCTTCAGCTTGTATATCCACTTAGTGCCATGGCCTTCTTGCGAGGAGGATAAAGGTTAGGTACCATTATTCACATAGCATCATATTCTAATTGCATAGCAGCCATCCACTTTTTTGAATTTTGTGCTTCCTCAAAAGAAACAAGCTCATTCTCATCACAAAGACTAGAGGCAGCCATAGCATAGCAATCTGATGCAAAATAAGCACTATGAGAGCTTGAACGAGGACAATATGACAAAGGTGCATCTAATTTGCTATCTCGCAAAGTCTGCACTAGCAATTTAGGCATATTCTTTGCCTCCTCTATACTATCCCTCCCATGAATAAGTGCATATATAAATCTGCATAAAAAATGGAATGATCTGCATCATCACATGAAACTTGTGTAGCTTGAGAAATTGCCTCATTAGAACTAGCACTTGATTGTCCACTTGTAAAAAGAGACAGTAAAGTGTCATAGACATCTCTAGAGCTAGTAGAAGTCTCCTTAGTACATGAAAGGAATGGTTGAATTGCATCTTCCACAAAAACAACATCATGGCTAACCAAAATGTGTTTATATAGTGGATGATACAAGTGATACCCTTTGCTTTCAGAACTGTACCCAAGAAAAATACATTTCATTGCTTTATCATACAATTTCTTGTGTTGTTTTTAAAGAAATAATGCATATGCCAAACAACCAAAAACATGTAGATGAGCAACAAATGGTTTGGGACAATGCCAGGCCTCATATGGAGTGATAGATTCTGGTGCTTTGGTGGGACACCTATTAAGAACATATGATACACACCTCAAGCTAGAAGCTATGTGGTAAAGCTTTACTTTTGACCATATACCTCGCCATCTCCATGAGTGACTTGTTCTTTCTTCCAGCAACTCCATTCTGTTGAGGTGTATATGGAACTATACAATGATGTTATATCCCACATTCAGCCAAAAATGCATTAAAAATAGAAGGCATATATTCCACCCTCTATCAGAATGGAGGGTGCCCATTTTATATGATGATAGATTTTCATCCAAAACTAGAAATTCTTTGAAGCACATAAACACTTTGGACTTTTCTTTCAATGTATACACCCATGCATGCCTAGAAAAATTATCAATGGAAGTCATGAAGTAAAGGTATTTCCCAGAAGAAGGTGTCTGCATAGGACACAAACATCACTATGAACAAGCTACAATTCTTAAGTAGCTCAAACTCAGCCATCTTTTGTGAAGGAGGAATTCTGCATTTTGCCCAAAATACTGAAGTATTTTGATGGTGTGCACCACACTGGACTCTCCTTCTCGAGAGCTCCACGACGATATGCTCAGAGTAGAAAACCGAGCTCCTGACGCCACACACAGTACTCCGCAAAGATGTTGTAGAATACGCAGAAAAACGCAGTACACAGGGAGCACGTAGACAGACTTCTAAGGTCTTACAAATGCGGTCGAACTCACAGTCTGTGACTGACCAGGCCACTATATGTTTTATTAAAGAACATATACAAAGAAGTGTCCGGTGGCCATTTGGCCTTTCACATGGACACTAACGGTAACAATCTCCCACTAAAGGCCAATATGGCCAGAGTAACTATGGGAGAAAAAAGAAAGAATGATAAAGAATACCTGAGTGTAAGTATACAAACTATACCTCCCACCTGATGGGCATGTTACACAGTATACAAGTGACTGCGTAAGATCAAGAATCAAGTAACCCCCATCAAGTGACAACAGTGTCGAAAGCTATCCTGTGGTAGAGCTTTAGTCAAAGCATCTGCAGCATTATCTCGAGTGTGAACCTTCTCAAGAATAATGCTCTCAGTGGCTAAGCAATCTCTAATGAAGTGATACCTCACCTCAATGTGCTTGGTCTTTGCATGATAGACTGGATTCTTAGCCAAAGCAATGGCACTCTGACTATCACTGAGCAAGTGAGGTACATGCTGAGGCAAACCCATATCACAAGCAAGACGAGAAAGCCACAATGCTTCCTTACATGCCTCACTTGCTGCAACATACTCTGCTTCTGTGGTGGAAACAGCTGTACATTCTTGAAGACGAGATCTCCAAGAGATAGCACCTCCAGCAAAATGAAAAATGTACCCTGATGTAGACTTACGATTGTCTACACAACCAGCATAGTCAGAATCTGTGTAACCAATAATGGATGCTTTCCCTCTACCTAAGCATAGACACTTGTCCTTAGTGCCACTCAGATATCTCAAAATCATTTTGACCGCTTCCCAATGTTTCTTGCCAGGATTAGACATATATCTGCTCACAACTCCCACTGCAAATGCAATGTCTGGTCTCGTAGCTACCATAGCATACATGAGACTACCAACAGCAGACTGATAGGGAATTTTGGTCATGAATTCCTTTTCCTCATCTGATTTGGGGCAGTCATCCTTGCTCAATTTCACATATGTGGGTAAAGGTGTACTCAATGCCTTTCCACCCTGCATATTGAATCGATGAAGTACTTTGGATATGTACTCACTTTGAGACAAGTATATGCATCTTTTACTCCTATCACGAGTAATGCGCATGCCAAGAATATGTTTGGCATCCCCCAAATCCTTCATATCAAATGTCTGACTCAACTTCTTTTTGAGAATTGACAAATCATAAGAGGACTTCCCAGCAATCAACATATCATCGACGTAAAGTATCAAGCATATCAAGCTGCCATCAGAACATCTCTTTGTGTAGAGACAATGATCCTCATTGCTCCGAGAATAGCCTTGGGACTTCATAAAAGCATCAAACTTTTGGTACCATTGTCTAGGAGACTGTTTAAGTCCATACAAGCTCTTCTTGAGCTTACAAACTAGACTTTCCTTGCCAAGAACTACATAACCCTCTGGTTGTTCCATATAGATCTCATCTGTAAGATCTCCATGCAAGAAAGCTGTTTTCACATCCATTTGGACTAGCTCTAAGTCCTCCATTGCAACGAATCCAAGCAACATGCGCAAAGTAGTCATCTTGACCACTGGGGAGAAGATTTCCTCAAAATCAACACCATGTTGTTGCTTAAAACCCTTTGCAACAAGTCGTGCTTTATATTTTGGAGAAGCACTATCTGATGTGAATTTCAGCTTATATACCCATTTACATGGTAAAGCTTTCCTGCCCTTTGGCAAAGGTACTAAGTCCCAAGTACCATTCTTGTGAATAGAATCCAACTCACTCTTCATGGCACGCTCCCACTTGACATGATCCTCTGTCTGCATAGCCTCTTTGTAGCAAGAGGGCTCACCGGCATCTGTTAGCATAACAAAATCTAAACCTGGAACATATCTATCAGGTGGATATGAGACACGTGTAGAACGTCTCAATGGTTGCTGAACAGGAACATGTGCAGACTGATCTGAATGGACATTCTCTTGAACATCCCTATGTGCAGCATTTTTATGCATGCTAACCGGAGGACTAGTATCCTCAAACACCACTCTTCTCACTTCAACCTCCTTAATCGACTGTTTATGCATCTTAGACTCATTAAAAATGACATCACTACTTCTGATCACTGACCGTGTTTCAGGATCCCATAAGCGATATCCAAATTGTCCTTCTCGACCATATCCAAGAAAAATGCATTTCTTTGACTTATGGTCCAACTTCTGTCTAAGATTCTTGGGTATATGAACATATGCTTCACACCCAAAAACTCGAAGATGATCATAATATGGTGGTTTCCCTGTCCATAACTCTTGTGCCACTTTCAGACCTTTGGCAATACTAGGTGAAAGGTTAATCACATGAACTGCAGTCAATACTGCTTCTGCCCAAAAACCTTGTGAGAGGTTTGCATGATGCAACATAGAGACTACTCTATCTTGAATAGTTCTATTCATCCTCTCAGCTACACCATTCTGTACTGGGGTATAAGGAGCTGTAAACTCTCTACGAATCCCTCTACACTGACAGAAATGGCTGAATTCATGTGAGGTATACTCACCCCCATTATCTGAACGTAAAGCCTTAAGCTTAGTTCCTTTTTCAGTCTCAACTGAAGCAAGCCATTTTTTGAAAGTAGGGAATACATCATCCTTCTATTTGATAGGATATACCCAGACTTTTCTAGTAGCATCATCTATGAAAGTAACAAAGTAAAGAGAACCACCTAAAGACCTAGTGGGCATAGGACCACACACATCTGTATGAACAAGATCTAAAGGCTGGATTGAAGAGTCAATGTGCGTTTTATGCACATTTCTGGTTTGCTTTCCATATTGACAATGCTCACAAAATGAAAAATCAGAGAAAGATAACACAGGTAAGTAGCCAGAACGAGAAAGATTTTCCATTCCACTACGAGATATATGGCCCAAACGACCATGCCAAATAGAAGCCATAGGCTGTTCAGTAACAGCTAACAAGTGTTCTTTCTGTGATACAAATAAAGGGTAAAGTGAGCCAACTTTCCTTCCTTTTGCAATAACCATATTGCCCTTTGATATACGAAAGGACTGAGCATAGAAGACCACCTTGTAACCAAGGTCATCAAGTTGACCAACTGACATCAAACTGCGTGATAACTGAGGTACATGGCGTACATTATGCATAGTAAATTTTGAACCGTCAATGAACTGCACAACCACATCTCCAATCCCCACAACATCACACTGGTAAGAGTCACCAAGTCTCACGGTACCAAGAGACTTTGCTGCATAATTAGAGAACCATTCTCTATGTGGTGTCACATGGAAAGAAGCACCAGAATCTAGCAGCCAGGTGTGGGAAAGAGAATCAGCCATAAGTGCCTCAGATGGCACAGTACTATCAAGTGTCAACACATCAGCATCATCAGAAATAGCATTAATTTCTTCAATCTTCACAGTCGAAGTAGATGGTGCAGGTAACTGTTTAACATGCCCATCAACATTCTGTCCTTTACCTTTAGCATTCTTTAATGCATAACAGTCTTTCTTCATGTGTCCTTTCTTATGACAATAATGGCATTCAATATCCCTCTTCCTTGATTTACTTCTGCTCTTATTCCGTTGACCATTCTTTTCCTTGTTCTTGCTCCTGCCACGTTGTTGATTCTTTCCTTGGTAAGAATCACGAACATTATATGCATCTCCACTTTGAGTGCCAACCATAGATTTTCTACGAATCTCCTCACTCAAGAGTGCTCCACATATATCATCATAGACGAGTTTACCACCTGGGACACTATTGCTAATAGCTGTGCAAAATGTATCCCATGATGATGGCAGGGTGCATAACAGCAATACTGCTTTCATTTCATTGTCCATATCCATTTTCTGAGCCTGTAACTGGGAGAATATGGCATCAAACTCATTTAGATGAGCAGCAACACTATCTGTGTCCTTCATACGAAGGTCGTATAATTTTCTCATCATATATACTTTATTTGATGCCGTCTCTTTTTCATATGTATTGCATAACTTCTTCCAAAGCTCCTCTGCACTTTCACAGTCTAATACTGTAAAGTAAACATTATCTGCTAGGTGCAAGCGAATGGTAGACCTGGCCATTTCATCTAACTCATCCCAATCATCTTCATCCATGTCAGCAGGCTTCTTTGAAATCCCATTTACTGGCTTCCATTGCCTTCTTTGAATCAGCACATCTTTAATCTGATTCTTCCATAGAGCAAAGTTTGTGCCATCAAATTTTCGGATCTCAAAATGGTCTTTGCCCTGCAAGTTATAGCTCCTCCTCGGAACGCTAGCACTAGACCCTGATCCACCGGATGTGCCTGAGACCTCTGATGCCATGATCGTAGAGAACTGAATAGAATGATAATGGAGCTAGAAGAGTCCAAACACCAACAAATAAGTGTATCAAGGAGTAAATCGACCACTATATAGTTGACTAAACCAGAAATCTGGAAAAATTTTGCCAGAGTATCCTCTGCAAAATTAGCATATGACCAGTGTCAAAGTATCATAAAACTGCAAGTACTAACATGTCTACCTGCATAGTGAATCACTGACTCCACTGCATATAATCAGTTACCCAATAGAAGCCAACTAGGCTTATCGAGCACCTATGAACAACTATCATACATCTCCTATGGCAAAGCTGGGTAAGTCTTCCACCTGCATCACCGAAGAGACCCCGACATCTAGGTGTCTCCCAGTTAAGAAAACCTCACCACGACCCTCTTTATCAAACGTAAAAGGCTTTATGCAAAGAACGTAACCGCTATATCAATGCCCACATGGACGTACATAAGCGGTATCCACAGAAGCGTACATGGTGTGTATGTGCTCAATATATGCAGTAAAATGACACTGAAAGGTTGAATACACAGCCCAAAAAACTAGCCAATAACACCTGCAAGTGTCTGTCAACTCTGATGTTTTAGGCTTTAAAAACCTGCATAAATTTGCAGCGACTGCTCCCACCAAAACTGAAAACCCCTCGAGAAACCTGTAGTTTTACGAGTGTGGCTGAAAATACAGCCCCAAAGGTTGATATTTATTGTCTGAGAAGTACAAGGAACACTCTTCTTGATGTTCTTGGACCTGTGTGAAGAGAACTACGTGTGAAAGTACTCCGAAATGGCTCCAAAAACACCCCAAAATTGCTTCAGAAATAGGCTTTAAAAGCAAAAATGAAGCTTTGAGGGACCAAAACTTGTTCAAGGTAATGTCAACCTTAGTCTTTCCCCTTCTTCAAACACCACAAGAGTGTAGCTTAGTGGCAAGAGATTGCCGCGGTTAAGCGAGCTCTGGGGGGAACAGTACTGGGATGGGTGACCTCCCGGGAAGTACCGGGAACCTCTATATTCCTTGATCGTTGAGGTCCTCCCTCGCGTGCAGCCAACGGCGCCAACGGTGACTTCGGTGACTCGGATGACAAGGTATGCCAAGGTCTATGCCTTGGTCGCCGCCTTAGTCGTGAGCCTTGGAGAAAACGCTTCGCTCGCACAAAGGGAACAAAGCTTTTTTGCCTCGAACTGCTCTGATACCAGTGAAGTATTTTGATGGTGTGCACCACACTGGACTCTCCTTCTCGAGAGCTCCACGACGATATGCTCAGAGTAGAAAACCGACCTCCTGACGCCACACACAGTACTCCGCAAAGATGTTGTAGAATACGCAGAAAAACGCAGTACACAGGGAGCACGTAGACAGACTTCTAAGGTCTTACAAATGCGGTCGAACTCACAATCTGTGACTGACCAGGCCACTATATGTTTTATTAAAGAACATATACAAAGAAGTGTCCGGTGGCCATTTGGCCTTTCACATGGACACTAACGGTAACAAATACAACCTTCACAGACATGTTTACCAAGTGCCTCAAGTTTGGATAGAGATGACACCATTTCAGATTTTTGGAGGTGTAGCAAACTAGAAAAATTCAGATGACCAAAGTGTGTATCCCAAAGCTTTGCATATGAGATAACCTGAGAATCTTGAACTGCACATGTTGAATCATTAATAGATTTTGCATAGACTATGAGCTTACACAACCAACAACATAAAATGCCAAAAGCAATAATTACATCACCATTTGAAAGATCATGAACTCTATAGCTGTCATCAACAAATAAGACAACCAAGCCAATCATGGTTAATGATGAAACTGACAACATATTTTTCTTGATCCCTGGTACATACAAAGCATCTGACAATGTAAAAGAACTACCATCAGCAATTGTGAGAATGATCTTACTAACTCCCATTATAGGATAAGAGGAGTTTTTTGCAGGTGAGAGTATTCCCTATAGGGGTAGGCTCATGTGAACTGAAGAAACTGCACTGTGAGGTAATATGTTTGGTTGCCCCACTATCAAAGTACCAAGCATATGAGTCTACTACAAGCATACACTATTCATGAGAAGATGGTTCATAGCTACAAATAGTACTAAATACCCATTCTTCATTCTACATAAGACTTTGTTTTAGGTGTATATGCCTCCATAACAACCATTCCAACCTCTTTTTTATTTGAGTCTTTTGTAGCTAGTTTTGGATAGCTCTTTATGACATGATCATTTCCTTTACAATATTTGCAAAAGTGTTTATGTTTTTGTATTTTCTTCTCATCTTTGTCTTCCTTCTTTGACTCTGCAATATTAGCATATTTTTGCTCGCTAGTAGATGAGCTCTATTTTCCCTTGCCCTTTTGACTAGCTAAGAAAGCTTGATCTGCAACATGCATGATTGACCTATTCTGCCTAGACTCATCTTTTTGTAACAAAATAGAGACTAACTCTTTGAATGTTAAGGCATTTGGATTGACTTTCATCATCAACTAGAGAGTAGAAGCAAAACTCTACTATAAATTCGAAAGACCATTAAGAACAGTTTGCACAAGTGAGCTATCTGGTAAGACTTCATCAGCAAAAATCAATTGTTCCTTCAAATCTTTGATCTTTGTCAAAAATTGTCTATAGAATCTCCTTCATTCATATGCTCACTCTCCAACTCTTTTCAAATGTATGAACACGAGTCTCATTTCTTGCTTGGTATAAAGTGGTAAGTTTATCCCAAGCATCCTTTGCTGTTTGGCAAGAGCAAATGTGAGGAAGAATGGCGCGTTTGATAGACAAAGCTATTGATGCATGTTCCTAAGCATCTCTACCATCCCAATGAAGTTTCTCTACAATATGTGCAATAGGAACCACAACACGAATAGGAATTTGAAGTCCTCCATCTTCAACACCATCTATATCACCTTTAGTAATTGTATTTGTTGGTGTAGTAGGATGTTTTTCAACATCATGCATAATATTCCACAGTCCTTTTGCTACCAATACATGGCTGACTAAAATACCTTCATGTAGAAAAATGAGCATCTCAAAAAGTTGAACAAAACTACCATGTCCAATTGTGCTAAACATGTAGCAGACTTTGAGTCCTTGTCTGGAGAACCAAAACATGTGTATATGTTTGGCACAAAGGGAGGAAATTGCCTACACAAGCACTACAATAGTGCATTTAGAGGCTTAAACGAGCTCAGATCGCAATTTTGGAACCATAGAGTGAAGATATTTTTAACTCCTAATCACCCTGAGTATGCTCATCAGTTTTTGTGTGATTTTGCGACTGTGACTGAAGGGGTGTTGATGATGGGCTAGATGAAATGATGACCTGCTCTGATACCAATTGTTTGAGTTTGAGGTCTGGGGAAGCACGCAAACAACACAAGGAAGAAGAAGAAGAAGCTTGGAGTATTGATATATTGAGGTAGTGATGTATGTGAACACTCTAGGACCGTCGGGGCACTTTTTTCCCTCTTTAGGAGGTTTTTTTTTCCCAGCTTGTATATATGCCTATTGCCCTAACGGGCTACTTATCTTTGTACATTGTAGTGGTAATACATTCAGCATTGTGTGTTGTGCTCCAAGCTTCTTCTTCTTCCTTGTGATGTTTGCATGCTTCCGTAGACATCTAACTCCAACAATTGGTATCAGACCAGGTTGTCGCTTCATCTAGGGTGTTGTCTACACCTCTCCGGTTGTAGTCTCAAAATCGCACAAAATTTGGTAAGCATACTCAAGGTGTTTTAGAGATAAAAACAGCTTCATTCTGTGGTGTCGAAATCACAATATGAGCTCATTTCGGCCTCCGAACACACTATCACAGCGCTTGTGAAAGCTATTTTGTCTTTTTATGCCAAAGGTATATACCAGTTTTGGTTTGCGAGTATAAGTGTCTCAAAATCTGCTACAGGTTAGCAGAATTCGTCTCGGCACTTCTGTTCAACTTTTTGAGAAACAATCAATTTTCTGCATCAAGGTGTTTTAGTCACCAGCCATGGCTGAAAGCAGTGATGTATTCCGTATGTTGGCTATTGAGGATTGTTCATGTATTGGTCACAAAAGGACTATGGAATATTGTGCAGGGTATTGAAAGACGTCTTGTTACACCTACGAATATCGGTACTGTAAATACAGGTGCTGGAGCTGATGGAGATGATATCCAAGATGATGATATTCTGCAGATTCCTGTTTGTGTTGTTGTTTCAGTTGCACCTACTATAGAGCAACTTTGTTGGGATGGCAGAGATGCTCAAGCACATGCATTGATAGCTTTGTCTATCAAACGTGCCATTATTCCTCACATTCGCTCTTGTAGAATAGCTAAGGATGCTTGGGATACACTTACCACATTGTACCAGTCTAGGAATGAGGCTCATATTGCTTACCTCTGAAAACAATTGGAGAGTGAGCACATGAATGAAGGTGATTCTATGGACAGTTTTCTCACAAAGATCAAGGATTTGAAAGAACACTTGATTTTTGCTGATGAAGTTATACCAGATAGCTCACTTGTGCAGACCGTTCTGAATGGTCTTCTTGACTCATATCAGAGTTTTGCTCGTACTCTTCGTTTGATGATGAAAGGCAATCCAAATTCCTTGTCATTTGAGGAGTTCGTCTATGTTCTATTGTAGGAAGACCAGTCTAGGCAGAACACGTCTATTATGTGTGTTGCAGATCAAGATTTCCTGGCTAGTGAGAAGGGCAAAGGTAAATGGAGCTCTTTTACTAGTAAGCAGAAATTTGCAAATGTTGCACATTCAAAGAAGGAAGACAAAGAAATGATCATGTCATTAAGAGTTGTCAAAAATTGGCTGCTAAAGAGGCAAAGAAGAAAGAGGCCGGAATGGTTGTTGCAGAGGCCTCTACATCGAAAACAGAGTCTGCTAATCTTGTGCAGGATGAAGAATGGGTGTTTACTATTGTTTTTAGTTTTGAACCATCTTCTCATGAGCAGTGCATGTCTGCAGTAGACTCAGATGTTTGGTACTTTGATAGTGGGGCGACCAAACATATTACCTCGCAGCGCAGTTTCTTCTCTTCACTTGAGCATGCCCCTACAGGGAATACTATTACGTGCGCCAACAACTCCTCTTATCCTATTATGGGAGTTGGTAAGATCATTTTGAGTACTGCTAATGGTAGTTCTTTCACTTTGTCAGATGCTTTATTTGTGCGAGGGATCAAGAAAAATTTGTTGTCAATTTCTACATTATCCAAGATTTACTTGGTTGTGAAATTTGTTGATGACAGATATAGAGTTCATGATTTGTCAAATGGCGACGTCATTATTGCTTTTGGGATTTTATGTCGTCGGTTGTATAAGCTCATAGACTATGAAAGATCTGTAAATGATTTGGCATGTGCAGTACATGATTCTCAAGCTATGTCAGATGCAAACATCTGGCATGCATGCTTTGGTCATCTAAATTTTGCTAGTTTGCTACACCTATAGAAATCTAAAATGGTGTCCTCTTTGCCCAAACTTGAGGCACCTGGTAAACATGTATGTGAAGGTTGTATTTTGGGCAAAATGCAACGTTCTTCCTTTCCAAAAGATGGTTCAGTTCGGGCTACTCAAAAAATGCAGCTTGTACATAGTGATGTATGTGGTCCTATGCAGACACCTTCTTTTGAAAACTATCTCTACTTCGTGACTTTCATCGATGCTTTTTCTAGGCATGCATGGGTCAGCATGTAAAATGGGTACCCTCCATTCTGATCGAGGGGGGAATATATGTCTTCTTACCTTAATGCATTTGTGGTTGAATGTGGGATAAAACATCAGTGTACAGTGCCGTATACACCTCAATAGAATGGAGTTTTTGAACTAAAGAATAGGTCACTGATGGAGATGGCGAGTTGTATGGTCAAGAGTCAAGCTTTACCACATAGTTTTTGGCTTGAGTCTATTATGTGTGCACCATATGTATTGAACAGGTGTCCCACTAAAGTGCTGCAGTCTATCACTCCATATGAGGCTTGGCATGGTCGCAAGCCATCTGTTGCTCATATGCGTGTTTTTGGTTGCCTGGCATATGCATTAGTGCCTGAACAACATCACATAAAATTGGACGATAAAGCAGTAAAATGTATTTTTGTTGGATACAGTTCTGAAAGTAAAGGCTATCGTCTGTATCATCCACAGACTAAAAGCATTCTGGTTAGCCGTGATGTTGTTTTTGTGGAAGATGCTAGCCATTGCTTTCATGTACTAAGGAGACAATTGTTAGCTCCAAATACATGTATAATACTTTGTTGCCTCTTTTTACAGGTGGACAGTCTAGTGCTAGTCCTAATGAGGAAACTTCTCAGTCTTTGCAGGTTTCATGTGATGATGCAAATCATTCCATTTCTGATGCAAATTTACATCATGCACTTGTTGATGAGAGAGCTGACATTGAGCAGGCAAAAACTATGCCAAAATGGTTAGTGAAGACCTTGCGTGATAGCAAATTAGATGCACCTCTGTCATATCCTACATGGTCAAGCTCTCATAGTGCCTCTTTTGCATCAGATTGCTATGCTATGGCTGCCTCTAGTCTTTGTGATGAGACTAGACCTATTTTGTTTGATGAAGCACAAAATTTTGAACACTGGATGGCTACAATGCAATATGAATATGATGCTATCATGAAAAATGGTACCTGTTCTTTATGTGACTTGCCTCCTAGCAGGAAGGCCATTTGCACTAAGTGGGTATACAAGTTGAAGTGTAAACTTGATGGAACAGTTGGTATAAAGCTAGGCTTGTTGCAAAGGGTTATGCACAGGAAAGAGGCATTGATTTTGATGAAACCTTTGCTCCTACTTGCCAAATGACTATTGTTCATAGCATCTGTGCACTTCCAGCTCATCATGGTTGGAATGTACATCAGTTGGACATTAAAACAACATTTCTGAATTGTGACTTGCATGAAGAAGTGTATGTTTTTCAGCCCCGTGGCTTTGTGCAGAAAGGGCATGAAAACCAGGTGTGTAGGTTAAAGAAGGCATTATATGGTTTAAAGCAAGCACCACCTGCTCGGTATGAAAAGATACATGCCTATCTCATTGCACATGGTTTTGAGAAGAGTCCAACTGAAAGCACCTTATATGTTAAGCATGCTAATGATGTGCTTCTGATCATTGTGGTGTATGTTGATGGCATGCTTCTCACTGGTCCTCATGACACGCATATTGCTGATTTTAAGGCTGATTTGCATGCCTCATTTGAGATGTCTGATTTGGGACATTTGCATCACTATTTGGGCATTCAATTTATGCAAGTTGATGGTGGAATGGCTTTGTGTCAAATGAAGTATATTGACACATTATTGCAGCATTTTGGCCTTGAATACTGTAAGCCTATTGCCGCTCCTATGGAGACAGGTTTACGATTTAGTCTTCATGATGCTAGAGATGCATTTGATGCTATTCTCCATCAGCAGGCTGTTGGATGCTTGATGTACTTATGCATTACTTGGCTAGATATTCAGTTTGCTATCTCACAGATGAGCAGGTTTATGCATTGCCCAGGTGTCAAGCATTGGCAGGCAGTTAAGCACATCTTTCGCTACTTGAGTGGTACCCGAAGTACTTGGATTGTTTTATCCCAAGGGGCGATCACTATCGCCAGATTTGCATGCTTTTTTTTACAGTGATTGGGTTGGTTGTTATGACACTCGTGTGTCCACCAGTGGCTTTTGCTTCATGCCTGGTAGCTCATGTATACCTTGGTTGAGCAAGAAGCAGCCTACTGTGGCCACTTCCAGTTGTGAGGCTGAGTATAGGGCAGCTTTCAGAGCGATTGTTGAGTGTGTGTGGCTCAGATGCCTTATGGCTAATTTGGGTGTTGGTCAGTCTTCTGCCACCACCATCTTCACTGATAGTCAGAGCACACTGGCAGTTGGGAGGAACCCTGTGTTCCATGCTCACACTAAGCACATTGAGGTGCATTACCATTATGTCAGGGAGAGGTTCTCTGCTAGGGAGACCAACTTGGCATATGTGCCCATGCAAGAGAACATTGTAGACCTCTTTACGAAGGCTCTGCCTAGGAAGAAGTTTGAAGCTTTCCGCAAATCTTTGGGCTTACTTCCTTTTGTGGATTGATTCCACATGGCTTGGCACTTCCTTATACATGAGTGCCAGCTCCTTGTTCACCACATCACTCCCAGGGGGGATTTGTTGATATATTGAGGTAATGATGTGTGTGAACACTCTAGGACCACTGGGGTACTTTTTTCCCTCTTTCGGAGGTTTTTTCCCTCGGCTTGTATATATGCCTATTGCCCTAATGGGCTACTTATCTTTGTACATTCTAGTGGTAATACATTCAGCATTGTGGTGTGCTCCAAGCTTCTTCTTCTTCCTTGTGTTGTTCACGTGCTTCCGCAATTGTCTAACTCCAACATGGAGCGCAACAGACAATATTGAATATATTACCAAGTGAACGTACAAGAATAAGTGACCCATTTGGGTTATAGTCGTATATACAAGCTAGGGGAAAAAACCTTCTAAAGAGGGAAAAAAGTGCTCTACAATCCTAAGTGTGTTCACGCACATCACTATTGAAATATATCAACAATTGTATGAGCTTGGAGGTCAATTAAATCTTAATATCATATTTCCAAGAAAGAGGTATTTCTCCTTCGACATCTCATATCAAAGAATGGGATTCAATTTGATCCATCCAAAGTGGAAGCCTTATTGGCAACTTCCTCCAACAACAAGAACAAAGCAGACCCTCACTTTTTTTGTACAAAAGGTATGTTATATCTCTTGGTTCATCCACCTTCTATTTAAAATAATAATTTTGTTGCAAAAGCTTGCACAAGATAGTGTCTCTGCATGGCAAGATATCCATAGTGAATGTTTTGAAGAAATCAAAAGAGTACTCAACACTTTACACATTGATGCACCAAAATATGGGAGAGACATTCTACGTGTGTCCAAGAACATGTAAGGAAGCAATAGGAGAAGTCCTACTCCAGAAGGACACACAAATATCTCACATGTGGCCTATCTAATTTGCAAGCAAGGTAATGAAAGAAATGAGAAGAGATACATAGATGGAGAGAAACTCATGTATGCACTAATTTTGGAGGAAGGAAGTTTTGGTCTTACCTTCTTGCTAATCCTTTCATTGTTCTTACAACAAGTCATGCATTCCCATATGTGGTACAACATATGAGTATCTCAACTAGAATAGCTAAATGGGTTCTTGAACTTCAAGAGTACAACTATGCTTTTGCAGTAGAGGAAAGCACAAGATCCAGTCTTGCAGACATACTCACCTACAAGAAGTGGGAAAGGAAAATATCCAATCAGAAGGACAGTGGAATAACCCTACATGAAGAAGATATTCAAGATGAACATATTGTATTTTTTTTTATGGTGCATATAAGAAGTAGGTCAACAAAGCAAAAGGAGGGTTTCTAATCTATGAAAAAAAAAAAGCTCATCTTCAAGAAAGGTATAACTCTCCCCAATGCTCATTCAGATAATGAAGCAGAATATGCAACACTATGTGAGGCTTTTCATGAATTTGTTCAAGACGGTGTCAAAAGGTTGATTATAAAAGGAGACTCAATGTTTATCATTAAGCAATTGCAAAATGTTTGGTGTTGCAAAAGCCCAAATTTTTTTGAATGGTTGAAAAGGATAAGGGCGTTATTGAAACAATCCAATAATATTCAAATATGTAATGTACCAAGGAGCCAAAATAAGGAAGCACATGCATTAGCCAATGAGAAATTTGACATTTTTGTAGCATCCATGAAGCTGGGAGACAATTTCTTGAGACTGGAGAAGCACTAAAGCACCTTGATAAAGTACAAAGGCATAGACTAGCAAAGAAGGCTCTATAGTATCAACTCATAGGAGATCATCTCTATGAGAAAGGTAAGGATCTTATCCTCAGAAGGATCCACTCATTAGATGAAATAAAGAACATTTTTGAATCATGTCATGATCATGTATGTGGAGGACACTTGTCACATGAAATGACAATAAGGAAAGTACCTCAAGCAGGGTACACATGGCTGCCACTTCATAAAGATGTTCAATATTGGTGTAAAAGTGGCAAAAAATGTCAGATTAGAGGGAATAAGCGACTTGTGCATGAACCTAGGAAATCATTCATTTCTTATGGGGGCATTCAAGAGATGGGGAATCGATGCAATTGGGCCCTTGCCAAAGACAAGCTTTGGAAAGGAGTACATTGTGGTAGTGGATTATATGACTGGATGGGTGAAAGCAACTAGCACTAAAAGAACCACAACACAAGATATTGGGAAGTTAATTTATGATTTCATATGTTGTAGACTTGGGATACCTTTAGAGATAATGTTTGATTATGGTCTAGGTTTTAGATCAAATGTTTTGAATGATCTATTAAATAGATTAAATACAAGGCCCAGATACTCTACACCCTATTACCCTCAATGTAATGGTCTTGTTGAAAAGAACAATGTAATTCTTTGTTAAATCATTAGTAAGCAGGTAAAGAAGCATCCTAAAGAATGGGATAAACACCTCAATGCAGCGTTATGGGCATATACACATCCTTGAAGGCATCCGTAGGATTCATTGCATTTCATTTAGTGTATGGACAAGAAGCCTTATTACCAATAAATGTAAAAATTTCAAGTCTCCATGTAGTGCTAAAAGAAAGTGCAAAAAAAGAAGAAGAGGTAATCTAAAAGAGGCTTACAGACCTAGAACACTTGAGTATGAAAAAGGAGCTTGTAGTGGAGCATTACATAAATTGAGTAGAGAAAAGGAGAGAAGAATTTAAAAAACAACTAAAGGATAAAGGGTGAACAGAAGGAACTCTTGTTCTAAGGTATGATAATCGTTTTGATAGCCTGCATCATATAAATTTCTACCCATGATGGGAGGGACCGTGTTTTATCAAGACAAATTTCAAGAATGGAAGTTGTCAACTCATGGATATATCAAGGAAGTTGCACAAGGAAGGTCAATGCATGGAGGGTAAAGAAATATTGGTAGAGGATAGAAGAAATCAATGAACAACAAGACCGATCAAGGGAGAAGGACATATCAGTAGTATTACGCAGAGATGACCCACCTTGGAACATCAATAAACTCTTTGAAGGCTAGAGACATCAGTGCTTCTAGCCAAGGGGAGGGCTAAGTATGAGGGAATGTTTTTTGAAACCCCTTGTAATATTTGTATTTTTCAAAGCTTCATGAAAGCCATAAATATATGTATTTGAAGGAAATAAAAATCAAAGAATAAGATGGTCCCCACCCCAAAGTAGCTAGCCTTTTTCAAGCTTCCAAAGTAGCCTTCTCATGAAGAATTGCTTTTCATCTTTTCACTTTGATATATCCATATTCTCTTACCCATAGCTTGATGCTCCAGCCTCTGATTGAAGGTATTTTTATCACCTTACAAAGATATATTATTAATCTTTGTTGAACATCAAATGTTGTTTGATTTGAAGAAGTTTTGCTAGACCAAAATCCTTTTGCAGTGCTTCAGTAGATACTAGGTGTTCACTCGTAGGCCTAGTTTTTTATCGTTTGGCATAAGAGTTGACTTCTATCACTTGAAGTGGCATCGTAACTTTTATTTGTACATATTAGACAACTAATATTTGAGTGGCAAGGACTGACAAGGAGCAAAAGTATATGAATTTGGCTCAGCTTCCATGTTTTGAGGTATTGCCACTCACTTTTGGCATTGTTTCTATTAGTTCTTGGTGTTGAGACCCCTCTCGGACCAATCGGATATTTTGAATTTTTGTTTGGGCTTGTTGAGTATTGCAAATCAAAGCCTCAATGCTTCCAAGATCACTTCAATCTTTCTTTGGAAGGCTTCAATTGTATCATGGAAGTGCTCTAGTGCTATTTTTCTATCTTTCTTGCTTATAAAATTTACTTCCATTGGTTATAAACACTCTAGTTAGTAAATGGGGGGAGTAAAACATGGATCCTAAGGGTAAGAAACCTTTAGACCATACTTCTCCGCCTAGAGAGAAACAAGTAGAGGACCCAAAACATAGAATGGAAGAGCTAGAACAAGAGCAAGAAGTAGAGAAAAAAGAATAGCAAGAGGAGGAATACTCTTATGTAGAGCTTTACGATGAGTTTGTTACACATAAGCAATTCACAGAGCTTAAGGAACAAACCCTTAGGTTAGAGAGACATTGATAGCATGAACTCTCTCATAGAACAACTTAAGTCTCATATGATCTTACTAGAGACTCATGTTACCTCTTTTCTAGCTAGAAATGTGAGAGAGATGCCTACTCTTCCTATAGTAGAGATGGCTAAGAACGATGTTCCTTTTCCTAGCAAGGATAAAGGAGAGAGTTCTAGGGAAACTCCCCTCATGAATGACCTCAAGACACCAACCTTTATGGGGGATGACCATGAGAGAAATAAGGATGCAATTTGCACTTTCTTGCAAAAGTGGAATGACCTGCATCAATTAAAGGGCACCCACCACATGAGTATCGTGTGCTAGAAGTGTCTCACTTGGCCCACATGCTTATAAGTGGTGGATGAGTTTCAAGGAGGCAAATTCCATCCCTACGGACTGGACTCATTTTGAAACTCTTTTCTTAAAAGAGCTTCTTCCTGAGAATGAGGAAGAGAGGAACTGGGATGAGTGGGATAGGATAAATCAAAGAGCTAGGCCTTTGTCAGTCTACATATCCCACTATAGGGAGATCATACTAAAGCTTAAGGGGTTAGATGACTTTCATAAGACCAAGTTAAGAAGAAGGATGGATCTATGAGACTATGCATAGATTTTAGGGCACCAAAAAATATAACTATCAAATACAGGTATCCAATGCCTAGTTTGGAAGACCTATTTGATCAGTAACATCAAGCTAGCTATTTTACCAAGCTTGACCTTAGATCAGGATATCATCAAATTAGGATCAAGGCAGAGGATGACCCTAAAACTACCTTTAGGAATAGATATGGGAACTACGAGTTCTTGGTGATGCCTTTTGGTCTCTCCAATGCTCTTTCCACTTTCATAAAACTCAGAATGTATTATGGCCCTAACTAGGGCAGTTTGTAGTGGAATTTCTAGATGATATTCTGATCTACAGTAGATCAGAATAGGAACACTTGGAGCACTTGACAAAAGTATTCCAGGTGTTGAAGAAAAATTCACTCTTTGTCAAGGAGTAAAAGTGTGAATTCTTCAAAATAGAGGTTAGATACCTTGGGCATATAGTCTCCCAAGATGGAATCGGGATGGATCCAATGAGAAAGTATGGGCTATTATGGAATGGTCACATCTCGAGAACCTGGAAGAGCTATAGATCTTCCTAGGTTTATTCATTAAGAATTATGCCAAAGTTATTGTCCCAATGACAGAGCTGTAGAAATTTCTACCTTTAATTTCTCCATACTTTGCTTCTGTTCACCTCCCCAATTCACCTCCCCAATGAAAGGCTTTCCCATTCCTTATTATGGCATCTAATCCTAGACTACTTGGGTAACCAAAATTTTCAAATTATTAGTGGTCAATGTCCTTCCTTCATTATGGACTTTTGCCTTTGGTTTTCTTTTTGTGTCTATTTTTTTGCCAATGATTTTTTTTATAGTCAGTTGTTTATCTTTATTCATCCATACCTACTTCATATCTGGAATAGGTTGCTTTTTGCATCAGTTGGTCTATAGGTTGTAGGCGGGCATCTCTTATGATTGTTCTTCAGTTGTTTCTTACTTTGTTTTGGTTGAGTCCTCATTAATAGAATTTTCTTTGGAAAAGAAGTGGGCTTCAATGGTGAGTGGACTTATAACCAAAGAACTTGAGAGCCGCTATTTGTATGGTAGATTGAGAGTTGGAAGACCCAAGAGTATTCAGTTGTACTGTGGATTCAGTTCTATAGGACCTGAGAGCCTCCAAATTTACTGTATATAGATAACCAAAAGATTGGAGAGTCTTCAGCTCTACCATTAATTCAGAGCAAGAGGACCCGAGAGTCTCCAACCCTACCATAAGACATTGATTATTGACCCAAACTTGAAGAAGACATCTTTGAAGGTTCAAGTCCACTGTGTGATCATAGATCCATCTTGACCCAATATCAAAGGTTTTGTGAGATCTTCATCATGGAAAACTAATGGATTTACTATGAAGGTGACATCATGTATGAGGATAGGAACTTTTGGCTCACCAATACAAGGGGTTTCCATGACTCCTAATCCTATGAGGTAGGCCTCAATTGAATTAACTTGTATTTTCATGTCTTGATAGCATGAATACCTTAAGGCACTATTGGAAGCTCCTGAATCAGTAAGGGCTCTGATCATCTTGTTTGTAGTGCCCTTTCCTAACTCTATTGAAATGAACGGTCTTATATCTACTATGTTAGGCAGTGTTCTAGTTTTGGAACATTACCTTGTGATATCTTGGGGATTTGGATTATGATTGGAAATAAGGAGATAAACCTCTTCAACATTGATGTTCTTGTGATGACCTATGTCTTGTTGTATTAACTTCATGCATTCAATCTGTTCTAGGTTTTTGGATTATGCTTTTGCACTAATTCTTCACTCTTCATCCTTGCACTTTTTAACCACGTTTAGTCATTTAAGAATATCTTCTATCAATGGTTCTTGATAAATCTTGGCTCGGCATCCATTGATGTAGTTTGGCATGATATCTCCTTCTGATATGACCAGTTGTACCGCACCACTAGTCAAAAGCCTATAAATAATCATCAGCCCATAACTTTTTTTTCCTAGCTTATGAGCATGTTGTTTCAAAGTACACACCAATACTAAATCACCACCTTTTAAGCCTTTGTCTTTTCACATGTGCATCGAAGTAAGCCTTTTGTCTTTTCTTTGTTGCATTATTATTGTTGGTTCTCTTAATCTTGTCTCTCCATGATGTTCTAAATCCATTATCTTCAAAGATAGCTTGTGGCCCATCCATTGATGCTCTTTTGCTATTTTCAATGTGGGTATGAGATAAATGTAGTGGTTGCACTACATTTTGGCCAAATACCATCTCAAAAAGAGTTGCATCTAGTACTATTTTTATAGACCACTTGATATGCCCAAATAGCATGATGTGGTTGTTTGTCCCAATCAGAGTGTTTGTTATCTACAAGCTTCATCAACACATTACATAAGGCTTTGTTAGTATTTTCTACTTGTCCATTCGCTTTTGGGTGATATGGTGCTACTTTCTTGTGTATCACCATGAATTCTTGTAATAAATATTCAATCACCATCATTCTTTCTTGTAGCTCTCACTTTTACCTACTTAGTGAGATAATCTATGGCTGTAACAATGTACTCTGCATGGGAGCTTCTAGCTGGGGTTTAATGGGTCCTACAAAATCTATACCCCACTTGGAGAATGCACATCCTCCCATCATGGGTCTCAATGGCATCTCATCCTTTCATATAGGATATTGAGCTCTTTGGCATGTCTCACATAGGTATGTGCATCCATGTGAAGTGTGGGTCACCAAAGACCTAAAAATATAATGGCTTTAATCACATAATGAGTTCCAAAATGTCCACTTGCAACACCATTGTGTGCTGTCTCTAGAATCTTCAAACGATCCCTTTCTTGCATGCATAATTTCAAATTTCCTTCTCTCCTGCATTTGTACAAACTATCACCAATGAGTGCAAATTGTTTCAATCTTTGGAGGGTTCATTTGCCCAGTGCACCTACATGTGCTGATTGCAACCACTTATCATGCTCTTCTTCATCCACTCAACAAGTTAAAACTCCTTGTTCATCTTGCTTATAGATGCTTCCTGCAAGCATATGGTACTTTTGAGACTTTATTACTTATGCCTCTTGTTTTCTTACTACAAGGCTTTTGGGTCCATAAGTCAAGATTGGCATTAAATGTTTTTGTCAATTTGAAACTATTTCAAAGTTGGACAAATATGCATCAAGAAGGCCATTTGACACACCTTGCAGGGATTCTCTTGAAGTAAGTCATGAAAAGTGATCCCATCTTACTAACCTGCTAGTATTGCAAGGTTTGTTCAGCAAGTATAGAAGGCTTGATGGTCGATGAAGAATATGAACTTATTTGCAAGAAACTAATGCCAAAACTTTTTAATTGCATAAGCCATGCCTAATCCTTCTCGTTCAATTATGATGTAATTCGTTTATGCAGTGTTTAGTTTTCTACTCATGTATGCTATGGGTAGCTCTATGTTTCCTTCTCTAGTTGGTTATGCTAGCACACATCCAGTAACAAAATTGGAGGCATCAACATGAACATGGAATGGATTGTTCTAGTCAAGCATTGTCAAAATTGAGGCTAAGCACAAAAATTGTTTTAGTTTTACAAATGACTTCTCAAATTCATCACTCCACTCAAAATTAGTTAAAAGCTTATACAAGGGCTTAGCTATGATTGCGTACATGTGGACGAATCGATGATAATATCCACAATGACCCATAAATGCTTGGATTTCCTTTACCGGTCTAGGCCTTGATAACTCCTCTATGGCTCTAAACTTATCTTCATCCATTGATATTCCATTCTTTGATTCTATGTCATCTACTATTTTTCCTTTTCTAACCGTGAATACCCACTTCTCGAGATTGAGGCACACTTGGTATTCCCTACCTTTAACAAAGATTTTCTTGAGTTTTGGAATATGATTTTCTCTTATGTGGGAATGAGTGCACAAATCATCCACATAGACTTCTAGGTTCTTATGCAAGAACTCCTTGAAAACATGACACATGATCCTTTCAAATGTAGCAAGTGAATTTGTGAGCTCAAAAGGCATCACACAAAATGCAAGATACCCCATGGAGTGGCAAAAGTTGTCTTGTGTGGATCTTTGGGGGCAATGGCTACACTTGTTCTTCATCTTCAATCGTTACCACTACTTTCTTTGTTTGTTCTTTGTTATCATAGGCTTCTCCCATGAGAGCTTCTCATTTAGGCATTCTCGCCATGATCTTTCTTTATTCTATCTCATATTTCTTAAAGTTTTTTGGCACTTTGAGCAAGGATTCTTCTTCTTCTTGAGTTGAAGGGTTCTTTTTACGTTTCTTCTTTTACTTTTCCATCTCAACTTGTGTGGTTGGTAATACATCTTACTTACACTCATTCTACTCGTGGGTCTTAGCATCTATCAAGTACATATATTCTTCTTCGGACTTGAAAAACGGATCCATTAAGATGGATTCTAGATCCTCATAATTATCTTCTTCAGATAACCATACTAGGCTCACATTCTTCAACTATTAGTTCTCATATTGAAATATTGTAGGCTTCCTCATCACAATGGATATTCCATTGTTCTTCATTCATAAATATGTCCATTGTTGCTAAGATATCTATCCAACCATGGGGTTCAAACTCTTCATCTAGAAATATCATAGATGCATGGGTTGGGTCTTGAAGTGATCTTTTATTTTGACATGATCCTATTTTAATGGCTTCTAATCTTCTCTCTTCTTTTTTTGCAATCTTGCACATCCATAAGTGGGTATCATCATGCATCCATGAAGGGTTTTAACTTATAGAGTGTACTTACTCCATTTCCTCTTTGGTTTTATGAGTTTGATTCCATTGCAATGGTGGTACATCTCTATGAGAGTAATCCTTGAGGTTAACCTTGGAAGTTACCCTTAAATGTTGTAAGCACAAAGAATTGGTTCCCCAATCTTGCACTATTTGCAATTGTCTCATAAAGGGTCTACCCAAGATCATCTCATAAATATGGTTCTTTTTGCAAACTTGCATATCCCAAAGGTATATTCAAAATCTGCACCACATGATGAGAGTGATCCCTTCGAACAATCCTATCAGCTTTTCTATGTGCCCATGTGTCATCTGCAATTTCATTCGTTAACTTGATGATGGGGGATGTGGGCATTCATGTATGAAGTGATCTCTCTGGAATCTATAGCAAGGTCCTCTAGGAGCATGTGGTCTCATCTATCTCACATAAGGTCTAGGGTTGGGATTGTTGTACATGACATTGGCATAATCGGGTTCCCAACTACACTCCTATGATGGGGTCTCATATTGATAAGTCTCAGTATGTTCTGGAGACTCCATGTAATAGTTAGGGACATTATCACCATGAGATGAATCAAGATTATTGGTGTTTGGACTGTTCTCTCTAATGAAAGGGGAAACTAGGACTAGAGCCCTATTTGGATTCTCTTCGGTTGCGCATACTTGATTGATATTACATTAGTTGGGGGTGGGGGTTTCTGACCTAGCACTCACTATGGCCTAGGTTGTGCTTGATAATATTGTTGATAATTTTGTTTTGGCCTATAGTAGGGTTGTTGTTGGTAATGGTTTTGATCATTTTATGTTTGTTGATATGGTTGTTGATAGGTCTGTCTAATTGCCTACTTATTATAAAGGCACTCTTGTGCCATGTGGTTTGTGTATTTCATCTTTATGGTGTATTAATATGAGCCTAGAATTAAAGTGTTCTAGGTTTTCATAGGGCAAGCATTTTTCATCTTATCACTACCGCATGTAAAGCAATGTTTGATAGAAGTGACCTTCTGATTCTACCTATTCTGCAAGTTTGTTCCTAGATTATGTGTGATTAACTCAGCTAATTTTTCCACTGTAGATGACGTTTCAATGTGACACTAGACAAGCATTATGATCCCTTATAGAGCTTGGACAATTCTAGCTTCTCTCCTAGGTTGTCCTCAATATCTATACACATTCTCACACACTCATTCAGGGTGTTGGGTTCTTTTAGGTACACATATGATCGTAGCTTTCCACTCATGAGACCATCTAGAAACAAGGATGCTTGTTTGTCTTCTGTAGGTAGCTCTGGGACTAGGCATCTCTATATGTACTGCTTGAATCTATGCCTTACTAACATTATTGTCTCTAGGGGGGCTACTTGAAACTATAGATCCGGGATGAGGTGTTGAGCCTGATTCCATTCTTAGAGAATTCAGTGATGAAAGCTTCCATCACTACATGATGTTTTGGTAGTGACCTCGTCGTAGCTAGGGTTGTACCCTTCAAGGTTAGCCCAAAAGCCTCGCATTAAGTGAACAATTCTTCTATTTGATCTTCTCTCAATACCTAATTGAATTTAGCTACATGATCATAAGGATCTCTTGTGCCCTAAAAGTAGTTCTTCATGTTTTAAAAATCTACAAGGGTGGATACCTCCTCCTGATCATGCTCATCTGAATCTTTACCTTCTGATTGGGAGAACAATCCCAAAGTCATCAGGGTGACTAGTAACAACATACATAGTTCCCTATTTGTCTATGTAGGAACCATTCTCAAAATCATAGTGTAAAAATTCATCAATTTTTCCTAGAAATAAAATTCATTTAGTTTGCAAAAAAAATAATTTCTTCTGTGCAAATTTTATTCAATTTTGTACAATTTTTTTTTTCCAAAATTCATTGATATGCATGCCCTTTGTAAATTATTTGAGTTCATTTTTTGAACTTGCAGGTCCTTTTCGTGTGAATCTTATAGATGAAGATGTTCAGATTTGATTATTGAGTATTGACTCTCGAGATATGTGACTGTTGAAATGATTCATGATCCATGACACTTTTCATACATGGGTTATATATATATATATATATATATATATATATATATATATATATATATATATATATATATATATATATATATATATATATATATATATATATATATATATATATATATATATATATATATATATATATATATATATATATATATATATATATGTGTGTGTGTGTGTGTGTGTGTGTGTGTGTGTGTGTGTGTGTGTGTGTGTGTGTAAAAAAAATAAAATTATTTCCAATAAAATTCCCAAATTTTATTTTTGGTTTCGACGAACTAAACAAATTAAATGAATAATTCTTTACTTAATTCTCTCATTCATACTATGCTCAAATCTGATCTAATCCATAGGGTGCTCTCAATTTCTCAATTGTACTATGGATCTTCTCAAATTGTCCTCATAGATGCGAGCACCTAATCGGTTGGTTCGGACGTATTCCAATTGTGTCTTATACAGCCCTTATGGCACCTCTAGATAAGTTTCCCTATTGCTAGTAGTAGTTCTCTCCATGCTATAGGAATTTTTTGTTTTTCTCGTCTCTTGCCTCTCACTCGATGGGTGGTTACCTAACTGTTTGGACCAAGACGAGATAACACTATAGTCAAATTAGAACTATAGTGAGCCATAGTATAGTCAAGTCTACTACACCATTGTACCATAACATATCATGACTATAATTTTGAGAATGGTTCCTCGTCCTTGCCTTTCACTCTAGTTGTATACTCTAGCTCACTATAGTGTTATTTCCTAGTGCTATTTGATTGGTATCATGTGTGGTGGAGCAAGTGGTTTTTGTCTCAATACCGATTTATGTGGGTATGCTAGGTATTCTATCATTTGCCTTGTTGGAAATGGCACTGTTGGTCTAGCCAAATAATTGTATCCCTAAGGATATTGATGTGGTGGTGATGGGTAAGTCCTAGGCACTTGATAATTTCCCATGGAAGATTGTTGCTCGTATTGGCCTTGAGTGGTGGAGTACTAACTTATGGCTTATTTGTTGATTATGTGTTGTAAAAACATTCGATAGTAGAGTGATTTGTCATTTTTTACTCTATTTCACAATAATGCAATCAATGGTTCACATGAGGAAGTGGTCTTCGAGTACAAGCATATGTAGGATAATGTCCTCCATGTTGAGAGCATCATCTAGGGGGCATCCTAGATATTTGTATGCTCAAACTCAAATTGTGCTTCTTTGCTATGTCATCTTGTCAATTGAGAAAACCTCTACCATCTCATCAATTTACAATTTGTAGACTTCACACTTGAAGTGGACTCTAAACATGGGTGCAAAAACTTGTATGGAATTTACACAAATCATCTTCGATCCTTATACACTTTTGTATACAATCCTCCAAGGTTGTGGAACCTTGTAGGTAGGCTATAGTGCATAAATGTGCACTTTGCAAACCATCAAGGAAGTGAGCAACTTTGACCAGTTTGACCAACCTTTGACTATCACATTGATCATCAGATTGGGCTTCCCCCCCAATGGAAGGTTGCCTGTTTTGTTAATTTTGATGAGAATATTGGCATGTAGTGAGGATATGAAAGATTCATATCACGCATTGTATTATTCTTCATTATCAGCTCAGATTAGAGAGCAATTTTGTGTTCATGTTCATCTAAACTCATTAGAATGAGCTCACTTCCTATATAAAGTCAGAATTTTTATTTCAATTCATTCCGTTCATGGTCTACTATTTTCCTCTCTTCATCACTCAGCACTTCATAGACCTCCTTTGTGTTTCTTTTTGTCCATGCTTGTAATTCACCTTTTCTATATACTATGAAGTTAGTACTGATTTCTTGTAGGCCAAACTAAAAGCTGTATTACAAGATGGGCATGACTAATTTATTATATACGTTAAGAATGCGAGGAATATAGGTTTGTTTCACAGCATAATTAAGTAGAATTTGCTTCATTAGGCCTCAAAAATGCCTTGGTAGTATCCCTTTCTTTAGTTCCATTCAAAGGCTTGGAGTACCAGCAATGTTTATACATTAGGTCAATGTCTCTCACTGACATAAAAACTGGAAAATCAATATTCGATGGCAAACCATGACACTAGTAAATGTACTTCAAAATAACAGTCAGAACATTTCTCGTAAAGGGTTGAGAAATTGCATCGCCATTTCATATATTGAGATAAAACGTTCTCCCATAAGATATGAGCTGTAAAAGAGAATGATTTTCTAATCTTGGTCTTCAATTCTTGTATGGACAGGGACCAAAACGCAATGTCAAGCTTTAAAAGAGGCAACTCATCTGACCGTATCATTACATTGACAATCCTTAAAGAGAGATCTTTTTTTTCCAGTTTGGCATTTTGATCTAACTAAATAAGAACACAAACTAGAACTCACACACGTGACACACACCAAGAGCAGTCGACATACCCATGAGAACCCCCGTATCCCATAAATCAAGGGTAAGAATCCCCTAAGCATCAGATGGAATAAACTCTCAACTAAATCATGCCGCACAAGTGGTTGAACCACTACACCAAGCACTCTGGTACTGGTTCATACGGACACTTTTTGGGCATTGGGTGGACAATAAAAGCAAAGAGAATCATAGTGGATTTTGAGATCTCAACTATGCTCTTGGCCATTTCTGATTCGGCCCTAGTTTTCTCAAAAAAATTGCATTTGCAAGTTTTACAAAAAATCATTAGATAACATAATCATAATCCACCTGAATTCGCACTTCAACGTGTAGCATAAATCCAGATGCAATGAGATTTGCCTGCCACATGGAAAAAGCTCTAGAAAATCATTGTAGAGACTCCACTAACTGTTGTTAATTCTCTGGTTTTTCACACACATCACATATGCAAGCCATCTAGACTCTTCCCTCTTGTGTTGAGTTTCACCTGGCTTTTATAATATCACTCTAGAGACATGGTAAATCCAAGACTTCATATTACTTCGACTTCCAAAAAACAGGATGCATACAGCTGGTGAAGGACTTAAACAAACATATCCATTATTATCACAGAGATCTACAAGGATGGACACAGATGAAGTTTCAGATGCTTCTCAAGAAATAATGTGACTTACAACAGGGATACCAGGATGATATGAGACCCACATGATTCACCTCCGAAGACATCTGAAAAGGATCCCTAATTACATGCATGTCACGCCCAAGACATGCTTGTAAGTTCATGAGATGTGCAGAGTTGAAATCATCATGAGGCTATTTACAATTGCTTTTTACATCTGGAATTACTAACCTAGACTACAATTTGCTTAAGGTTGAGCCTATCACAAGAAAGCCTGCAGGTTTACTTGCAAGACCCATGTCACTTCCAAGGGTCATGTTGTTAACACACTTAAACAACCTCCAAGTTCAGCCTTCATCTGCATCACTGCTGATGACACTTGCCTCTTTGGCCCCTCCAATAATCCTTCCCCTGTCAAGGGCCAGAACACAAAAAAAGATTAAGATCCCTTCCTCTAGATAGAGAATTCCTTGGCAAATCTTTCTAAGATGTTTTCAAATCTTCACCTTTCCAGAATGAACTTCCCCTCCTTGTACTTTTGGGCTTCATCAAATGCAGCTTCCTGCCAAATTCAAGAAGTGCCTCAATATGAACACATGCAATTGCATAATGTCAAATTAAAGATGCAGGAGGAGCCCCTACATATTTCCATCCAACATTCTGGCAACAGCACAGACAGTAAATATCTGCGACAACATGCATGCCAGTTGTCATCATCCGTTCTTCTGTCTCTCCCACAGTGATATTCACTCTGTAAGAACAGATTTTAGAAAGAAACCTTTGACCTCTGCATAAACATGATGAGGCAAATATGCAGAGAGCACAGTTATGTATCCACTGCAGATCGGTGAACTTTGAAGCTGTTACCACTACAACTTCAGACTGCAGCCATCTTAGTTCCTTCATTTCACTTTTTCATATTTCGATCTGTTGATTTATTTTCACATTTACTTGTAGTAAGGTGCATTTCATGATGAACACAATGATGTCCATACTTATATAAGCATACCTTCAATTGCCAATTTGGAGTTCAATGTGGATGGTTCTCAATGATGAGGTTGCATTCCGTTCTTGAGGCTTCTAATGAGCAATGCGTGAAGATTAAGATTAAAGCCAATTACACGATCAGCAAGTCCTCTCCTCTGCCTACAAGGCAGCTACATCCTCAAGGTTCTCTCAATCTTACACCAAATAGGTACAGATAGTTATAGGATGTTACATGGATTGGAGAGGAGTTGTAATCATGATGATGAGTATTGAGGCTAGTTTAATACACCTTGCAGATTACTTCCCTGATCTTGTAAGCGAGGAGAGAGATGAAAAAATCAAATGCCATTTTCTGCCCAAAAAAGGAACCTGAAGAGGGAATGATCCTAAAAGCATCAACAAGATGTCCCATATTTTGAGAGGACAAAATACATTCCTGACAAGTTTCTTTCAATGTAGAACATACAAAAAGGCAGTACAAAATCTTTCGCTAGGGACTAGACCCACTTTCACAAACAGCAGCAAGAGTGGATGGATATTATTGATTTGAACATCACCTGGAAAGGGAAGGGAAATAAAAAGGCTAAGGCTCAAGTCTCAAAAACAATGCATGTCAGGCTTGACTTGTCCTGGCTCCATCTACAACCACTCAACCATTCATGTGCACATGCTCGTATCCATTCAACAATGTCATCTACAAGTTCTGACTTGAGAACTACTTAGCCCAATGTGTCAAAGATTTCTTGAGAGCTCCACCTGTGCCACTGCTTGTTTAATCTGTGTTCCTCTGTTATAAATTCATCTAAAAGATCCTATCTGTGTTTGGAGCCTTTCCCTCTCCCAAACTCTGCTTGCTCTTTCACTTGAAGAGAGATAACTGACAGTACTGCTCTCAAAGTGTGTTTACAAGGAAGACAGTTAAGACAAATGTGGCATTTTCGAAAACCACCCATTAAAATGCAGTATTATCTCGTCTTGAAGAGAATGTTCAGGTGTTAGGATGCACATTTGTGAGCAAGGAAATGTAGAAAACATCTTGTCAGCAGCTTCAAAAACGACCACTCTTTTCTCCAACATATGTAGAGGAAAATGTGACCTAATTTATAGATGAGCATCTACCAACTACTGATGTTTCAAGTTCCACATCAGTTGTTTTTTATGCATTTTTCATCAGGAAAAAAAAATGAAAGGTTTATGTTTTATGATTTATCCAGATTCCAAGGATAAGGCAATTGTAACTTGTTACAACCACACTTAATCTTCAGTAGAAAAGCATGGAGGCAGCTGGTTTGTCTAATGTGTGCCCTATTATTGCATTTTGCTTTTACCCCCTCAAGAAAGAGGTATGACTTTATGTGTTATTCCTAGAAAGGGATGTCATGACTCATGGCTGCTAAGACACTCCAAGGTGGAGTTATTGTTGTTGATTTGTTCATTCTATGCAGGTGTTTGAGTGTTTATCCTTTTTTAAAACTTTACGATTGATATGCACTGCCCCTATGGTTCTTCCTTGGTGCAGAGATGCTCTTTTCATTTGTTCCCCAAGGAGTTGGACTATTACTGTCCAGTGTAGTGAATTCATATTCCAAGGAGTATAGAAGCAATATTCTGTTACCCAAAAGTAGAATTATGCAGTTGAATATGGACAAACGATTTTGAGCCACAATGTGTTTCCAAAAGAGATAATTACTAGTCTTGCAGCTTTAGTCTGAGGACTCAACAATGTTTTTTAATCATGCAGAGGTCCTTGTAGATATGCTTGAGGAGAAGGCTGGAAGGTAAACTTTTTTGAGTTGCACCAAATGTATTCTGTTTTCTAGAGCCAGCTAAATATCATTCTTTACCAAGCTGGAGGTAGTGCTGCTTGTGTATTCTCATATGTATGTTCAAATGGAGAAGATCCAATACACAAGGTTTGGAGCTCCCAATGGCTGGTTGAAGGTTATTGTTAGAACCCTCCAAGTTCCTCCTTGCTGACCAGACAAAGTACAAGCCTTATTCGCAAAACATAGAAGGACCAATTTGAACGAACTTCCCAACCATAGAGCCTAACAGGCTCACTCTTGAACCTCAGAGCCTTTAGCTACAGTGATGGTCATCACTGCAAGGACTGGTTTTCGGTACATTGCTGTTAACAACATTTTAGCAACGACCAAGGTAAAACGTTGCTAAGGCATTAGCAACATAGCAATGTTTGGCCCTAGATGTTGCCAAAACATTGCGAACGTAACTTTTTTCTTGGATTTTCTTCAACAATATGGCTCTCTAGGCTTCCTATAGCTAATATACGATGAAGTGCATCCTTTTACACATATAAATAAATCATATATTACATGCATCCATGCATACATACATACATACATACATATTACATGCATGCATGCATACATACATACATACATACATACATACATACATACATACATACATACATTACATACATACATATTACATACACACATACATACATACATGTAAGTAGATATATACATGCATATTACATACATATGTAAATACTCATGCATATTTGTAATTACATACATACAAACATACTATGTACATATATAGTATAGTATGGAGCAGACTCGAACATATATAAATAGATTATCGAGTCTAGATTAGCCCCTACACAATTAAAATTCGCAGTTATGTCAATAGTCAGATCAATCATCATAGAGAGTGCCCTTTGCTTTGAAGGGCCAAGGCAAAGGATGAAGCTTTTGTCCAAACAGGGTAAGTGCATTACAAGGAGAACATGGGAAATTCAAAATATCTCTAAAACTACATCACTCATAGGTCAACATAAATATGATAGCATTCCTATTCATACATATCTTATTTTTGAGCTTGGCTTCATAAAATGCCCATTCTCCTCAGAAGGAAGTTGATGTTGAAGAGGTCAGAATTAATTATCATAAAGAACTCAACAGCATAGAATTGTTTAACATTTACTTCAAAATACTACACATATCATGCATCCAGGCAAATCACATCCCACCTATCTATTTACACAGATGCAAGCCTCAAAATAAAATCTGAATTTTACTGCTTTCTCTTCTAATAGATGCACCACATGCTGTTTTTAAAGTTAAATCATGATAATTGTCCAAGTTTGCATTCAATAAAGGATAGAAAACTTACACAGAATTAAATAGATATGCTGCTCCATTTCGACTATGAAATGTCTGCATGGGCCAAAACACCAATCAACAGGAGGCCCTAGTATCTTCAGAAATCAAGCAGCACAAAGAAAAAAATTAAAACCATGAAAAACAAGCAGAACATGCACTGTACACAATGGATAAAGCCTCATCTCATATTATAATTTTTCAAATCCTTGCAAATTCATGTTCATTTATACATCCAATTTAGAACGTCAGTATGCATGCTCAAAACACACAAAAACCATTCATGACGCTCCTTTCAAAAAGATACTCTTGTATGCACAACTGAAAGATTGAAACAGATCTGTGCATCTGCCTTTGTCATCCAACAATCTACATGATGAGCAAAAGTGCATACATGTACACAACAACATAAGCAAACATGTACAAATATGTGGACACGCACACAAACATGCACATGTACAAATGCATCTATGCATGTATGTAAGTATATATGTATATATCTGTCTACATACGTATATAATGTGTGTGTATATCATATATGTATGAATGAATGTACGTATGTATGTATCTATGCATGCATGTGCATACATAGGTGTGAATGATGGTATGTATCTACAGATGTATCTAATTATGTATGTATATACTTACATACCTACACATGTATGCATGTATCTATCTGTGTGTATGTGTGTACGTACTTATGCATACACATATGTATCTGTGTATGTGTGTACGTACTTATGTGTGTTTATGCATGCATGCATACATGTATGTGCATTTTTATGTGTATAGGTACGCAAGCATATGATACAAATGGTACAAATATGCACACATGCATGTCTATGTATGTACTTACACATGCATACACTATACACTCATCTTCATATATACATAAACCTGTATCCAAAAGGAAACCCTGAACTCAAATGCAAAGGTGTGCAGCCTATGTATTCTGGATGATCATTCACAAAACCATAAGGCTTTCAACTTCGGAATGCATGGCATTCATAGATCAATATGACATACCCATATAGAAAAGAAACCTTTCAGAAAACTCGTGGCATTGCTACAAGCTGTTAAGACCGCATATCATTATACTAAACCTTATCACTCTGGCCTAGCAAGCGTTTCTTGAGAGGAGAAAAGGTAACACTGACCTTGGATATAAGCTCTTCAATATTAGCTAAATGTGTCTGACAAGAGTTGCATGTGTAAAACGCACCATCAAGCTTTGTCAAGAAAAGACGACCCATTTAAGTCTGACTGAGAAAACTCTTGCTATCCAACTTGCAGAATTGGTTAGGATGATTGAACGCGTTCAAGCAGGAAAACTCTGCTCAGTTCAAATGTCATAAAGTTATTGAATTGACTCTCTCTCTCTCTCTCTCTCTCTCTCTCTCTCTCTCTCTCTCTCTCTCTCTCTCTCTCTCTCTCTCTCTCTCTCTCTCTCTCTCTCTCTCTCTCTCTCTCTCTCTCTCTCTCTCTCACACACACACACACACACACAAGGCGAGTGTTGAATGTCTTGATCTACGTTGCGATCGATAATCTGCACGAGCAGCAAACAATGGCAGACAAAATAAGCCTTGAATGAGTAATAAAGAAACGCATACACGTCGCAAGTCAAAGAGCTTCGTCTGTTACTGAAACTGTATGTGTTAAAAATGTTATAAGCTGGAATCTCCGCGAATGTATCCACGAAAGCGCAAAGCTTTGAACTCGGAAAGCAGATGATGTCAACCATAGGAGAGAGGAAGAGCCCTCAATGAAGCCCTCGCACAGAAGGAACACATAGCAAACGAATTACACGAACGGCAATGGTACGATACACTTAAGGTCGAAGAGAAAGAAGGAGAAGAGATAGTGTCCTCTTTGTGCTTTTTGCTTCAACAATTCAACGAGATGGTTGTGATATTGGCCCTTTATCCAAACTATGGTCTTCTCTCACGTTCCACGAGAAGCCCCCCACATTCTTATTTCATTCACACGAGGAACAAGATAGAGACAAAGTGAGAATGAGCCCCCCACATTCTTATTTCATTCACCCGAGGAACAAGATAGAGACAAAGTGAGAATGATGTTGAAAGAATATTCAAAGTCATGGGAGCATATTCAAAGACCTACCAAAATGAAATAGCAGTTTACATTCTTTTATCTTATCTTGCTTTTTCTTCTAAAATATGCATGCATGGACCTTTTAATGCATGTGAAGGTGCTAATGAGGAGCACCTATTTGAAGTGTCTCAAACGTAGGCTTGATTTATCCCTATTTGAAGTGTCTCAAACGTAGGCTTGATTTATCCTAAGGTATAGGAAGCTTAGTCTTTGAGAGAAGCTTCTCCTAATCTTCAATGCTCTCAGAGGATCCTTCCCACTTTTTACATAGTCATCGACATGCAAAACAATGAAAATGAACAGGTACAGCTAGAATTTCAAAGCCGCACAGAGACATATGATGCCCAACCATGTACCTACACAATATATACTCTCTTCCACACTATATCTCATCATGTGGGCTCTCACATGAGTGCCACATGGCACTTATGTGTGAGTCCACATGTACTCGCCATATCACACACCCATAAGGGATCACATAACATTTCCTTCCCCTTAAGTCCATTTTTGTCCTCAAAAATGGTGTTGGAAGGTTTTAGTGAAAGAGAGATTTACTATGCAAGATACTACCCCTAAACCCCATGTATCCAATGTAAATGGTCATATCTCCATTGTTTTTCCCCGTATCCTTCCCCTTAAGAAGACTTTTGGGAAGGCAACAGAAACTTGGGAAACCTTCTCTGAAGGGTGCTAACCCGCTTCCATGTAGCATTATCTTCTTAACTATCTCTCCACTTTACTAGGCACTCTTTACATAGGTGACTCCTCATCCATTTCTCGCAAGTTTGTAGTATGCCGTCATGTTCATGTGGGTTAGATTAAACAAAGATAAGCTTTACTACCTCACTATCTGGAATGAGGTTGCCAGACTCACCCAGCCTTTTCTTAAGCTGGCTAACATGAAATACTGGATGGATCCAGCTATTCTCCATAACTTTGAGTGGTAAGCCATCTTTCCTACTCTCTTTAGTATTGGAATGGTCCACAATACCTAGGAGATAATTTTGGACAGGATCCCATCTTCATGGCTTGAGGGAACTCTAAGATAGACTTGTTCTCCTACCTCAAAGTTGACATGGCTCCTTTGAGGGTCAGCATAGGCTCTAGCCCTATCTTGAGCTTTCCTAATGTTATCCTTAGAAACCCTAAGCATATCATTCATCTCTTCCAAATTCCTTTGCAGCCTGGACTTTCTCATGCTGCGTTTGCATAAGGAATCTTGGCTTAAACTCGTACATACACATAAATGGACTATGCCCACTGGAAGAGTGCTTGGCACTTTCATATGCAAACTTTACTATAGGTAAATACTTTTTCCCAATCAGTTTGCCTTTCATTCACATATGCTTGAAGTATATATTTCTAAGATTTGGTTAACCCTCTCTATTCTCTCATCTATATGTGGATGTTTGGTTGTTCTCATGATAAATTTAGTATCCAACATTTTGAAGGCTTCTCTCAAAAAATGGCTAGTAAACTTCCTATCCTGATACCAAACAATGTCTAAAGGAAGATCATATAGCTGGTATAGGTTCTCAACAAATTATGTAGCCAACTGAGGTGTCTTCACTATACTACGTGTTAGAATAAACCTAGCCATTTTGGTTAACCTATCCATGATTACCTAGATTGAGTTGTGCCCTCTCTGTGTCTTAGGTAATCCTACTATAAAATTCATGGAGATACTCTCCCACTTCCCATTGGGAGCATCCAATGGATGGAGTAGTCCTCCAATCCTCAACCTCTCATCTTTATTGACTTGGCATTTAGTGCACTTAAGAACATACTCTAGGACAGCCTTATGAAGTCTAAGCCAATAAAACTACCTCTTAACAAGATCATAAGCACTTGCATGTCCCACACTAGGTGTGTCATGACACTCATATAATATGTGATGTCTCATCTCAAAATCTCTACGGACACACACCTTACCTTTATACAATAGCTATCCATCAGGATACTACAATTCTTCCACTTAACTCCTTGTTGAGTACCCATGTATCAAGATGCCCTTTCTCTATGTCTTCCCAAATCTCAATATATGCAAGATCAAGCCCACATTTCCCTCGAATGGACTGGAATAGTTTGCTAGTGATCTAAGTAAAACTAAGCTCACTGAGCATAGGCATGCAGCTAAGCTAGTCAACCACCACATTAAACATTTCCTTCCTATACCTAAGCTCATAGTCAATATCTTGAAGGGTCTCTGCCCAAGGGGGCTTATGGCCCGATCAAATACTATCATAACTTTGGCACCATATAAATGTTGGAATTTGAGGTATGTGGAAGCACGCAAACAACAATAGGAAGAAGAAGAATCTTGGAGCACAACACATAATATTGAATCTATTACCAAGTGAATGTACAAAAGATAAGTAAACCCATTAGGGTTATAGGCATATATACAAGCCGTAGGGAGAAAATCTCCTAAAGAGGGAAAAAAAGTGCCTCGACAATCCTAAGTGTGTTTTCAAACATCATTATCAAGATACATCAACAAATCCCTGTTGGAGATAGACGTCTGCGGAAGCACACGAACAGCACAAGGAAGTAGAAGAAGCTTGGAGCACAAACACACAATACTGAATGTATTACTAGAGAATGTACAAAGATAAGTAGCCCATTAGGGCAATAGGCGTATATACAAGCCGGGGGAAAAAAACCTCCTAAAGAGGGAAAAAAGTGCCCCGGCAGTCCTAGAGTATTCGCACACATCACTACCTAAATATATCAACAAATCCCCCCTGGGAGTGATGCGGTGAACAAGGAGCTGGCACTCATGTATAAGGAAGTGCCAAGCTATGTGGAAATCACTCCACAAAAGGAAGTAAGCCCAAAGCTTTGCGAAAAGCTTCAAACTTCTCCCTAGGCAGAGCCTTCGTGAAAAGGTCTGCAATGTTCTCCTCCGTGGGCACATATGCCAAGCTGATCTCCCCAGCAGAGAACCTCTCCCTGACATAGTGATAATGCACCTCAATGTGCTTAGTGCGAGCATGGAACACAGGGTTCCTCGCAACTGCCAATGCGCTCTGACTGTCAGTGAAGATGGTGGTGGCAGAAGACTGGCCAACACCCAAATCAGCCATAAGGCGTCTGAGCCACACACACTCAACAGTCGCTGTGAAAGCTGCCCTATACTCAGCCTCACAACTGGAAGTGGCCACAGTAGGCTGCTTCTTGCTCAACCAAGATATACATGAGCTACCAAGCATGAAGCAAAAACCACTGGTGGACACACGAGTGTCATAGCAACCAGCCCAATCTGAGTCAGAAAAAGCATGCAAATCTGGCGGTAGTGATCCCCCCTTGGGATAAAACAACCCAAGTAGCCGAGTACCACTCACGTAGCGAAAGATGCGCTTAACCGCTTTCCAATGCGTGACTCCTGGGCAATGCATAAACCTGCTCATCTGTGAGACAGCAAACTGAATATCTGGCCGAGTAATGCATAAGTAAATCAAGCATCCAACAGCCTGCTGATAGAGAACAGCATCAAATGCATCTCCAGCATCATGAAGACTCAATCGTAAACCTGTCTCCATAGGAGTGGCAATAGGCTTACAGTCTTCAAGGCCAAAACGCTGCAATAATGTGTCAATATATTTCGTTTGACACAAAGCCATTCCACCATCAACGTGCATAAACTGAATGCCCAAATAGTGATGCAAATGCCCCAAATCAGACATCTCAAATGAGGCATGCAAATCAGCCTTAAAATCAGCAATATGTGTCTCAATAGGACCAGTGAGCAGCATGTCATCAACATAGACAACAATGATCAGAAGCACATCATTAGCACGCTTAACATATAAGGTGCTTTCAATTGGACTGTTCTCAAAACCATGTGCAATCAGATAGGCATGTATCTTCTCATACCAAGCACGTGGTGCTTGCTTTAAACCATATAACGCCTTCTTTAATCTGCACACCTGGTTTTCATGCCCTTTCTGCACAAAGCCACGGGGCTGAAAAACATACACTTCTTCATGCAAGTCACCATTCAGAAATGTTGTTTTAATGTCCAACTGATGTACATTCCAACCATGATGGGCTGCAAGTGCACAAATGCTACGAACAGTAGTCATACGGCATGTAGGTGCAAAGGTCTCATCAAAATCAATGCCTCTTTCCTGCGCATAACCCTTTGCAACAAGCCTAGCCTTATACCTGTCAATGGTACCATCAGGTTTACGCTTCAGCTTGTATACCCACTTAGTGCCAATGGCCTTCTTGCCAGGAGGCAAGTCACATAAGGACCATGTACCATTCTTCATTATAGCATCATATTCAGATTGCATAGCAGCCATCCAATTTTCTGAATTTTGTGCTTCATCAAAAGAAACAGGCTCATTCTCATCATAGAGACTAGATGCAGCCATAGCATAGCAATCTGATGCAAAGGAGGCACTATGAGAGCCTGAACGAGTACGATATGACAAAGGTGCATCTAATTTGCTGTCACGCAAAGTCTGCACCAGCCATTTTGGCATAGTTTTTGCCTGCTCAATATCAGCTCTCTCATCAGCAAGTGCATCATGTAAATCTGCATCAGAAATGGAATGATCTGCATCATCATATGAAACTTGCAAAGGCTGAGAAGTTGCCTCATTAGGACCAACACTAGCCTGTCCACCTGTAAAAAGAGGCATCAAAGTATCATACATGTCTTTGGAGCTAACAGATGTCTCCTTAGTACATGAAAGCAATGGCTGAATAGCATCTTCGACAAAGACAACATCACGGCTAACCAGAATGCGTTTAGTCTGTGGATGATACAGACGATAGCCTTTACTTTCAGAATTGTACCCAACAAAAATACATTTTACTGCCTTATCATCCAATTTTCTGCGATGTTGTTCAGGCACTAATGCATATGCCAAACAACCAAAAACACGCAGATGAGCAACAGATGGCTTCCGGTCATGCCAAGCCTCATATGGAGTGATAGACTGCAATGCTTTAGTGGGACACCTGTTCAGTACATATGTTGCACACATGACAGCCTCAAGCCAGAAACTATGTGGTAAAGCCTGACTTTTGACCATGCACCTCGCCATCTCCATGAGTGACCTGTTCTTTCGTTCAGCAACTCCATTCTGTTGAGTTGTATACGGTACTGTACACTGGTGTTTTATCCCACGTTCAACCAGAAATGCATTAAAATCTGAAGACATATATTCCCCCCCTCGATCAGAACGGAGGGTGCCCATTTTACATGCTGACAGATTTTCAGCTAAAACCAAAAACTGTTTGAAGCACATGAACACTTCGGACTTTGCTTTGAGTGGATATACCCATGCATGCCTGGAAAAATCATCAATGAAAGTCACGAAGTAAAGGTAATTTCCAAAAGAGGGTGTCTGCATAGGACCACATACATCACTATGTACAAGCTGCAATTTCTGCGTAGCCCGAACTGAACCATCTTTTGGAAAGGAAGAACGCTGCATTTTGCCCAAAATACAGCCTTCACAAACATGTTTTCCAGGTGCCTCAAGTTTGGGCAAAGAGGACACCATTTCAGATTTCTGCAGGCGTAACAAACTAGCAAAATTCAGATGACCAAAGCGTGCATGCCAAAGCTTTGCATCTGACATAGCCTGAGAATCATGAACTGCACATGCCGAATCATTCACAGATCTTTCATAGTCTATGAGCTTATACAGCCCACGACATAAGATGCCAGAAGCAATAATCACATCGCCATTTGAGAGATCATGGACTGTACACCTGTCATCAACAAATTTCACAACCAAGCCAATCTTGGCTAATGCAGAAACTGATAACAGATTCTTTTTGATCCCTGGCACAAATAAAGCATCTGACAAAGTGAAAGAACTACCATCAGCAGTAGTCAGAATGATCTTACCAACTCCCATAACAGGATAAGAGGAGTTATTGGCGCATGTAACAGTATTCCCTGTAGGGGCAGGCTCGAGTGAAGAGAAGAAACTGCGCTGTGAGGTAATATGTTTGGTCGCCCCACTGTCAAAGTACCAAACATCTGAGTCTACTGCAGACATGCACTGATCATGAGAAGATGGGTCAAAACTGTAGACAGTAGTAGACGCCCATTCTTCTTCCTGCACAAGATTTGCAGACTCTGTTTTTGGTGTAGAGGCCTCTGCAACAACCATTCCAGCCTCTTTCTTCTTTGCCTCTTTAGCAGCCAGTTTTGGACAGTTCTTTATAATATGATCATTTCCTTTACAGTACTTGCAGAACAATTTCTGCTTTTCTGATTTCTTTTCATCTTTATCCTGGTTCTTCGATTGTGCAGCATTTGCAGATTTTTGCTTACTAGTAGAAGAGCTCCATTTTCCTTTGCCCTTTTGACTAGCCAGGAAAGCTTGATCTGCAACACGCATAATGGACCTGTTTTGCCTGGACTGATCTTCCTGCAACAGAACAGAGACTAATTCTTCAAATGACAAGGCATTCGGATTGCCTTTCATCATCAACCGAAGAGTAGAGGCAAAACTCTGATATGAATCAGGAAGACCATTCAGAACGGTCTGCACAAGTGAGCTATCTGGTATAACCTCATCAGCAGAAATCAATTGTTCCTTTAGGTCTTTGATCTTTGTAAGAAAACTGTCCATAGAATCACCTTCATTCATGTGCTCACTCTCCAACTGTTTTCGGAGGTAAGCAACATGAGCCTCATTCCTAGCCTGGTACAAAGTGGTAAGTGTATCCCAAGCATCCTTTGCTGTTCTGCAAGAGCGAATGTGAGGAATAATGGCACGTTTGACAGACAAAGCTATCAATGCATGTGCCTGGGCATCTCTGCCATCCCAACGAATCTGCTCTGCAGTAGGTGCAACAGAAACAGCAGCACAAACAGGAATCTGCGGAATATCATCTTCGACACCATCGTCATCAGCTCCAGTACCTCCAGCACCTGTATTTGTAGTACCTGTAGTCGCAGGTGTAACAGGACGTCTTTCAACACCCTGCACAATGTTCCACAGTCCTTTTGCAACCAGTACATGTCGCATCATATAAGCCCATAATGGGTAGTTGGTACCATCCAACTTATCCTCAACAGCCAACATACGGAATACATCACTGCTTTCAGCCATGGCCGGTGACTAAAATACCTTGATGCAGAAAATTGACTGTATCTCAAAAAGTTGAACGGAACTGCCCAGACGAGTTCTGCTAGACCTGTAGCAAACTTCGAGACGCTTAAACTTAAACAAAAACTGGTATATACCTTTGGCACAAAAGGACGAAATAGCCTGCACAAGCGCTGCGATAGTGTGTTCGGAGGCCGAAACGAGCTCAGATCGCGATTTTGGCACCACAGAGCAAAGCAGTTTTGATCTCGGAAACACCCTGAGTATGCTCACCAAATTTCGTGCGAATCTGAGACTGCAAACGGAGGAGTGTCGACGGTGCCCTAGAAGAAGCGACGACCTGCTCTGATACCAATTGTTGGAGATAGACGTCTGCGGAAGCACGCGAACAGCATAAGGAAGTAGAAGAAGCTTGGAGCACAAACACACAATACTGAATGTATTACTAGAGAATGTACAAAGATAAGTAGCCCATTAGGGCAATAGGCGTATATACAAGCCGGGGGAAAAAAACCTCCTAAAGAGGGAAAAAAGTGCCCCGACAGTCCTAGAGTGTTCACACACATCACTACCTAAATATATCAACAATCCCCCCTACGAGTGATGCAATGAACAAGGAGTTGGCAGTCGTGTATAAGGAAGTGCCCAGCTATGTGGCAAAATATCAATCCACAAAAGGAAGTAATCCCAAAGCTTTGCAGAAAGCTTCAAACTTCTCCCTAGGTAGAGCCTTTGTGAAAAGGTTTGCAATGTTCTCCTATTTGTGCACATATGCCAAACTAATCTATCCAACAGAGAACCTTTCCTTGACATAATGATAGTGCATCTCAATGTGCTTATTGCGAGCATGGAACACAGGGTCCCTCACAAATCCCATTGCAATCTGACTATCACTAAAGATGGTGGTGGCAAGAGATTGACCAACACCCAAATCAACCAAAAGGCGTCTAAGCCACACACACTCAATAGTCATTATGAAAACTACCCTATACTCAGCCTCACAACTATAAGTGGCCATAGTAGGTTGCTTCTTGCTTAACAAAGATATGCATGAGCTACCAATCATGAACCAAAGACCACTAGTGGACACACAAGTGTCATAGCAACCAGCCTAGTGAGAGTCAGAAAAGACATGTAAATCTAGTGGTAATGATCCCCCCTTGGGATAAAAAAAATCTAAGTTGCCAGGTACCACTCAAGTAGTGAAAGATGCACTTAACCGCATGCCAATGCTTAACACATGGGCAATGCATAAACCTGCTCATTTGAGAGACAACAAACTGAATATCAAGCGAATTTATGCATAAGTAAATCAAGCAACAAGTAGCCTATTGTTGGTACATTTGACAAGCCTTGATTCTTGACCAAATATCAAAGGCTTACACATATCATTTGTTTGACCACTCATAGAACACATATGACCACCCCCTGTAAAAGCATAGAGTTTAATTCTTGATATAAAAGTGAAAAAGAAGAAATCGAGGGAAACTTGTCGCATTATGATTTCTATGTCACAACCACCTAAGTGGTTAGAATCAAATCAATCACCACCCAAAAAGAATGATCACTTTTAGGTGGCAGATTCAAAATTCAAACTCACTCTATGACTATAAAAATACATGACTTTTAGTCGTGTGTATGCAGCACAGAGGGAGGAGTCATTGAGCTTCAAGATTGTGGCTACACTAAGCCCACATACATGTGAGTAAGCCTACATCATCCCTCTTGTATCATACTTTCATAATGATATACATTTGATTCATTAAGTGCAAATCATTCTCTATGTACTATTGTTTGTTGAAAAGTCATCATTTTAGTGACATTGATCAATCCAATTCACTATGTATGCTCATCATTTTGATATGATTCAATTTGGGATAGGTAGCATGATTAGTCTACTTTCTATATATCAGTTTTCACATCATTTGGTCCATATTGTGAGATAAGTTCTCTGCAAGCAACCTATGTCTGCTCACTGTCATCTTCTTAAAAAGTCCGGATCATAGCTCCAACTTCTTAATATCATTTCTCATCATATATTCACTCTAAATTAGTGAAATAACTTCTAATAGTGAGTTAAGGTCTTCATTTAGCTATGTCTAAAAGCTCTCAGGTCAATTATTATCAATGAGTGAGCACTAAGTATTTTTTTGAGAGGAAGCAAGTCCATAAATAGCAAGTTTTTGGAGTCCTTCAACTATGAAAGTTATATGTTTTGCTATAACTATTTGGGAATGATGCTCCAAGGTACATAGTGGGTCCAAATGCATATTTGGGAAGCTAAAGATTTCTACTAAGGTATTCTGAAGCTACATTGGCAGGTGTAGAGCAGGACTATTGCAACACCACCTCATCTTTGGAGTGTATCCAACCACCTCCTCATAGTGGTATCAGAGCCAACATCAACTCAACATGGGAGATGGATTCCCATCATCTATTGACAAATTGGATTGAGGTAATTACTCTGCTTGGTCACTTAGAATGGAATCATATCTTCAAGGTAGAAATCTCTATGGTTACATATCTAGAGATGAGATGATGCCAATACTCAGAAGCAAAGGTCAACCTACTCAAGAAGAACAAGAAAGGCTAACAACATGGTGCTCAAAGGATGCTTTAGCTAGGTCTTATATTCTCAAATGAGTTTTTGATTTCTTATTTCCACACATTATGAGTTGTAAGACATCACAAGAGACATGGAATGCTCTTGAAGCATTCTTGTCTTCAAGCACTAGAGCCAGGACGAATCAACTCTGGATGGATTTCACCACACTCAAGAAGATGCCCAAGAAAAGTGTGACTAATTTTGTCACCAAGATGAAGGACCTAGCTGACCAACTTGGGGGAATTGGAGGGGTCATTGAAGAGGAGCAGATAGTGAGAGGAGTGATCAATGGAATCAAGGCAGATGATAAATGGAAAGCCTTCACTACAACAATGGACCTATACATGGATATGCAGGTATCTGATTTCAACACTCTCATGGGCCAACTATTCACTCATGAAGCAAAGCTTGTGAAGAATAATGACAACTCAAAAGGTAACCAATCCTCTACCCTATACACTCATAAGAGTAAAATTAAGGATAGCAAAGGCAAAGGCAAAAGATCTGATGATGAAGCTAGTACTTGTCAAGCAAACTTTGCAGGAAGAGGTAGAGGTACAAGAGGAAAAGGCAAAGGATGTAGACAAGGAAGGGGGAGATTTCAAAGCTCTTCTCCATGTGCCATATGTGGCTTGACTAACCATACAACTAAGAATTGTTACAAGAATCCCACAAATAAGAGAGGAAGAGGGCTTCAATAGAGGAAGCTATGGAAGAGGAAGATCAAACAACTTCAATGGCTACAACAATAACTACAACAATACAAATAACCAAGGAGGATATAGATGAAGAAGACATTACAATAATTACACTGAAGAGTAGACACAAGAGGACTCACTACTATTGATGAACATGACCATGAAGCAAGGTAAAGTAGATGATCATGTATTCTATATAGATTCTAGTTGTTCCAATCATGTAGCAAGAAATGTGGCTCTACTATCTGACTTGGAAGATCCAAGGAATAGACATGAAGTTTAAACAGGAGATGACACTAGGCACTCAATTGAAAAGATTGGAAATGTGAAGACTCTAGATGGAAATATAAATCTACTCAATAAGGTATTATATGTACCTACCATAACTAAGAACCTTATAAGTGTTGGAAAAATAGTAGAGAAAGGATTGCAGGTAAGGTTCACAAGGAATAGAGAATTTGTTGAAGATCCTCAACAAGGTTTCAAGAGAATCGCAAAGAGAGAAAAGTCAGGTAGACTCTTTATATTTGAATTAGAAGATACTAGAAACATAGTTCTATTCAATTATGGAGGACAAACCATACGAGAATTAGAGATGTGGCACAAAAGATTGGCTCACATTGAAGAAAGAAGTTTGAAGCAAATATGCAAAGATCAAAGTGTGCTTGTCTACCTAATATATCGAAGCAACATATGATATACAAATGCAATGCTTCTTCATTTGGGAAGTCACATAGACAACCCTTTATGAAGAAAGGTTACACCCATGGTGATCTATTAGAGCTAGTCCACACAGATGTTTGGGGACCTAGCAAGTAACCATCAATTTCAGGATCCATGTACTGTGTATCTTTTATTGATGATTGTAGTAGATGGACCATCCTATATTTTATGAAGCACAAGGATGACGTATTCAATTGTTTCAAAAAGTATCTTGCTCTTGTTGGAAACCAAACAGGGAAAACATTAAAGAGGCTAAGGTTAGATGGAGGGGGAGAATACTTCTCCTATGTGTTTGATGCATATCTCCAAGATAGAGGCATTAAAAGAGAGATCACAACCAGATACACTCCAGAGCAGAATGGAGTGGCAGAGAGAAGAAATAGGACCATAGTTGAAGCTGCAAGGTCCATGCTTAATGAGAAAAAAATACCCAATTATTTATGGCCAGAGGTTGTATCTACAATCACCTATCTCATTAATAGACTCCCATCAAAGGCATTAGATGGGATGACACCCTATGAAGCTTGGAATGGAAGAATACCTAGCCTTGATCATTGCAAGATATTTGGACGCATAGCCTATGCACATGTTCCATCTCAAATCAGAGGTAAATTGGATCCTAAAACAAAGAAGTGTGTGTTTATTGAATATGACTTAAATAAAAAAGGGTATAGGTTGTATAATCCAAGTACTAAAGGCTTTATTGTTAGCAGAGATGTTGTCTTTGATGAGAACAACTCTTGGTTTAAAGATGATTGCAGGAAAGTCAAGCTACCTCATGACCTAGAGGAGGACTTTCCAACATTGCAGAAGGTAAACGATCACCTACATGAAGATACAAGTGATTCTAATGGTGATCAAAAGACATCAAAGAAGAATATCAAAGCATGGAACAATAAAGGCAAACAGAAGATGTAGGAGTTGAGAGATATTGCAGAATCTTCTCAACAAACAACAAGAAGATCAACTAGGGAAAAGAAGAAGCAAGAAAGGTATGGATTGGACACCTCTCTGGTCATTAAGCATTCAATCTATATTGCTCAGGACATTAACTCAGAGGAGCCATCAACATTTGAAGAAGCTAATAAGAAATCGTAGTGGAGAGAATCAATGGAGGAAGAGATGAAAGCCCTTCAAGAGAATCAGACATGGGACCTAGTTCCCAAGAAGCCATCCATGAAGATCATTGGATCTAGGTGGATCTATAAGGTAAAAAAGAATTTAGATGGTCAATAAACAGGTATAAAGCAAGGCTTGTGGAAAAAGGGTTTGCTTAAACCCAAGGCATAGACTCCTATGGCAAAGATGCCAACAATCAAAGTCCTCATGAGTATAGTTGCTTCAAGGAATTGGAACATCTATCAGATGGATGTCAAAAATGCATTCTTGAATGGTTGGATTTCAGAGGAAGTGTACATGGCACAACCTCCTAGATTTGTAGATGAATCACATCCTGACTATGTATGCAAACTCAGAAAATCTCTCTATGGACTAAAGCAAGCCCCTAGAGCTTCAAACCATAGACTAGTTACATTGTTGCAGGACAAAGGATTCAAATTAAGCAAGGCTGATTTTTCATTTTCATTAATAAAAGTAAATATGAAGTTATATACTTGTGTGTTCATGTAGATGATATCATTCTTACAGGTGATGATGTTGATGGAATCACAAAGATTAAAGCCCAAATGAAAGAAGAATTCAAGATAAGTGATCTTGGACTGCTCACTTATTCTTGGATTGGAAGTAGTCTACGCAGATCAAATAATGTTCCTTACAAAAGGGAAGTACATTAAGGATGTGCTTGCAAAGTTCAAAATGCAAGACACTAAGGTCGCATTTACTCCCATGGAGGTCAATCACAAGTTAAGTGCTCATGAAGGAGAAATTATTGAAGACATTAGAAGCTACCAAAGTCTAGTTGGAAGCTTTAACCATGCAACCCTAACTAGAGTGTATATTTGCTATGGAGTAAGTGTGCTTAACCAATTCATGCACACTCCTAGGAAAACTCACATGGATGTAGACAAGAGGATATTGAAGTATCTGAAGGGAACACTTAATGAAGGTCTATATTATCCTTACACATTTGATTTAAATGTGAAGCTATTCACTGATGCAAATTAGGCAGGTTCAAAAGATGGTAGGAGAAGCACATCGTGATACCTATCATTTGCAGGTACAAAGCTTATTTCTTGATCCTCAAAGAAGCAGCCTACTCTAGCTCTTTCCTGAACTAAAGCTGAATACAGAGGGTTAGCAAATGCAACACAAGAAGCTATGTGGATCAAGACCCTATACACAGATTTAGGGTTGGAGTTTGGCACTCCATTTATATTTGGAGATAACATGATCTCACTTCATTTAGCTACTAATCCTATTTTCATGCCAGGACTAAGCATATAGAATTCCATTATCACTTTGTTAGGGAAAAGATTGCAAGCAAGGAGATAAAACTATCCTATGTATCTACACATATGCAATGTACAAACATGATGACCAAGCCATTGGACGGAAGCAAGCTTAACAGGTTTAAATCCATGATTGGATTGCAAGAAATACCAAAGGATTAAAGCCTCAAGCATCTTAGGCTTGAGGGGGAGTTGTTGGTACATTTAACAAGCCTTGATGCTTGACCAAATATCAAAGGCTTACACATATCATTTGTTTCACCACTCATAGAACACATATGAACAACCCTTGTATGTCACAACCACCTAATTCGTTATAATCAAATCAATCACCACCCAAAAAGTAGGATCACTTTTAGGTGGCAGATTCAAAATTCAAACTCACTCTATGACTATTAAAATACATGACTTTTAGTCGCGTGTATGTAGCAGAGAAGGAGGAGTCATTGAGCTTCAAGATTGTGGCTACACTAAGCCCACATACGTATGAGTAAGCCTAAATCATCTCTCTTGTGTCATACTTTCATAATGATATACATTTGATTCATTAAGTGCAAATCATTCTCTGTGTACTATTTTCTGTTGCAAAGTCATCATTTCAGTGATATTGATCAATCTAATTCACTATGTATGCTCATCATTTTGATATGATTCAACTTGGGATAGGTAGCATGATTATTCTGCTTGCTACCTATCAGCTTTCACATTGTTTTGTCCATTAGATTGTGAGATAAGTTCTCTGCAAGCAACCTATGTTTGCTCACTATCATCTTCCTAAAAAGTCAGGATCATAGCTCCAACTTCTTAATATCATTTCTCATCATATACTCACTCTAAATTAGTGAAATAACTTCTTATAGTGAGCTAAGGTCTTCATTTAGCTATGTCTAAAAGCTCTCAAGTCAATTATTACCAATGAGTGAGCACTGAGTATTTTTCTGAGAGGAAGCAAGTCCATAAATAGCAAGTTTTTGGAATCCTTCAACTCTGAAAGTTATCTGTTTTGTTATAACTATTTGGGAATGATGCTCCAAGGTACATAGTGGGTCCAAATGCATATTTGGGAAGCTAAGGGTTTCTACTAAGGTATTCTAAAGCTACAATGGCAGGTGTAGAGCAGGATTATTGCAACACCACCTCATCTTTGGAGTGTATCCAAACATCTCCTCACACTACTGATAGAGAACAACATCAAATGCACCTCGAGCATCATGAAGACTTAATCATAAACCTATCTCCATAGGAATGGCAATAGATTTGCAATCTTCAAAGCCAAAATGCTGTAATAATCTATCAATATATATTGTTTGAGACAAAGCTATTCCTCCGTCAACTTGCATGGACTGAATGCCCAAACAATGATGCAAATGCCCCAACTTTGATGTCTCAAAAGAGGCATGCAAATCAGCCTTAAAATCGGCAATATGCTTCTCATTAGGACCAATGAAGAGCATGTCATCAACATATACAATGATGATTGGAAGTGCATCATCCGCACACTTAACATATAAGGTGATCTCAGTTGGACTATTCTCAAAACCATGTGCAATCAAGTAGGCATGTATTTTTTCATTGCCTCAAACCATATATGCATTTTCAACATGCACACTTTGTTTTCATGCCCTTTCTACTCAAAACCATAGGGCTTAAATACATACACATCTTCATGTAAGTCACTATTTAGAAATGTTGTTCTAATGTACAACTCATGTACATTACAAACATGATGAGCTTCAAGTGCACAGATGCTATGAACAGTAGTCATTTGGCATAAGGGAGCAAAGATCTCATCAAAATCAATGCCTATTTTTTGAGCATGACCTTTTGCAACAAGCCTCACCTTAAACATGTCAACTGTTCCATCAGGTTTACATTTCAGCTTGTATACCCATTTAGTGCCAATGGCCTTTTTGCTAGAGACAAATTACATAAAAGTCAAAGTACCATTCTTCATAATAGCATCATATTCTGATTGCATAGCAGCCATCCAATTTTCTAATTTTTGTGCTTCATCAAAAGAAATAGGCTCATTTTCATCACAAATACTAGAGGCAACCACAACATAGCAATCTAATGCAAAAGAAACACTATGAGAGCTTGAATGAGTACGATATGACAAAGGTCCATCTTAATTGTTATCTCGCAGAAGTCTGCACCAGCCATTTAGGCATAGTTTTTGCCTCTTCTATAGTAGCCTTCTCATCAACAAGTGCATCATGTAAATCTACATAAAAAATGGAATGATCTGCATCATTATGTGGAACCTATAAAGGCTGAGAAATTGCCTCATTTGGACTAGCACTAAATGTCCACCTATAAAAAGAGGCAACAAAGTGTCATGCACATCTCTAGAGCTAACTGATGTCTCCTTGGTACATGAAAGTAATAGTTGAATTGCATATTCCACAAAAACAACATCATGGCTAACAAAAATATGTTTAGTCTATGGATGATATAGATGGTATCCTTTGCTTTCATAACTATACCCAACAAAAATACATTTCACGGCTTTATCATCCAATTTCCTACATTGTTATTCAAACACTAATGCATATGTCAGACAACCAAAGACACGCAAATGAGTAACAGATGGCTTGTGACCATGCCAAGCCTCATATCGAGTGATTGATTGTAGTGCTTAAGTGGGACACCTATTAAGTACATATGTTGCACACATAACAAGCTCAAGCCAAAAGCTATGTGGTAAAGCCTGGCTTTTGACCATACACCTTGTTGTGTCCATGAGTGACCTATTCTTTCTTTCAACAACTCCATTACGTTGAGGTGTATATGGCACTATACATTGATGTTTTATCCCATCTTTAGTCAGAAATGCATTAAAATCATAAGACATATATTCCCTCCTTTCTTTCAATGGATACACCCATGGATGCCTGGAAAAATCATCAATGAAAGTCACGAAGTAAAGGTAGTTCCCAAAAGAGGTGTCTACATAGGACCACAAATATCAGTGTGAACAAGTTGCAATTTTTTAGTAGCTCAAACTGAACCATCTTTTGGGAAGGAGGAATGCTGCATTTTTCGCAAATTACAACCTCATAGACATGTTTACAAGGTGCCTCAAGTTTGGGCAAACAGGATATCATTTCATAATTTTGTAGGCATTTGCAAACTAGCATGATTCAGATGACCAAAGCGTGCGTGCCAAAGCTTTGCATCTGACATAGCATGGAAATTTTGAAGTACACATGTTGAATCATTCATAGATTTTGCATAATCTATGAGATTATGCAACCCATGACATAAAATGTGAGAGGCAATAATCACATCACAATTTGAAAGATCATGAACTATACATCTATCAGCAACAAATTTGACAACCAAGCCAATCTTGGCTAATCCTGAAATTGACAACAGGTTTTTCTTGATCCTTGGCACATACAAAGCATCTGACAATGTGAAAGAACTACCATAATTAGTAGTAGTCAGAATGATCTTACCAACTCCCATTATAGGATAAGAGGAGTTGTTAGTTCATGTGATGGTATTCCTCATGTTAAAGAAACCCATGACATAAAATGTGAGAGGCAATAATCACATCACAATTTGAAAGATCATGAACTATACATCTATCATCAACAAATTTGACAACCAAGCCAATCTTGGCTAATGCTGAAATTGACAATAGGTTTTTCTTGATCCTTGGCACATACAAAGCATATGACAATGTGAAAGAACTACCATAATTAGTAGTAGTCAGAATGATCTTACCAACTCCCATTATAAGATAAGCGGAGTTGTTAGTTCATGTTAAAGAAACAACATTATGAGGTAATATGTTTGGTTGCCCCACTATCAAAGTACCAAACATATGAGTCTACGATAGATATGCATTGATCATTAGAAGATGGGACATAACTACATACAATACTAAATGCCCATTCTTCAATCTGCACAAGATTAGGAGATTCTGTTTTTGATGTACATGCCTCTTTAACAACCATTCTGACCTCTTTTTTTCTTCACCTCTTTTGCAGCCAATTTTAGAGAGCTCTTTATGGCATGATCATTTCCTTTACATTATTTGCAAAATTTTTTCTTTTTTATTTTCTTCTAATCTCTGTGTTCCTTCTTTGACTGTGCAACATTAGCATATTTGTGTTTGCTAATAGATGAGCTTCATTTTCCCTTGCCCTTCTGACGAGCTAAGAAAGCTTGATCTACAACATGCATGATTGAACTGTTCTGCTTAGACTGATCTTCCTGCAACAAAATAGAGACTAACTCCTCAAATGTTAAGGCATTTAGATTGCTTTCAATCATCAACCAAAGAGTAGAAGCAAAACTCTGATATGAATTTTGAAGAACATTAAGAACAGTTTGCACAAGTGAGCTATCTGGTAAGACTTCATCAACAAAAATCAACCGTTCCTTCAAATCCTTGATCTTTGTCAAAAAAATTCCATAGAATCACCTTCGTTCATATGCTCACTTGCCAACTGTTTTTGGAGTCAGCAACATGAGCCTCATTCCTATCCTAGTATAAAGTGGTAAGTGTATCTCAAGCATTCTTTGTTGTTTTGCAAGAGTGAATGTGAGGAATAATGGCATGTTTGATAGACAAAACTATCGATGCATGTGCCTGAGCATCTCTCCCATCCCAACATAGTTGCTATGCAATAGGTGCAACAAGAACCGCAACACGAACAAGAATTTGAAGATCATCATCTTCAACATCATCTGCATCACCTTCAATAATTGTGTTTGCAGGTGTAATAGGACATTTTTTAGCACCCTACACAATATTCATGTTGATCGAATATCACAGACGCACGTACACCAAGGATATTACAGAAATGAAATCTCACAAAAGTACTCACAAAATAAAGAGAGACAAGAGACTAAACACCAGATTGGGTACAATCTCCCCCCACATACTCTGATGGACAAGTCTATCAAAGCATGTGTATTTATAGGTATTTTTCATTACGTGCTAAACTGAAGATACATGAGGGCAGCGCTTCAAAAAGCGTGCATTTATAAAAATCTACTTTATTTACAAAATTGTCGCTTTCTAAAGTGATCTATTATTTTTTATTTACAAAAATCTACTATTTTTACAAAAACGTTGCTTTCTAAAGCGATCTACAATTTTAAGAAGAATAACTAGAATACTATCTTCTAAAAATTCTTCTAAATGTCTTCAAAAATATCTAAATAAGTCCACATGCATTCACACCCCATGATTCTTCACCTGCTTAATCAAAACGCAAATCACATTAAAACCCTCAAGACATTAAAATCCATATAACATTCCATTATTCCATGAAGTATAACATGCCTCCCAATTGACAAGCAACTGACCTCATTTGATAAGAATAAAATAGATGTGTATGGCCAGTCTCATGTCCCATCACTGAACAATCATAAGCATGTTCCATGTAAAAACACATGCACGGAATTGGAAAACTGGAATTTAATGTGACTTATGAATGATACGGAGAAATCAATTGATCATAATGTGGGTTTAGTGATATCTTATGAATCCATTGAGATTCTTCAAGTGAGTGATTTTTATATTTAATTAAATATCTATGATATTGATTACCTGTATGTGCAGTAGTAACATCATAATCAAGTATTTTCTTTGAAATTAAAATTTCAGCATCCTCTTCTAGCAAAGGAGGATCATCTAAAATAGGAGTGATTGGTAAACTTCCTTTAAACGATTTTAATAAACTGATATGAAAAGACTTTATATTCCAATGAGAAGGTATGTCTAATCTAAAAGCATTCTCATTAACTTTTTGAATAATACAAAAAGGTCCATAATAATGTGTGTGTACCTAAGTCAAGAAGTCTTAGGGACTTGTGCCAAAGAGACTAAATCTCATTTGCCACACAAGTGCATATAGTGGGGAATTGATACACGCTTATTTGTCAATCCGATGAAACGACCTAACCAAGTGTATGAGGACATGTGCACATGTGATGGGAAATGAAGTGGTTCAGCTTATATGCATGAGAAAAGACTAATCCACCTCTCTAACTCACTTAAATACTGAAAGTGTCTGTCGCGATACCACTTACAACAGTTTTCACTAAATTGAGGATTTCTCTCAGCTCTGAAACTTCGAATATGGACAATAGCGGGTTCATTTTGAAGCTCTGGACGAGATGCATCTATTGCAGGTGACTCGATTCTGACAACCATACTTCAAGTTATGACCAAAACAGTGAATGGCAGGAAGCACACACACTCACTCCACAACTCGTACTAGCTCACACACACACTACAGTAGCTCAAAAACAGTGGGGAGGGATAGACAATAGTCCTACACACACATTCCAAGCATCACACACACATAGAAGATCAAAGAGAAGATGAAAATCTGCAAGGAAAAAGCAAATTCGAAAATCAGGAGCTCTCCTTCTTCACAATGGCAAAAAAGTCTCTACAAAAAGTCACAAAGTGACTTATATACATGTGCCCTAAAAATGGTCCTTTCACACAAGAGACTGACACTTTATTAACTAAAAGGTGAATTTTCTACTAATTTACAAGGAATATATTACAATGATTTGGGATTATGCATCTTGAGGACTCCTCTAGTGCATTTACATGGCTTGAGGGAATTTCCTAAGACTTTGAAGAAGAAAAATATGCCCATTAATTTGAAAATTTTGGGGGCTCCTCTCTCGTGCCTCTTTGCTCTGCAACACTCTCCCCATCTTTGTCTCTGTCGTCCCTTGACAAGCTTTTGCTTCTCGTTCGTAGTTCGTCTAAGAGCTTTGAATACACGCACCCAGTGGTCGAAGCAGCAACAAGGACTGTTAGACAACTGGTTATCTTATCCGAAATATGTCCTTTGCTTCTGTTTGCCCCTTGATATCCCGTACATCACAAATCTGGGTTGTTGTATTCAGTTGGGCTGCCACGCACGCCATCTGTGACTAAGAATATGGTATTCTTAGTCACTCTCTTCAACTTTTCAACCTCTACCTCTTTCTAACTTTTGGTCTTCTGATTTGTCTTTGACTTCACATATCTAATCCTGTTGTATTGCTTTGAGCCTGTATTCTTTCTGCCACCGCACGCTATCAGCGGGAGGATTATTACTTGCCAAGTATTGTCTTGCACTTCTTCATGGATACTTCCTGGCCCTGGTTCGTCCTTCCCATGAAATGTCCTGGTTGTTGATATTCTTTAATTCCATTCCACAGGACCTCGATGTTTGGCGTTGTTGCCTGATGTGTGCCTCTGTGGGGCTTTGGGCAGAGGGTGGTCCTTTTGCTTTATAATCTTTATTCTTTACTGAGCAGTTTTGGTCTTTGATTTTCTTCTTCTTCTCTTCTTGCTTGATTCCCCTTCCACACGTCCCTCCTCCTGAACTCTGTCGTCCTAGATAGGATTTTTGTGGCGACATGAGTACATTTGTATGGCGGTTTGCTCTCGTTGATTAAGCAAGTTGGTGTGACATATCATAAACTCTGGTGCTTGTCGGTGATCCGCAAAGAAACTTGTTTCATAAGCCACCAGTCTTGCATTAAGATTTGAAGTCATCTTTACAAAAATTTCTGAATCAATTTCAAAGAAGCCAGTGAAAAAGGCTTCTTCAAAGGTTTGCATATACGTGCTCGGCAAGAACATGAGTCGTGAGTAGTATGCCATAATTGTTAATCGGCTCGGGATGGTGGAAAGATAAAAATGAGCGCTTTGGATCTCTGTGTAATGCCTATGAAGTTCAAAAATGTGTATTTTGCATGCTGGAAGACTTTAATGACTGTAAGTAGCATGTTGAGAATCTTGTTAGTCATTTTAACTGCCAAATCCGGTACAAGCGCATATCGAGCAATCCAAAATTCCATTGTTTTCACCATGTATTCTTCCGTTGGTAGGTAATTATGCGGTGGGATGGGTAATAGCAAATAATTCAGCCATTGATTATTTATGCTACCCTGGCGCTGTCCTTCCCAAAATTGCGACCAGGAGCATGTGCGGGGTATTGGACAAAAAGATGGGTTTACCTGAAGTGCATATGGTGATGCTTCCCATTGTACCCGCAGTGTAGGATATTTTTCCAAAAGTTTGCGCCTCCATATAGGATCAACCCTTTCAAATTCCTCTTGAGTATAGTTGAAAGTATTATTGTTGAACTGGAGGTTGTTATCAAGCTCCTTATTTGTAGTGGTTTTTATGTATTTCCGTGTTTGCTCTTTAAGAAGCCCATATGGTACATTAAATGTCTTTAATACCTGTTCTAAATTTTTGCTCTCAATCTGAGCTTCCTTCATGACCTTGATTACTTGATCTTCAAATTCTACAGTGAGATGGGACACCAGTAGTGCCCTCTCATGTCGGCTCAGTTTTGCAATATCCCGATGATTACATTCAGATTGGATCTCTGTGTCCTCCCTTATCGACGAATGATGTAAGGGGGGAGAGAGAGGACGTACCTCAATCTCCTCAGTAGCCACTGTGGATTTTGGAACTACTGGTGTTCCCTCTGTTGCCTGCTGCTCTAGCCGCTCTTATAGCTGCTTTATGATCTCATCCTTTTGCTTGATCTCTTCGTGGGCCTTCAAAATCATTTCCTTATTCTTTTGGATTTCTTATGCCACAACAGCGAGTTGATCAATGTCTTCTCTACATTGCACTAGATATCTATTCTCCGCCTTTTTCCATTTTGTCCTTAGGGCCACGGTATCATCCATGTACCTCTTTTCCCATTCGGCAATGACTGCCTGCTCCTGCTTGAGCTGATCTTCATACCTGGCTATCTTTTCCTCCATTTCCTTGATGTCTTGTTCTGGCCTTTCCTGAACCTCTATAAGTTGATTACTCAGAAGAGCTGTCATTAGCTCCTTGTTTCTGGTCCGTAAGTTCTCTGCCTCATCCATGTATACCTTTATTTGTGATTCTAATATTTTGCTTCTTGCATTTATCCGCGTCTTCTCAACCTCACTAACCTCATGTTTCTTCTGTAAATCCTGTAGTTGTTTCTTTTAATTTCTCATTTTCTGTCGCTAAAGCTTTGCACTGTTGTTTGACCTCTTGAACTTCATTTTCTTTATGTGTTATTTGCTCTCTTGCTAGCTTTAATTGTGCTGAAAGGTTCTTACCTATCTCATGAAGTTCATGCTTTTCCTGCATCGCTTGGTCATAGGCCTCATCAGCCTCAAGCATCAACTGTTGCGTATCCATAGTAGTTCTGATCATATCTTGCACAACTGGCTTGAGTTGAGCGATGTCGATGTTCAACCAGGTTCTTGGAATGCTTGGAGCTTCTCCTGTTTGTACATCCTTTCCGTGCTCCACATGGATAGTTTCGTTATGTGGTTGTCTGATTTGTAGTTGTATTTCTGGTTCTTTTCTTTCTTTGTCCAAATCAATAATTTTCGTGGCACTCCCCTTAAATGTAACATTCATGGGGGAGGGTTTTTCCACAACCCTTATAGGAGTGAAGGGTTCTGATTCTTCTACCGTAGCTTCTTTTGGTTCGTCCTTTGGATTCTTGAGTGATCCCTCTCCTTTAAGCGTTGTCTCTTTGATTTAAGTTTTTGAAGTCTTATTTATTTGGATGACATGTATCCCTTCTTGGTTTGCCTCCTTGTCTGCGGTATCTTGATTGGGGTTGATGGGGGTGTCATCCACTTTCATGCCCTCTTCTTCTGCATTGTAGTTCACTTCATTTAGTTCCTCCCATTGTCCATTGTCTTTGGATTCACTTCAAATATCCATATTTAATAGGGATGTGTCAGGCTCTTTGTGTATGTCTGAAGAGGAGCTTGAATTGACCAACCCTAATTCTCTATATCGATGTACCTTGGTTAACCTCTTTTTTACGTTTAAGTCTTGTTGGGCCTGCTGGTAATGGTGCCCTTGCACTGGTAGATTAACTTGACCTTCTGTATATTGGTGTGTGTCTTCCATGGCTTTTGTTAATTCCTCTTCTGTAATTGGTCTTTGCTCCTCAATTCTTGTCTTTGGGAGCACATGTACCCTTTTTGTGGCTGGAACTTCTGCTTCAACTTGCATTACCTCCCTTAATCTCTTTGTACCTCTCATTTTGGGTTGAGAGCTAGTTTCTGCCTCCTCCACAATCTTGACTCCTTTTTTCTTTCTTGGGACTGTGGTGACCTTGGCATACTTAGCCATGGCTGTTGATGAGGGCATTTCTTGGAGGTGCTCTCTAATACCTAAAGCATGATAAATCAATATGGTCAGAGCTACACTGCCGTTTAGGAACTTCTTGTTATTCCACTGCTTCTTAGCCTCGAATAACCTTTCCTGTATGTATGGAGTCAGATTAATTTGATTTCCAATTTGTTTGATAGCATGTGATAGTAGTTGGACAATGATCTTCTGAGGGGCAGTGTATTGATGCATGTTAGGGAAGCAGAAGTGCTGATGAATGAGTCTAACTTCTTCTTCTATGTCTACTCGACTGATGTCAGTAAATGTTCTGGTCTTTGCCCCTCGACTTTCTTCTTTCAATACGGTAGTTCCATCCTTCTCCCATCCGAAAGCTTCTTTAATTAAATCGTGTGTAAATTGAATCACGACCCATTCACCTACTGCATCCATGACTCTGGCTTCTGGCACCAATGGATCATGTAGTGCTGGCTGTAATGTATTCATCACTTGCGTGCATCTTTGAAAGTCGGGTTTGTAGATTGGTAATTCAAAATATTTGTGTAGGCCCGCTTTCTTCATGATGTCAATTGTAGACGGAAGCTCATGCACCACTTTAAAATCTTGGGATATAACCGGGAACTGATGATCTGTATCCATGATTTTGATAGTCACCAGGAAGAGATACTCCCCAGCCGATTGATCTTCTCTAAATCAGTGTCCCTTTGCTTTAGTTACGCTTTGTAAGGATAATTCCAATACTTCTTCCTGAATAGTTGCTTCAGAATCTTCAGAAGCCATCTGCACTTGTATTGAAAAGAGCGTTAGCTTCAATAGAAGGTATAACATTAGTGCGGTGTGTTGTAGTGACATGTCGTTCGATGCATCACTCCGTTCCCCTTGTTTTGCATAATGAAGATCTCTTACCACATATTTTTTCTTTTCTTTTCTGAAGGAAAACAAGGATTAGTATAGCCGAAGCGTTTGTTTATTTACATAGTAGGTCCATTCCTAAAGAAGTTGAAGCTATGATCTATTCCTTATTGAAGAATGTGCACTACTAATTCTATTATATACATCAAGTGCCGAATGCTTGGCCTTGTAATGTGGCCCTATTATGCATACTTTAGGTGCATTCGATACTTCATGAGTGCAATTGTAAGTGTGATGATTCTCTTGTTCCTGTTCGTGTGCTTTCTTTGGTTTCCATATCCACTGGAGCATTGAAGTATAAGCTCTCGTCCTCTCATCATGTCATCTTTCCCTTGGTGTAGCTTCCTCAATCGCTCGTGTCTTCTTAGCTACAATCTTGCTTCCCTGATGTACTAGTTTGGTCTGTTTTGGTCTCGCACTACTGGCTCGTCGATCGGTTGTTGCTTTTTGATTGTCGATTTCCTGTTGTGCTATCTGTCTAACATTCTTTGGAATCCAAATTTGTCATCGTGCTTTTTGAGCTTCAATCAAAGATCTAGGAAGCCATACTTGCAAGAGTCGTTTTGGCTTGGATTTCGGTGAAGAAGAATTTTTGCCCTCCTTTTTCTCCTTATGCGCTGGTGTTGCAATCTCTGATTTCTTCACTTGATCTTTGCATACCCATTTGAAGCTGACCTTTCCTGAATGCAAGTATTTGATGGTGTTTTTCCAAATTGGTAATCCTTCTATTGTGTGAGAGACTCTAAGAGTGTTGATCTTCTTGGTGCCTTCCTGTTCATCAATTGAATAGGATGAATCCACTTCTTCCGTGGACATGTTAGGGTTTGAACTCTTTGCCTCTTTCAGATTTGCTCTTGAAGTATTGGGGTCGGAATCATGTTCTATGTGCTCTTCTTTGAGTTCTTCCACCTTTTCGCTGGCTTCTAGTTTCTGTGAGGGCTTCTCCCCTAATAGACTAAAAATTTCCTTGTGCCCTATCTTGGCTAAAATATATCCTTGCGCTAGGTGGATGCTTACTTTGTTCTCAATGATCCAATCTTGTCCCAGGATCAAATTTTCTATTAAGTCATCATCTTTGCACACGAGGACTCGTTGTTCCATAATTGAATTTCCTAGGTGGAGGGATACTATGGCTTCTCCAATGCATGCTATGGCTTGACCTCCAATTCCTATCATACGAGCTTGTGTGGGAGTCATAATCATTTGGAGATCTCGAATGACCGTATTTCGTATGAAACTGAGTCCTGCTCCTGAGTCTATCAAGGCATGACTATCAACCGGTACTCCGTTATTCCAATCCCCAGGTTTAGGTAGGGTTTAGACATGCTAAGGTTCTGCCCATTGGAATGATGAACTTGGTAGTTGGCCATGGGAATAGGCTCTTCACCGAGTAGGTACCGTTCGTCTCTTTGTCTAATCCACTCTTTCTGTTTTTTAAGACGTTCCAAGGCTTCTTGTCGTGCCTGCTCTCTAATCCTCTCTTCCTCTTTCTTCCTATTTTGCGCTCCTACGAGACGTGCTAACATTTAATCCGTCAATGGCTCCATAAACCGTTTCACTCTACATCCACTTATGTAGTTAGGAAGTATATCTCCATCCAGAGTGGCTAGATTAACTGCTCCACTCGTCGAGATCCTATTAATGATTAGAGGTCCATATCCGCGTTTTTGTAACTTCTTGGCATGTTGCTTCAAGGTGTAGACCAGGACTAGGTCTCCTTCTTTTAGTCCTTTGTCTTTTATGTGTGCATCATAATATGCCTTTTGTCTTCTCTTGGTCGCATAGATTCTTGCGACAGCCTGCAACCGAGTTTCATGAAGCTTCTCGATTTGGTCTAGTTGTTGGGATAATTCATGTCCGATCCATTCATGCTGCTGGGATACTCTCAAGGTGGGTATCAAAAAATCAATTGGTAGAATTGCATTCTATCCATATACTAGATTGAATGGGGTTCCAATGGCAGTCTTGTATGCGACTCGGAAGGCCCAAATTGCATGATGCAATTGTTTGTCCCAGTCAGACCTCCCATTATTGACAAACTTTGTCAATACTGTGCATAACACTTTATTGGAACTTTCCGCTTGACCATTGGCTTGGGGGTGGTATGGGGTTGATTTTTTATGGATCACTAAAAACTCATTCATTAGAGACTCTATTACTTCATTAATGGAGTGCATTCCTTGGTCACTCACAATCTCAATTGGTAATCGGAAACGAGTGAATATATGCTAAAAAAGAAACTTAGCAGTGGTTTGGGCATCGTTTTTTCTAGTAGACTTTGCCTCTACCCATTTTGTCAAGTAATCGGTGGCTACTATGATATATTTGGCATGTGACCCTTTGGTCGGTGGGTTAATGGGTCCTATGAAATCAACGCCCCATTTAGAAAATGCTATAGCGCAAACCATAGGTCTTAATGGCATGTCATCTCTACGGATCGGGTATTTAGCCCTTTGGCATGTCTCGCAGCTTCGTACAAAGGTCTCAGCATCCATATGTAAAGTGGGCCACCACAAGCTTGCAAAGAGGATCATTTTCACGGTTTTCTCAGCTGAGAAATGACCTCCTGCTGCACCTACGTGTGCCATCTCTAATATGTTTAAATATTCTCCTTCATGCACACATAGTCATAATTGATTGTCTTTTCCTCTCCTAAACAAGTTTCTTCCCATGAGTACATAATCCTTGCTCATCTCTTCTAGGGATCGTTTTCTTGCCAAGCTAACTCCTACCTCATGTTCTCTTGTCTTTATGAATTTTACCAATGTCTTGCTCCAATTGGGTGCTATTGTGGAGAAGGGTATGGATGTATGATCCTCGGGGATAGTCTCCTGGCATTCTGCACAGTTACTCACATAGTCATGGACATCCTTAGGTATGTCAGGCCAGTATACTCCTAATTGTTTTAACTCCCTAATAGTTCCATGAGTTCCTTTGTGTGTCCTCCATTTGTTTACATGAGCTTGTTCCATTAGCTTCAATTGTTCGTCCTCCTCAACACATCTTAGCAGTACACCATTGGGTTCCTTGTAGTACACACTTCCGGCAATAATGTGCAAATTCCTCGACTGTAGGATTTCCTTTTTACTCTCTTTATTGATTGAGTGTTGTGGGCCATGAGTGAGTATAGGAATTAGTTTCTCTGCCCACTTTGGACACACTTCCAGATTGAACAAATAAGTGTCTTGCAGATCATCAGGTACTCCACTTGGTGGTTCTCCATGTGTTAATCTAAAGAGGTCATCTGCCCTTACATGAGTATTTCCCTTTTTCACTATTACTTCGAAGTCGAACTCCATCAATAGTAGAAACCATCCTACCAGTCTTCCCATGTTGCAGGGCTTATTGACTAAGTACAATAAAGCCTGATGGTCTATGAAGAACTTGAACTTGTTGGCTAAGAGATAGTGTCTAAATTTTTTCACTGCATAGACCATTCCTAATCCCTCTTGCTCCATAGTTGTATAGTTCCTCTCAGCTTGATTCAATTATCTACTCGCATAGGCAATTGGGTGATCTAACTTTCCTTCATCTGCCGGCTGAGCTAGGATACATCCTATTGCATAATTTGAAGCGTCTACATGAATATGAAATGGCTTGTTCCAATTCGGTGTTTTTAGAATTGGCGCTGTGCTAAGCCGCTTTTTTAACTCATTGAATGCCTTCTCGCATTCCTCTGTCCATGTGAATTGAGTTAAAAGTCCATACAAGGGTTTGGCGATTATGGCATACGTGTGGATAAATCGACGGTAGTATCCACAATGTCCCATAAATGCTTGCACCTCTTTCGCATTCTTTGGTCTAGGAAGCTCCAATATGACCTTAATCTTATCTTCATCTGTGGATATTCCATTTCTAGAAACTATGTGTCCTAAGATCTTCCCTTGTCTTACCACGAAGACACACTTCTCTGGGTTCAGGCAAACCCTATATTGTCGGCATTTATTAAATATCTTCTGCAATTCAGGAATGTGGTCTTGTCTTTTATTTGAGTATGTACATAGATCATCCACAGACACTTCCATGCTCTTCTTCAAGAATTCTTTGAAAACATGACACATCAATCGTTGGAAAGTAGCAGGCACGTTAGTAAGTCCAAAAGGCATCACTCGAAAAGCGTAGACTCCCCATTCAGTCACGAATGTGGTCTTATGTTGATCCTCGGTAGCAATAGCTACTTGGTTGTATCCTGAGAATCCGTCTAAGAAGCTATAGACTTCTTTTCCTGCTACTCTTTCCAGTAGATGGTCAGTGATGGGTAACGGGTAGCTGTCACGTATAGTAGCTACATTCACTTTTTTCAGGTTAATGCATACTTTGAGTTTTCCATTCTTCTTAGGCACAACCACTAGTGGTGATACCCACTCAGTATGCTCTATTTCATATATGAATCCTGCCGCTAGTAGTTTGTCTATTTCATCTTTTATTTTAGCAGCATAGACCTCATTGTATGTATAAGAGTGTTGTTTTGATGGTTTTGCCTCCATCGTCATTGGTATTCTATGAGAGCAAATCGAGGGTTCCACACCCTTGAGATCCTTATATGTCCACGCGAATACATCTCGATATTCTCGGATCAATTTTAATTCTTCCTCCTCCTCCGTTGACACATCTTTACCTATGTATGTACATCTTTCTTCTCCCTCTTCCTCTGTTACTATGAACTTTTTTTTTTTCTCTTTGTTATCGTATGCTTCTCCTTCTCTAGCCTATCTCTTAGGCATTTGGATGGCTATTTTTCTCTCCTCTACTTTGTACTTTTTAAAATGTTCCGGAACGTCAAAAAGGTCGAGATTTTGTCTGATTTTACTTACATTTTCCTCTTGCTTTGACATGGTGGGGGCTTCTTCTATTGCTAACACTTTGGTCAATCCATACTTGTCTTTGGTATGAATAGCTTGTAGGTAACATTCTTCAGAGTCAAACTCCGATTCCATCTCTATGCTCTCGTATTCCTCTTCCCACTCCTTCTTTAAGAGTTCTCCTGCTTCCACCTCTTGCAGGACAAACATGTACAATTTTATATCATAGCCTTCTTCGTCTATGCACTCGTTCATAGTTAGAACTTCCTCATTCACACATACATCCAAGGTGGCTAAGATTTCCATCCATCCATGCGGTTCAAAGGTTTCGTCAAGAAAGATTTGAGGCATATACATTGGGTCCTCTACAGGTCGATAGTTAGAATGTCCTATTGGCCACAACTGCCTTTTACTATCCTCTTTCTTAGCTTCTTTGCACATCCATAATTGGGCGTCCTCATGCATCCATGATTGATCGCTTGATCCAGTGCTATGAATAGATATATCATCTTCCTCCTTGTGTACAGGATTCCATTGTAGTGGGGGTACATCTCTATATGAAAATGTATGCAAGTTTATCTTGGTGGTATTTCCTTGATGTTGCAGGTACAATGAATCTCGTCCCCAGTCTTGCACTACCCGCATTTGTCTCATGAAAGGTCGTCCTAATATCATTTCGTAATTGTTAGCCTTCTCAAATTTACAGATGGCTAGTGTGTGTTCAAATTCAACTCCATAGGTGGTTAATTTGATCTTTTCTAATATTCCTAAGGGTTTCTCCACATGACCATCCGCTAATTGGAGCTTCATGCGTGTGGGCCGTAAGGCAGGCTTTCCCCATTTCAAATCTCCTTGGTGGCAATTCCTACTCCTGTTCCTGTGTCTAGTATAGCCTTGGTCATGTACCCATTGTAAGTGACAGGTAGACATGTATTACCTTCGTCTCCTTCACTAAATTCTCCCACCTTATCTACTGGGATTTGTATTTTAGAAGGGTTTTCTTTCTCCTTGGTTTCCTTTTCATCCCTTTCCTGTCCTAATTCCACTTGACCTGCTAATTGCTTCCATAATTGCGGTTTAACCCGGAGTAGTTCTTCCACAGTCAGTTTGCATTGTACCTTCGTCTTTCTAAGTTCTGTTAGATTGTGTGAATTCTTATCTAAGTTTCCTTTTCCTTCTCCATGTACTGTGGGTGCTCGGATTATCATAGATTCCTTTTCATATTCTCCCATGTAATTTGGTAAGGTTGAAATGCTCTGAGCTTCTTCTCTGTTTTGGTCTAGTCTTGATACTTCCTCATATACTTCTTCCACGTTGGGATTTGGTTGGTAAACTTCCACATCTAATTCCTCGAAGGGAGGCTTAGTCACTCCATTCCTCTTCCATTGTTCTTCTCGAATTCTATTCCATAATTCTTTTGGCTAGTCAGCCTCTAAGTCGGGTATTGTTGACATAGGTTCGTCCTGGTTTTTCACTCACTCACATTTGTCATCCTTCTCTTCAGGTTCTTTATCCTTGGCTTTAACACACTCCTTGTATTGCTTCTCTGCTATCCTTGTCTCTGGAAGGGCTGGGATAGTCTTTTCTAGGGTTGCTTGTGCTACCTCTATAAGCTTCCTACATATCGCAAGTCTCTCTTTTTCTAATTCTCCTTGTGGGTAAAGTTTTTCGTGTTGTTCCACATTCGGACCGTCCTTAATTCTAGCTTTGTATGCTTCTAACCACATGTCCAAATCATCCGGTTTTGGGTCAGCTAAAATTGATCCTGGTTTCTCTGCTTCTTGGATAAGCGGTGGAATGGGAACTGCTTCCCGACTCTCTAATTTCTTATGCTCCTTACTGATTCTTGTGTGTTTCTTATTTTCTTGACTTTTGTTTTTCATCCATTTTTCCTTGAGCTTCTCCCTTCTTTCCTTCCATTTTTGCGCTTTCATTTTCTGGGTAGTCTCATGTGATTCCTTTGAATCTTCTACTATTTGGCTTTGGGGTTTATTGTTCTATTGTTTTCTTGTTCTTGATCTAGTTGTTTTTCTTTTCGTTCCTTCGTTTGAGCTCGTGTAATGGCCTTTAAAGGCACGGTGTATTCCTTATCACCTCCAGGTGTTTCTATCACTTCAATTACATTAAGAGGTGCAGTGTCTTGAGCCTTGTTGGGATTTTTTGGGCAATCACGAAAGAGATGTTCCTTGCCACAATCACTGCAATATCCTTCCCAAGTTCTAGGAGGTGGTGGGTTGTAAGGTCGAGTACATTCTCTAATAAAATTCTCCTACGCATCTATAACATGGTCCTCTCAGCACAGGCGGTCTAATGGGTGGTATCATGGGTGGCTGTGCTTTAGGTGTGGTGTACATTAATGTTGCTACCTCCGTTCCATAAGCGATAGCCTTCATATCCATAGTATGCTGAATCATATGCTGGTTCATACTCCAACATGTTGGTTTCATAGGGGTAGTACTCTCCCTGAGATTGCTCGTAGCCTGAGTTTGTGGACTCCACACTAGTTATAGGTGATGCTGGTACAATGGCTCTTTCTAGGTTTTCCTCTGGTTGAGTGTACTTAACCGGTACCACATGTTGAGGAAGTGGAGGTTGTGGTCCTAACACCAATTGAGGGTTTCCAAATTGTGCTGGTTCATATGGCCTGGGAGCTCCTGCTGGTGTTGGGTAGGAATTGTACCTAGGCATATCTCTACCTGGCTCTCTAGGTGGATATCCATATGGCCGATATTGAGGTGGTTGTGGAAGTTGTGTCTGCCTATTGAATGGGCAATTTTCCGCAGTGTGATTGGTGTATTTTTGTTCTATGTGGCAATACAATGCAGCTCCTTGATGGGGCTGTCTGTTGTAAGGATATGTCTGAGGTACACCAGTTCCTCCTCGTACACACATGTGCGTGGGGTGGTCTCCTCCACATAGACTACATCTTCGTAGCATAGGCACTCTTAAGGCTGGGTGTTGGTAATTTCTTTGTCCTTTGACTCCCAATTTCTTTGCTACCAGCTCCGCTAATTCCTCCACATTACTGGAGTTGGACGTAATTGTACTCCGAGAGTCTTCTGATTTAGTGGGGCTGGGCGTACTCTTTAGATCATCCGCTAGGTTGTCCTCTAAGTCAATATATTCCTGCAGGCATTTGCTCAATGTATGTAGCCTCTTTCCGTATACTAGTGTCCTTAAGGTTCCGTTTGTTAATCCATCCAAGAATAATGAAATCATTTTTTGCTGAGTGGGTCTCTCTGCTACTGGACATCTGTCAACATACTAGTTGAGCCTTCGCGCAACTCTTTTCATAGTTTCATTAGGGTTTTGTTTAAAGCTATGGATTAAAGACGCAGAATTGTGTTTAATCCCTCTCTTAGTGAATTCCCCAATGAATTCTTGAAAGAATTGCTCCATATTTCCAAATTGGTTGGGGTCTAATGGCTGGAACCAAGTCAGAGCCGTTCCTATGAGGGTGAGTCCAAAAGACTCGTACTGCACGAAGAAGTCGTCTACTTGTTCCGCTTTTAGAACTTGTTTAAATTTGGCAATGTGATCATAAGGTTCTCCCAATCCGTCATAATGATTCCTCACACATTTGGCCACCTGAATAGGTCTCAATCTTCTCATTGGTTCTGGCTTTCTAGGCATTACAGGGAAAGTGGGAACTACTGGTCTAATTGGGGGTATTCCTGGCTACCCTCCTACTGGTGGTCATGGCCTTACTGGTGGTCGGTATTGATTTCCTACTCTTGGGTGGGTCTGATTGTGCGGTTGTACTCCTAGAAAAGCGAATTGTACATGAGTTCGATTTGGAACGCTCCGTTGGCTTGTTTGTCCCGACATCGTGTGCTCTGCCTCTTGTTGTGTTCTAAAGGGGTTCTGTGAGGTGGTTGCCTGCTCTCTCTAAGGGAATACAGGCAATCCCATGTATTTCAGTTGAGCCCTGTCTATGGCATCTACCAGCCAATACCTTCTCTGGTTCCTATCTAGGTATGTAACTCTAGACTCGTCTTCCGGATCCTTCAACTCATAAAAAGTCATAGAACTTTCTTCTCTTCCTTCAGTCAGTGAGTCAGTTTGAAGTAACAAGTCAGATCCATGGATCAAATAGACTTCCAGTAAATAGTGATCTTGAGGTATCAAGTCCCCTCTCAAGACTCGTGTCACTTGGGACTTGCCTCTAGGGGTGGTCACTAACTCCTCAGGGTTTGGTCTCCCTAAGTTTTCTTGTCCCACTAGCTCTCCCCTCTCATTGATCAAATCAGGAAATTCGGTCACTAAGTAGATGTAACCCATCTTGTCCATGTATCCTTCATACTTAACAGCCAGTATGGGCACAATTGTTGCATCCATGGAAGTCACCATCCTAGCCACAGATCTGTTTAATCCATCCAGGTAGATGGGGATCTCCTGGGCATTAGTAGAAACATACTGTAAAGAAGTGCGATATTCTCCTTCAACAGTGGTCATGAAGTTTCTTTCGGGAGTGGGACCCTGCATGTCTTTTGAAGCCATGGGTATCTCCTCCTCTGAGTCACTAGAGGTGTCTGAATAGACAGAGCGGTGACTGACCTGAGCGACACTTCCAACATAAGATATGACACTTCTCCGGCTACTTAGCACCCTTCCTAACCTCAAGTTCATTCACCCTCCTGGGGCTCTCTAGGTCTCTGAAACTCTTCCTAAGTGGCTCCTCAAATGCCTCAAATTTGCCTCTGAAAATGCTCTAGGAGTTCTGGACGATACCACTTTTGGTGATACTGCACCAGGCGATACTACTTTAGGGGATACCAAGCTATCCACAATATGATACCACACAAGCTCACAATACGATACCTGAAGACTAGACGATATGATACTTAGGTCAACAGGCGATACGATACCAACGTTGAGCACGATACGATACTGGCTACCCTGGCGATACGATACCTCCAGTGAGGACGATACGATACCAAGCAAATGGCGATACGATACAGCAAAAAACCGCACGATACGATACCACTTTTTGGACGATACGATACCAAAAAGGGTGACGATACGATACTGGGTTTCTTACGTGATACGATACCACGACAAATGGCGATACGATACAACCATCTTGCATGATACGATACTAAAATGGTATCGCGATACAATACCTATGTAGGTCCACGATACGATACAAGAAAACCGGGCGATACGATACTATGGTTACTGACGATACGATATCACTTTTACAAACGATACGATACTGCCACAGAGCCCGATACGATACTGTACTTCTCACGATACGATACTACTGCAGTTGGCGATACGATACCACCAGTTTGCACGATACAATACTAGATTTGGGACGATACGATACTGGGCTTCTCACACGATACGATACGACTGCAAGTGGCAATACGATACCACCAACTTGCACGATACGATACTAAAATGGTATCGCAATACGATGCCGGGAAGAGAGACGATATGATATCAAAAAGTGGACCGCGATACGATACCACTTTGGCAAAGTGCGATCGCGATACCAACCAGGCGATACGATACCACAAGTGGTATCGCGATACCAAGGCTGGTAAACGACGATTCGATACTTCGGTGAGTATCACGATACAAGGGAATTTTTGGTATCGCGATACCAAAAACTCAACTGATCACGATACTCAAGCCAAAATACCTCCAAATTCAAAAATTTTTCTCCCCCCTTGCTCTTCTCTCACCCCTCTTCACTCCTAGCCTACTGTCTCACCCAAAGAAATCCAAAAAGCACTCTGTCCCACCCTGCGATACCAGATGCGCATGTGATCACGTGTTAGTGCACTTCTAATGTGTTTTTGCCATTGAAATCTTATGGAATCTTACCTCTATGATGTCTTGCTGGTGCCTTGAGCTTAATAACTAGCTTTGAAAGCCTGGGGAGCGCTTCAGGTTATGACAAAAAAAGTGAATGGCAGGAAGCACACACACTCACTCCACAACTCGTACTAGCTCACACACACACTACAGTAGCTCAAAGACAGTGGGGAGGGGTAGACAACAGTCCTACACACACATTCCAAGCATCACACACACATAGAATATCAAAGAGAAGATGAAAATCTGCAAGGAAGAAGCAAATTCGAAAATAAGGAGCTCTTCTTATTCACAATGGCAAAAAAGTCTCTACAAAGAGTCACAAAGTGACTTATATACATGTGCCCTAAAAATGATCCTTTCACACAAGAGACCAGCACTTTATTAACTAAAAGGTGAATTTCCTACTAATTTACAAGGAATATATTACAATGATCTGGGATTATGCATCTTGAGGACTCCTCTAGTGCATTTACATGGCTTGAGGGAATTTCCTAAGACTTTGAAGAAGAAAAATATGCCCATTAATTTGAAATTTTTGGGGGCTCCTCTCTCGTGCCTCTTTGCTCTGCAACAATGTGGTGCAAGTTTAACCTTAGGATGTTGTGAAATATTTTTTAAATGTCTTTTAATTATTCGTAACCATACAAATTCATTTTCATTAAACTGTTTAGCTACTCATTTCTTATTAACATTATGCATGTAATGTTCTTGACTCTTTTTAATTTGCTCATGAACCTCATGAAGTGTAGAAATATGATCTTGTGCAAAAGAATCATCCATATGTATATCAGATTGAGTGAGAGTCATGGGAGTGGGAAGCTTTTTACCATACACAATTTCATATGATGCATGTTGAGTAGTGGTATGTATTGTGTTATTATATGCAAATTATAGTAAATGAAGTTTCTCATCCCAATTACTTGGATTATCTAAAGAATAATAACATAATAAATCCAAAATATTACTATTTATAGCTTCACTTTGCCCATTACTTTCAAGATGAAATGTAGAGCGAAAGTCTATTTTGGAACCTAAATTTTGAAATAATGCAACCCAAATGTGATTACAGAAATGAACATCTTGATATGAAAGAATAACTTTTGGAAAACCACGATGTGGAAAAATACATTCAATAAATAACTTAGCAGCTTGAGGTGCAGAGAGAGTCTTTTTAAAAGGAATGAAATATGGTTGTTTATTAAATCTATCAACAATTGTCCAAATCATATCATTATGAGATGAAGTTGTAGGAATACCAGTAATAAAATCCATAGAAATTTGCTCTCATGGTCCATTAGGTATGGGAAGTGGCATTAATAATCCAAATGCTTTACCACGATGTCGTTTCACACATTGACACACAACGCAATGGGAAACATATTGTGCAATATCCTTTTCCATATTTGGCCAAAAGAAAATTTCTTTACACGTAGAAATAGTACTTTGTATGCCCCTATGACCCATATATAGTGGTTCATGCATCTCTTTCATAACAAATTCTTTAAAACCTTGTGTGATGCATAACTTGTGTTGGAAATACAAGAATCCATTATGAAAAGTGTAGTGATCCTCACTTAATGTTGTAGAGTTATTGAAAGTGTTCCACATTTGTGAAAGATACAAATCAAATGCATAAGTAGGAATCATTTCATGAAATGAATGAATATAAATAGTAGAAATAATATTGATTGAAACAATATTTGTTTGTGGGGATGGGAAGTGACTAAGGGCATTAGCTACAACATTAGCTTTGCTAGATCGATATTGAATCATAGGTTGAAAATTTTGTATGAATGAAGCCCATTTAATGTGTCTATATGAAATCAGTGGTTGATTCAATAAATGCTTAATAGCATGTTGGTCTGTTTTGATTAGAACTTCGGAACCCATAAGGTAATGTTTCTAAATTTTTAAAGCATGCACAACAGCTAAAAGTTCCTTATCATATGTACTATAATTCTTTTCAGAAGGTTTAAGTTTCCTACTTTCAAATGCAATGGGATGATCATTTTGCATTAATAAAACACCTATACCTAATCCACTAGCATCTGTAACTACATGGAAAGGTTGTGCAAAGTTAATTAATTTCAAAATAGGTGCATGGGAAAATGCATGTTTGATTTTTTCAAAAGATTGTTGTTGTGCTAATACCCATGCAAATTTTAACTTTTTCTTCAATAGTAATGTGAGTGGAAGTGCTAAATAAGAAAAACCTTTTACAAAATTTCTATAAAAACTAGCTAACCCTAAAAAAGAGCATACATCATTCACAGATTGAGGTATAGGCCATTCTTCAATTACTTTTATTTTCTTTGGATCTACATGAATGTCTTGACTAGAAACAATATGGCCTAAATACTCTAATTCTTTTTGGAAGAAATAACTCTTTTTAGAATTGGCATAAAGTTTGTTTTTGCATAACAAATTAAAGAATGTTGCTAAATGATTTTCATGGTCATTGTCATTTTCACTATAGACAAGTATATCATCAAAGAAAACAAGAACAAAAGCTTGGTAATCAAGAAAAATGTTATTCATCATGCTTGCAAATGTAGCAAGTGCATTGGTGAGCCCAAAAGGCATTACCATGAATTCAAAGTGACCAGTTTGAGTTCTAAAAGCAGTCTTATAAATGTCATTTTGTGTCATTTGTATTTGATGATACCCAGATTTAAGATCAATTTCGCTAAAGACGTGCTCCATGAAGTCTATCTAGAAAATCATCTATCCTAGGAATAAGATATCTATTTTTATTTGTGATCTTATTGAGCGCTCTATAGACAATGCACATCCTATAAGTCTTGTTCTTCTTCTCCACTGAAAGAACAAGTTCTCCAAAGGGAGAAGAACTAGGCCTTATAAGTCCTTTATGGAGTCGATCCTTAACTTGATTAGCTATTTCTTGTTGATGTAAAGGTCCATGCCTATAAGGTGCTTTATGGAGAGGAGAACTACCAAGAGTTAAGTCTATACTATGGTCAAGAAATCCCCTATAAGTGGTAGTTTAGAAGGAAAATCAACCATAAAACAATCCTTATAGGAATCCATAAATGATTTATGTGCATTAGGAAGTGTATGTGTGTAATCAACTATGTTATTGAAAAAAACAATATGTGAGTTTTAGCGTTTCCTAAATGCATGTTTTACTTGAGTATGATTAATTAATGGAAATGGCTAGAAGTCATGCATTGCAAACAAACAAATATCTTGATTGTTAAACCTAAAACTCATTGTGTGTGTATGATAATCAATGCATGAATTATAATGATGACGAAAAGGCATACCAAGTATAACATCATAGGATTGCAAAGGAGCAATTAAGAATGTGCATTTATCTATGTATGAACCTATACAAATATGAAAGTTATGCACTTCACTTGTAACATTATATCTATTTCCTTGAAGCGCAACCTTAACTTTATACATAGAAGGAAGTGGGTTTAATTGAAGGTCTTGCACTAGTGTATAAGAAATAAAATCATGCAAACTACCATCATCATGTAAAATATTAACAACTTTACCATTAATAGTACCTTGCATTCAAAGTAAAGAATGAATAGAAATTGCATTACTCAAGGTATTGAGATCTTTTTCTAGTGCTTCTTTGGTCCAATCAGGTTGAATGTCTTCATGAACCACCTCCATGTTGTGCGATTGAGCTCCGATGGGCTTCATGTCGCTATTTCAAAACCTACATTTAGCTTTAGTATGGCTAAACTTACCACAATGCCAACAAGTGATATGGGGCCTCTTTTGTTGAGCATCCATCATGGTAGTTTGAAGGGTTGGAGGTTTGATAGGATGTAAGGGGGTTGGCTTGTGAACTAGTGTGAAATTGGATTGAGGAGGGCTGTTGAAGAGCAAAGAGGCGCAAAAGAGGAGCCCCAAAATTTTCAAATTAATGGGCACATTTTTCTTCTTCAAAGTCTTAGGAAATTCCCTCAAGCCATGTAAATGCACTAGAGGAGTCCTCTAGATGCATAATCCCAAATTATTGTAATATATTCCTTGTAAATTAGTAGGAAATTCACTTTTTAGTAATAAAGTGCTGGTCTCTTGTGTGAAAGGACCAAATTTAGGGCACATGTATGTAAGTCACTTTGTGACTCTTTGTAGAAACTTTCTGCCATTGTGAAGAAGGAGAGCTCCTGATTTTTGAAATTGCTTCTTTCTTGCAGATTTTCATCTTCTCTTTGATCTTCTATGTGTGAGTGATGCTTGGAATGTGTGTGTAGGACTGTTGTCTACCCCTCCCCACAGTTTTTGAGCTACTGTAGTGTGTGTGTGTGTGAGCAAGTAGAAATTGTGGAGTGAGTGTGGGTGTTTTCCACCATTCACTGTTTTGGTCATAACTTGAAGCACAGTTGTCAGAATCAAGTGATACCTTCAATAGATGCGTCTTGTCGAGAGCTTCGAAAAGAACCCACTGTTGACCATATTCGGAGTTCGGAGCTGAGAGAAATCCTCAATTTAGTGAAAACTACTGTAAGTGGTATCGCGACAGAAACTTTCAGTATTTGAGTGAGTTACAGATGTGGATTAGTCTTTTCTCACACATATAAGCGGAACCACTTCAATTTTACATCACGTGTGCACATGTCCTCATACACTTGGTTAGGTCGGTTCATTGGATTGACAAATAAGCGTGTGTCAATTCCCCACTAATGACATTTAGTCTCTTTGGTACAAGTCCTTAAGTCTTCTTAGGTACACATGTTTTTGGCGCCGTTGCCGGGGAATCACTCAAGCAAGGTGCCTTCGTGATGGTTATAGCTCGAGAGTGATGAAATCGTACTTGTAGAAGTGAAGTCGTTCAGTGGCAAGTAGTTCACCACTTCAGCACTTGTTACTTCACATCCCAGAGGTGTGTGTAATGAGGTTTTAGGTTTAGGGTTAGTAGGAAGGGAGAGAAGGAAGAGTTAGGGTTAGGTTAGGAGAAGAGGAGTGAAGTAGGAGTAAGTCAAGATCACCAAGAAAAATCCCAAAAAATTTGTCAAAGTAGAGTAGTTAAGTTCAGTCTCCAAAAAAATATAAAAACAAAAAATTTCATATCATTTCTCATTTGTTCAGGAAGCAGTATCGTTTGAGTGCAGCGATTGGTATCGTGAGTGTGGTATCATGCTTTCTAGGCTATCAAAGCTAGGTAGTGAGCTCAAGACTCAAGCAAGACTTCACAGAGGTAAGATTCCATAAGATTTCATTGGCAAAAACACTTTAGAAGTGCACAAAAACGTGGTCACTTGTGCATCTGGTATCGCGGGGTGGGACAAAGTGTTTTTTGGATTTCTTTGAGTGAGAAGGTAGGCTAGGAGTGAAGAGGGTTGAGAGAAGAGCAAGGGGAAACAAAAATTTTTGAATTTGGAGATATTTTGGCTTGAGTATCGCGATCGGTTGAGTTTCTAGTATCGTGATACCAAAAATTCCCTTGTATCCCGATACTCGCCGAAGTATCGTATCGTCGATTACCAGCTGTGGTATCACGATACCACTTGTGGTATCGTATCACCGGGTTGGTATCGCGATCGCACTTTACCAGGGTGGTATCGTATCGTCTCTTGTCCCAGTATTGTATCGCGATACCATACTAGTATCGTGTCGTGCAAGTTGGTGGTATCGTATCACCATTTGCATTGGTATCGTATCATGCGATTTTGCGGTATCGTATCGCATAACTGCTAGTATCGTATTGTGCCCTACTTTGGTATCGTATCACCAGAGCATCCAGTATCATATCGCACAGGTTGGTGGTATCGTATCGCCACCTACAGTAGTATCGTATCGTGCAGCCCTCAAGTATCATATCGTCTCTCATTCCGGTGTCGTATCGTGATACCATTTTGGTATCGTATCGCCACCTGCTGTGATATCGTATCGTGTGAGAAGGTCAGTATTGTATCGTGCCCAACTGCGGTATCGTATCGCCTATTGCCACAGTATCGTATCGCCTAGGCTTCAGGTATCGTATCGTGGACAATTTGGTATCGCCAAAAGTGGTATCGCCAGAACTCTTGAGGCATTTTCTGAGACTAAATTGAGGTTTTTGGAGAGACACTTAGGGAGAGCTTTAGAGATCTAGAGAGATCCAGGAGGGTGAATGAACTTGAGGTCAGGAAGGGTGCTAAGTAGCCAAAGAAGTGTCATATCTTCAGTTGGAAGTGCCGCTCAGGTCAGTCATCGCTCGGTCTATTCAGACACCTCTAGTGACTAAGAGGAGGAGATACCCATGGCTTCAGAAGACATGCAGGGTCCCACTCCCAGTAGAAACTTCATGACCACTGTAGAAGGAGAGTATTGCACTTCCTTACAGTACGTTTCTACTAATGCCCAGGACATTCCCATCTTCCTGGATGGTTTAAACAGATCTGTGGCTCGGATGGTGACTTCCACGGATGCCATTGTGCCCAGACCGACTGTTAAGTATGAAGGAGGAGCATACGTGGACAAGATGGATCACATCTACTTAGTGACTAAATTTCATGATTTGATCAATAAGAGGGGAGAGTTAGTGGGACAAGAGAACTCAGGGAGACCAAACCCTGAGGAGTTAGTGATGAATCCTAGAGGCCAGTCCCAGGTGACACGAGTCTTGAGAGGAGACTTGATACCTCAGGACGACTACCTATTGAATTTGATCCATGGAATGGACTTGTTGCTTCAAACAGACTCACCGGCCCAAGGAAGAGAAGAAAGCCCGATGACATTTTATGAGCTAAAGGATCCGGAAGACGAGACTAGAATAACATACATAGACAAGAACCAGAGAAGGTACTGGTTGGTAGATGCCATAGACAGGGCTCAATTGAAATACATGGGATTGCCTGTATTCCCTCAGAGAGAGCAGGCAACCACCTCTCAGAACCCCTTTGGAACCCAACAAGAGGCAGAGCACACCATGTCGTGACAAACTAGCCAACGGAGTGTTCCAAACTAAACTCATGTACAATTTTCTAATATTAATCCTTATTGATCCATGATCTGTTTCTCTCTAGTGAAAGTCCTATTAATCTGATGATAATAATCTTTTTTTTGTAGGTTATGGATATGACAAAGAAGACAACAAGGAATTCTCTCCAATCACAACATGGGAACTCCGAAGCGTAAGCCTTGCCATACGTTTTGTTGTAATCTATTTTAAAGCCTTGCCATCCATCTTGAATTTAAGTTTACCTTGCAGTGCTCCTAAGCTTCTCAAAATGCTTGGAGATAGATGTCTGCGGAAGCACGCGAACAACACAAGGAAGAAGAAGAAGCTTGGAGCACAACACATAATACTGAATGTATTACTAGAGAATGTACAAAGATAAGTAGCCCATTAGGGCAATAGGCGTATATAAAAGTTGGGGGAAAAAAACCTCTTAAAGAGGGAAAAAAGTGCCCCGACAGTCATAGAGTGTTCACACACATCACTACCCAAATATATCAACAAATCCCCCCTAGGAGTGATGCGGTGAACAAGTAGCTGGCACTCATGTATAAGGAAGTGCCAAGCTATGTGGAAATCACTCCACAAAAGGAAGTAAGCCCAAAGCTTTGCGAAAAGCTTCAAACTTCTCCCTAGGCAGAGCCTTCGTGAAAAGGTCTCTTCACTATACTGCTTATGAATAACACAAAATAATTTTGGATTCAATTTTGGAAGATAGTGGATCACTGAAGGAATATCCATCTTTGTCTTTCCTTTCTCCTCTATGGTTTTCCTTGTTCCCTTCCCCCTTCCAATGTAGTTGTCTTCATCCAATATAGATAACTGTGGAAAAATTGAAAACCTAGGTCAGAAAAAGTCCAAGGAAACTTTTAGAGTCATAGAAATAACTGGAAACACAAGCAGAAACAAAGCATGAGACATGACCAATCCAAGCGATTAGGGTCATCAGAGAATATCAGATGGGCCTAATCGCTTGCATCAGTCCTAATCGCTTGACTTGGTCGTGTCCAAAGGAGGTCATCTTGAAGCTTAGATTGCATGTGAACTTTTGTATCTTATTATTGATTAAGAATTTGGAGAAAATAATGTTACCATTGCGTCCGGAATGTGCCAAAACCCTAAGATTGACTATCTATTTGCATGATTTCGATACCCAGAGGTCTTGATAACCTTTTTTGTATTGATTTCTAGACACGATCGATGCAAGCGATTAGGCCCATCCAACATTTCCAGATGAGCCTAATCGCTTGCATTGGTCGTGTCCTAGATTCATGCACAAATAGGCTCATCAAGACCTCTCGATATCAGAATCATGCAAATAGACAGTCAATCTTAGGGTTTTGGCACGTTTCGGATGCAATGGTAGCATTAGTTTCTTGAAATTTTGAGCCAATAGTAAGATAGGGAAGTTCATGATTGATGCAAGCGAAGTAAGCTAACTTTCACAAAAAAGAGTTTAAAAGCTTGGAACAAATTTAAAAAGCAGAAAAACTAGTTAAAAAAGCTTTCACAAAGCACTCAAGGAACATGACCAATGCAAGCGATTAGGGTCATCTGGAAATCCCCGAATGTCCCTAATCGTTTGTATCGGTCGTGTTGTAAAATAATTGATGATGATGACCCTAAACCCTCACACAAAATGTGGTCTATGGAAAGTTTTGAAAAGCATGTAAATGTTGGAGTTAGACATCTGCGGAAGCACGCGAACAACACAAGGAAGAAGAAGAAGCTTGGAGCACAACACACAAGATTGAATGTATTACTAGAGAATGTACAAAGATAAGTAGCCCATTAGGGCAATAGGCGTATATACAAGCCAAGGGAAAAAAGCTCCTAAAGAGGGAAAAAAGTGCCCCCGCCGTCCTAGAGTGTTCACACACATCACTACCTAAATATATCAACAAATCCCCCCTTGGAGTGATGCGGTGAACAAGGAGCTGGCACTCATGTATAAGGAAGTGCCAAGCTATGTGGAAATCACTCCACGAAAGGAAGTAAGCCCAAAGCTTTGTGGAAAGCTTCAAACTTCTCCCTAGGCAGAGCCTTCGTGAAAAGGTCTGCAATGTTCTCCTGCATGGGCACATATGCCAAGCTGATCTCCCCAGCAGAGAACCTCTCCCTGACATAATGATAATGCACCTCAATGTGCTTAGTGCGAGCATGGAACACAGGGTTCCTCGCAACTACCAATGCACTCTGACTGTCAGTGAAGATGGTGGTGGCAGAGCACTGACCAACACCCAAATCAGCCATAAGGCGTCTGAGCCACACACACTCAACAGTAGCTGTGAAAGCTGCCCTATACTTAGCCTCACAACTGGAAGTGGCCACAGTAGGCTGCTTCTTGCTCAACCAAGATATACATGAGCTACCAAGCATGAAGCAAAAGCCACTAGTGGACACACAAGTGTCATAACAACCAGCCCAGTCTGAGTCAGAAAAAGCATGCAAATCTGGTGGTAGTGATCCCCCCTTGGGATAAAACAACCCAAGTAGCCGATGGCCACTCAAGAAGCGAAAGATGCACTTAACCACCTACCAATGCTTGACACCTGGGCAATGCATAAACCTGCTCATCTGTGAGACAGCAAACTGAATATCTGGCCGAGTAATGCATAAGTAAATCAGGCATCCAATAGCCTGCTGATAGAGGACATCATCAAATGCATCTCCAGCATCATGAAGACTCAATCGTAAACCTGTCTCCATAGGAGTGGCAATAGGCTTAAAGTCTTCAAGGCCAAAATGTTGCAATAATGTGTCAATATATTTTGTTTGACACAAAGCCAATCCACCATCAACTTGCATAAACTGAATGCCCAAATAGTGATGCAAATGCCCCAAATCAGACATCTCAAATGAGGCATGCAAATAAGCCTTAAAATCAGCACATAGACAACAATGATAAGAAGCACATCATTAGCACGCTTAACATATAAGGTGCTCTCAGTTGGACTGTTCACAAAACCATGTGCAATGAGATATGCATGTATCTTCTCATACCAAGCACGTGGTGCTTGCTTTAAACCATATAATGCCTTCTTTAACCTGCATACCTGGTTTTCATGCCCTTTCTGCACAAAACCACGGGGCTGAAAAACATACACTTCTTCATGCAAGTCACCATTCAGAAATGCAGTTTTAATGTCCAACTGATGTACATTCCAACCATGATGGGCTGCAAGTGCACAGATGCTCCGAACAATAGTCATACGACATGTGGGTGCAAAGGTCTCATCAAAATCAATGCCTCTTTCCTATGCATAACCCTTTGCAACAAGCCTAGCCTTATACCTGTCAACTGTACCATCAGGTTTATGCTTTAGCTTGTATACCCACTTAGTACCAATGGCTTTCTTGCCAGGAGGCAAGTCACATAAAGACCAAGTACCATTCTTCATTATAGCATCATATTCAGATTGCATAGCAGCCATCCAATTTTTTGAATTTTGTGCTTCATTAAAAGAAACAGGCTCATTCTCATCACAGAGACTAGATGCAGCCATAGCATAGCAATCTCATGCAAAGGAGGCACTATGAGAGCCTGAACGAGTACGATATGACAAAGGTGCATCTAATTTGCTGTCACGCAAAGTCTACACCAGCCATTTCGGCATAGTTTTTGCCTCCTTAATATCAGCTCTCTCATCAACAAGTGCATCATGTAAATCTGCATCAGAAATGGGATGATCTGCATCATTACATGAAACCTGCAAAGGTTGAGAAGTTGCCTCATTAAGACTAGCAGTAGACTGTCCACCTGTAAAAAGAGGCATCAAAGTATCATACATGTCTTTGGAGCTAACAAATGTCTCCTTAGTACATGAAAGCAATGGCTGAATAGCATCTTCCACAAAAACAATATCACTGCTAACCAGAATGCGTTTAGTCTATGGATGATATAGACGATAGCCTTTACTTTCAGAACTATACCCCCAACAAAAATACATTTTACTGCCTTATCATCCAATTTTCTACGATGTTGTTCAGGCACCAGTGCATATGCCAAACAACCAAAAACCCGCAGATGAGCAACAGATGGCTTGCGATCATGCCAAGCCTCATATGGAGTGATAGACTGCAGCGCTTTAGTGGGACAACTGTTAAGTACATATGCTGCACACATGACAGCCTCAAGCCAGAAACTATGTGGTAAAGCCTGACTCTTGACCATACACCTCGCCATCTCCATGAGTGACCTGTTCTTCCGTTCAGAAACTCCATTCTATTGAGGTGTATACGGCACTGTACACTGGTGTTTTATCCCACGTTCAACCAGAAATGCATTAAAATCAAAAGACATATATTCCCCCCCCCCCGATCAGAACGGAGGGTGCCTATTTTACATCTTGACAGATTTTCAACCAAAACCAAAAACTGTTTGATGCACAAAAACACTTCGGACTTTGCCTTCAATGGATATACCCATGCATGCCTGGAAAAATCATCAATGAAAGTCACGAAGTAAAGATAGTTTCCAAAAGAAGGTGTCTGCATAGGACCACAGACATCACTATGTACAAGCTTCAATTTCTGCGTAGCCCGAACTGAACCATCTTTTGGAAAGGAGGAACGGTGCATTTTGCCCAAAATACAGCCTTCACATACATGTTTTCCAGGTGCCTCAAGCTTGGGCAAAGAAGACACCATATCAGATTTTTGCAGGCGTAGCAAACTAGTAAAATTCAGATCACCAAAGCGTGCATGCCAAAGCTTTGCATCTGACATAGCCTGAGAATCATGAACTGCACATGCTGAATCATTCACAGATCTTTCATAGTCTATGAGCTTATACAGCCCACGACATAAAATGTGAGAAGCAATAATAACATCGCCATTTGACAGATCATGAACTGTACATCTGTCATCAACAAATTTCACAACCAAGCCAATCTTAGCTAATGCAAAAGCTGATAACAGATTCTTCTTGATCCCTGGCACAAATAAAGCATCTGACAAGGTGAAAGAACCACCACTAGCAGTAGTCAGAATGATCTTACCAACTCCCATAACAGGATAAGAGGAGTTGTTGGCGCATGTGACAGTATTCCCTATAGGGGCAGGCTCGAGTGAAGAGAAGAAATTGCGCTGTTAGGTAATATGTTTGGTCGCTCCACTATCAAAGTACCAAACATCTGAGTCCACTGCAGACATGCACTGCTCATGAGAAGATGGGTTAAAACTGCAAACAGTAGTAAACGCCCATTCTTCTTCCTGCACAAGATTAGCAGACTCTATTTTTGGTGTAGAGGCTTCTGCAACAACCATTCCAACATCCTTTTTCTTTGCCTCTTTTGCAGCCAGTTTTGGACAGTTCTTTATGATATGATCATTCCCTTTACAGTACTTGCAAAACAATTTCTGCTTTTCTGATTTCTTCTCATCTTTATCCTGGTTCTTCGAATGTGCAGCATTTGCAGATGTCTGCTTACTAGTAGAAGAGCTCCATTTTCCTTTGCCCTTCTGACTAGCCAGGAAAGCTTGATCTACAACATGCATAATGGACCTATTCTGCCTGGACTGATCTTCCTGTAACAGAACAGAGACTAACTCCTCAAATGACAAGGCATTTGGATTGCCTTTCATCATCAATCGAAGAGTAGAAGCAAAACTCTGATATGAATCAGGAAGACCATTCAAAACGGTCTGAGCTATCTGGTATAACCTCATCAGCAGAAATCAATTGTTCCTTCAAGTCTATGATCTTTGTTAGAAAACTGTCCATAGAATCACCTTCATTCATGTGCTCACTCTCCAACTGTTTTCGGAGGTAAGCAACACGAGCCTCATTCCTAGCCTGGTACAATGTGGTAAGTGTATCCCAAGCATCCTTTGCTGTTCTGCAAGAGCGAATGTGAGGAATAATAGCACGTTTGATAGACAAAGCTATCAATGCATGTGCTTGAGCATCTCTGCCATCCCAACGAATTTGCTCTGCAGTAGGTGCAACAGAAACAGCAGCACGAATAGGAATCTATAGAATATCATCTTCGACACCATCTCCATCAGCTTCAACACCTGTATTTGCAGTACCTGTAGTCACAGGTGTAACACGACGTCTTTCAACACCCTGCACAATGTTCCACAGTCCTTTTGCAACCAATACATGTCGCATCATATAAGCCCATAATGGGTAGTTGGTACCATCCAACTTATCTTCAACAGCCAACATACGGAATACATCACTGCTTTCAGCCATGGCCGATGACTAAAATACCTTGATGCAAAAAATTGACTGTATCTCAAAAAGTTGAACGGAACTGCCCAGACGAGTTCTGCTAAACTTGTAGCAGACTTCGAGACGCTTATATTGGCGAATCGAAATAGGTATATACCTTTGGCACAAAAAGACAAAATAGCTTGCACAAGCACCGTGATAGTGTGTTCGGAGGCCGAAACGAGCTCAGATCGCAATTTCGGCACCACAAAGCAAAGCCGTTTTGATCTCTGAAACACCTTGAGTATGCTCACCAAATTTCGTGCGAATCTGAGACTGCAACCAGAGGAGTGTCGACGACGCCCTAGATGAAGCGGCGACCTGCTCTGATACCAATTGTTGGAGTTAGATGTCTTCGGAAGCACGCGAACAACACAAGGAAGAAGAAGAAGCTTGGAGCACAACACACAAGACTGAATGTATTACTAGAGAATGTACAAAGATAAGTAGCCCATTAGGGCAATAGGCGTATATACAAGCCGGGGGAAAAAAACCTCCTAAAGAGGGAAAAAAGTGCCTCGACGGTCCCAGAGTGTTCACACACATCACTACCTAAGTATATCAACAGTAAAAACTTGAAGACAATGGCAACTCGGTGGTAGCAAGGAATTCACAAAAAAATGAAAAAAAGTGAATGGAGGAGCTTAAATAGGTCTCTGGAATGAGTTGACCATTGGTAACACGTGGCAGTGTATGATTGGTCCATGTCATCTAGCCGTTGCGAATCCACTCGTACAATGCCACGTGGCATCATTTGAGTGGGTCACATCATCTAGCTGTTGTGATTCCCAATGTCCTTTTGCCATGTGGCACTCGCTTAATGGTCCACGTCATGTGACCGTTACCCGATCCTCCTCGACTATAAATACGAGTCCCCTTCACCATTTCACATTTTCAACCTTCATAGAATTTCTCTCTTCATCATCCATGCATACTTGTGCTTCATACCCGATACCATTGATACAAGCGATTACACGCGTTTGACCCACCTTTGACTAGATTATTTCACTTGCATCGGTTGTGAACTTCCCTATCTTACTATTGGCTCAGAATTTCAAGAAACTAATGCTACCATTGCATGCGGAATGTGCGAAAACCCTAAGATTGACTATCTATTTGCATGATTTTGATATCGAGAGGTCTTGATGAGCCTATTTGTGCATGAATCTAGGACACGACCAATGCAAGCGATTAGGCTCATCTGAAAATGTTGGATGGGCTTAATCGCTTGCATCGGTCGTGTCTGGAAATCAATACAAAAAGGCTTATCAAGACCTCTAGGTATCAAAATCATGCAAATAGACAGTCAATCTTAGGGTTTTGGCACGTTTCGGACGCAATGGTAGCATTATTTTCTCCAAATCCTTAACCAATAATAAGATAAAAAAGTTCACATGCAATCTAAGCTTCAAGACGACCTCCTTTGGAGACGACCAATTCAAGCGATTAGGACCATCCAAAGCTTCCTTGATGGGCCTAATCACTTGAATTGGTTGTGTCCAATCAAGTATCATATTTATAGCTATATGAATGAATGCTCCATATAGAACAACTTAATGTGTGTATAAATATTATTTTCAACATTAATTATATTTTTCTATAAAGTTAAGGATGAGAAATCGAACATGACCGATGCAAGCAATTAGGCCCATCTGATATTCTCTGATGACCCTAATCGCTTGGATCGGTCGTGTCTCATGCTTTGTTTCTGCTTGTGTTTCTAGTTATTTCTATGACTTTAAAAGTTTCCTTGGACCTTTTCTGACTTAGGTTTTTAATTTTTTCCACAGTTATCTATATTGGATGAAGACAATTACATTGGCAGGGGGAAGGGAACAAGGAAAACCATAGAGGAGAAAGGAAAGACAAAGATGGATATTCATTAAGTGATCCACTATCTTCTAAAATTGAATCCAAAATTATTTTGTGTTATTCATAAGCAGTATAGTGAAGAGGCAAATTTTGCACTATTCTCCTTGAGGACTCTTTCAAGATACATGGGTTTTACTTCAATATCCTTTAATACATACAGAGTTTTGCTACTTGAAAGAACAGCTACATTAAGAATTTTTGGATATGCCCCAGGATTCAATGCTTCAAGGCAGGCTACTTCCTTTGTTACTCAAGCTATGCAATGGTTGCAGGGGTGTCAGATGTTAAAAGTATTGTTGGCTACAGGAGAAAAGAGTACCTCAGATATAGAGGAGATTTGCTAGAACCAAGTTCATTCAAAAGACTCAAGAAGGATTAAATATATTTCTTTTCAAAGCTTATTACTCATGAAATGTACATAGATACACATATTTATTGCCCAAAGGGATACAAGACATTGCAAATATGAAGGATGTAATCTTTTTTTGTGTAATTGATCCATGTCCTAATATTAATCCTTATTGATCCATGATCTGTTTCTCTCTAGTGAAAGTCCTATTAATCTGATGATAATAATCTTTTTTTTTTGTAGGTTATGGATATGACAAAGAAGACAGCAAGGAATTCTCTCCAATCACAACATGGGAACTCCGAAGCATAAGCCTTGCCATACGTTTTGTTGTAATCTATTTTAAAGCCTTGCCATCCATTTTGAATTTAAGTTTACCTTGCAATGCTCCTAAGCTTCTCAAAATGCATATTGATCAAAACATTCAAGGAATTCCTAAATTGAATGAAGAAAAAAGGTTTGGATACATTCAAATACATGTGCCATTACAGAAAGACAGCACCTCATGTGGCTGGAGAGTGATTGAAAATGTAGTAAGGTTCTTGGAAAGCAAGTTTTACAATCTTGAGTTAAACTTGTCAGACTATCCACATGCTTGGGGCATCTTGATCAAGGAGAGAGCAATAAATGCCATTATGAAACATGCAATATGCCCTTATGATCCAGACTCACCTCCACCACCACACAAGATAAAAAGAAGTCTAAAGAAAAGAAGAAAGGGTTTCCTATTCACTCCCCATTGAAGCATGGGCCAAAGAATAAGAGTAGAGGTGAGGGCTCCAAAAAGGACAGAAAATAAGGGTGAAACATTTTTTGGAATGTAAGATTGTAATCTAATGTGTAACCAACATATGTTGGAAGATTTATTGATGTACAAATTGTATGTAATTATTCCAGTCTTCATCTGGAAGATGGTCATTGTAACTATATTTATATGCCTTGAGTAATGTAATGTTGAATTGATCCTCTTGAGAACTAAGCAAAAGTGACTTCATTGCATGGTTCAAGCAAAATTGAATTGGTCCTATCATCAAAATGTCTATTTTGTGTGCTTTTTGCTTTATTCTTGTTGAAGAGTTAAATGTGAAGAGGATAGAGAAGTTTTTATGACACGATCGATGCAAGCAATAGGGGCAATCAAAGAATTTCGGATGGCTTGTATCGCTTGTGTCGGTCGTGTCATCCAATCTTTTCCATTTGTCATACCATCCATTTTGTCATATGCAAGTTCCTGTATAATCATTGCACCATTGAGACCTCATCAAAATGTTGAAATTAAACAAAAAAATTGCCAATATGAATATAGTCCATAAAAAGCCATAATTGAAGTGATGTAATGAGTCACATTCTTAGTTACCATACTGCAAAGGAAAATCAATGGAAGTATGCAAAAAGGTTCTAAAAGGGGAGATATATTATGTAAGAATTTCTTGGTTTATACTCTTGAATCACCTAGAATTTACTCATGCAAGTTCCTTTATAATCATTGCACAATAGAAACCTCATCAGAATCTTGAAATTAAACAAGAAAATGCCAATATGAATGTAGTCCATAAAAAGACATAATTGAAGTGATGTAATGAGTCACATTCTGAGTCACCATCCTGTAGAAAAGTTAAATGTGAAGAGGATAGAGAAATTTTTATGACACGACCGATGCAAGCGATATGGGCAATCGAAGAATTTTGGATGGCCCGTATCGCTTGTATCGGTCGTGTCATCCAATCTTTTCCATTTTGTCATATGCAAGTTCCTGTATAATCATTGCACCATTGAAACCTCCTCAGAATCTTGAAATTAAACAAAAAAAATGCCAATATGAATATAGTCCATAAAAAGACATGATTGAAGTGATGTAATCAGTCACATTCTTAGTCACCATCCGCCAAAGAAAAATCAATGGAAGTTTGAAAAAAAGCTTCTTAAAGAAGGAGACTTGTTACAATCTAAAGGGTTGGAACTTGATCACCCTGGGTGGCAGACAAGTTATGCAAGATAGTGTTTTTCTCTGATCTTATGTTAACTATTGCATCATCAATTGAGAATCTGAACTATCATATGCCTCATCAAGGTATTCTAGGAGCTCCCTTACATTTCTGAATTTCCAATTTGCGGTGACAATTATCTTCCTAGATTGAAAATCTGGATGAATCAGTACTTCTGGACAACTCTCCTCTGAGTCCAAGGCTATCCAAAGTCCAAGCTTTCTTTTCCACCTTTTGTTGAATGATCAGGAGCATCCCAATCTAATGAAGAGATGCAAGGAGCAGGCAAATGTATAAGATTTCCATAAGAGCTCCTCCCTAATGGCACCTGATAATATGCAAAATGGACAAATAACTCTATGCTATTTAAAAATTGAGCAGATTTGTCTGCATACATAAGCTCTGCATATTCCTTACAAAGAACTCTGAATGTTCGTGTTAAACATTCAAGAGGTTGCCACTCTAGAATATTGGAAGGAAAAATATCTACAATACAAAAACATATATGTTGTTATACAAAAACAACTGAAATGATAGAAGAGCATTGTAAAACTTCACTTACAGTACAAAGGGAATTGCAGATGATTTTCTAGAACAAGATCCTTAGCGTTGTACACATGTTGTGCTCTTGCAAACCAACCGCATCTCTTCAATTTGAAACTAAGAATATGTCCCCTCCAATGGTTTCTTGTGTCGTCTCTTTTAGCATGCTTGACTTTATGGGCACCTCTACAGCTAGGAAGCATAGTTACTCATTCATTTAACTTCACAGAAAGAGGTTTTCATAAAGAATCCTCTCTTCTGTTGTAAACCTTACATGAGGTTACATGATTGGAAGGACGACGAGAAGAAGAAGCCATTAGAATCGAGAAGAAGAAGAATGCTCAAAGTGAGAAACCGACATTCACAAACTTTGCCAACATTTATAGATAAAAAGGCTTTGTACACGTGGAAACTTTTGATTTGGTGTAAACCCTATCGCCGAATGACCATGGAATTTCGTGAACCCAAAAATATTTCGTATCTTCAAGAATCATTTCCTTCTTGGAACTTTAAAAATATGCATTGTGTGGTGTGCAAAAATATCTTTTTTTTGCATCAAACCAAGAAATCGTACACTGAATACAAGAATCTTCGTCACTTTTGCGGTGCTTTTAGATCATATTCTCTTAAAAAAAGAATTTCTTCATATGGTTAAAGGAGACAACAATGTTATATTCTTGTACACGTGGAAAGACTCTATTTGTCAATTTCCTTAATCTCTCATTAGCAAACAGCCCCTTTTCGGCCGTTTTTCACCCTAATGTGTTTAAACCCATAGAAATGTGTTTTCATGATTAGACAAGGCAAAATCTTCGATCACATAGTGTCAAAGAATGGAATATCAATGGACAAAGACAAAGTGATAGCTATAGCAGAATTACCAAGACCAAAAACAATGAAGGAAGGACAAGCCTTTATGGATCATTGTGGATACTACTGATGTTTTATGCACATATATGCAAACATTGCAAAACCCTTATACAACCTTTTGACGAACTTTGAGTGGAATGAAGAATGTGAGGAATCATTCATAGAGTTGAAATGATGTTTGTGCTCAGCCCCTATTTTAAGAACGCCCGTTTGGAATAAGCCATTCCATGTCCACGTGGATGCCTCCAATTTTTCTATTGGATGCATGCTAGCACAGCACATGGCTAGTTATAAGCATTCAAGAGTAGCAGAACATCTACCTCCCAGCCAACCAGGAGAACGCATAGCACCATTCCATGCCTTCAATCGACAAAAACATTGCCCTCACCTCAACCATCTCCCCCAACTCCAAATCCTATGATTCCACCTATCTGCATTTGCATTCAGCGACCATCTCTTTTAGAAGGCAAAGGTGAAATTCAAGTAGCATAATCAATAGAAACCACCACTACACAATAAACAACCACAAAACAAATAGAAACGATTACATGAAAAGGCTTTGTATTTCTTGTGTCTGACACTTTTACAGATGATTTTTCCACTACTTTAAATTTTGGCATTCAAGGACCTATCCACATCAAATTCTAATTCTCAGACACTCATTATGTCTCATAGGAATATAAGTGGCCTAGTTATCCAAGTTCACAAGCTAATAAAAAAAGGGATGACATGCATAAACTAAGAAGATGAAGAGGGGCCCTTAACTAATGAAGAGGAAAACAAAAGGACCAACCAACAAGACCAACATGATCAACAAGAGCACCAGGAAACACAAGATAAACAAGACAAAGGAGGGGACATTGAAGACAATAGTGCACCGAAGAGAGCCGCTTACACAATGACATTAATGCCTGTATGCAACCATGCAAGCAGTTCGCAACCCTTGCGAGCTAACTCAAGAGAAAATTCATGCAATATTACAACAAGAACTTGAAAACAGTAGCTTTGATGCACCCTTTATCAAAACAACGCACCTTCTCATAAAGGCAATAGGTCATTTAGAAGCTTTAAACTATCTTTTAAACAAACCACCAACAAGGTGTGATCCTCGTTGAATACGCCTTCAACCTTGTGCAAGTCAACCCATTCAAGTATTAATACCCTAAACCTTTCCAGGGACTCAACACTTCGAGGACACATGCCCCCTTGTTGAAGAATCACTCACGAATTTGACATACAGACACACATCAAGATAAAGAAAGATAAAGAGAAGCAGAATTAAAGTACTCAGAAAACCAAAGCCTTAGTGAAGGGACAAATTCACGACCGTAATGTACAACGTAGAAGCTTCCAGAATTAGAGTTTGTTAGAGTTTGTTACACCGGATCAAAACTGTATATAAAGAGAGACGAGAACAGAAAAAAGAGAGAACATGAGCGTGCAAGAACGTGCGTGCGAGTAGAGCGCGTCGTATGAGTTGAGCGCATATAGAAATCAAGAATAGGTTTAGAAGACGCCAGTGATTGCGTATGTAAAGATGAATACAGAAACCTGAAATGTCAGCTATTTATCTGAGAGAGATGGTAAGAAGAAACTACTCAGTGTAGGAGAGTTTCCATAGCTTGAGCAGGAAGAGGCCAAGCTAGCTTTGTACACATCTTCTCTAATAGAAAACACATGTTCATGTGGAAGCTTGCGCGCATACTTTGTATGTGAAGAAGTCCGAGTATTTTCGTGTTACGGTATAAAGTTAGTTAACAGTTACAGTTCTTTCAGTAAACGTGTTTTTCGGTACCTTCTCAGTAAACACATTTTTCGGTCAGTTACAATTTTTCTCAGTAAATGTGTTTTTCCGGTAGAATAACGAAGTATATCTTGCAGAATAAATTAAAGTTTTGTATGAGAGATATCTTATCTTATAGCTAGACATCTCTACTATCAGATCATCAAAGATTTCGATGAAATGGATATGTACACACAGTACAAAGTCTGACCGGAAAGAGGCACTCTGAACTAGTGAAGTTTTTCCTTAAACTTCAGAAAGAGTTCATTCAGTGAAGGAAGTCCACGCATCACTTCCTTATACACTTGAAGTGATTACAAATAGATTCACAATTGATTCCGGTAAGATTCCGGTATAATTCCGGTGACAGTCCGGTGAAGTTCCAGTGGAATTTTCAGTAAATTCAAAACGCAGTCTTATATATTCGAGTTACAGAAAGTTCGCTAAGCTACTGATGATTATAGAGGTGTTTCTAATGTCACTCTAGCTTAGCCCTCTTCGGTGGCGCAGTGAATTCCGCAGGCTTGACAAGGTTCGAGTTCTTTGCGGCGTCACCCCAACAAGTGGTATCAGAGCCGTGAGATCCAAGAAGTAGGTTCAGAGCCGGTTAACCACAACAAGTGGTACCAGAACAGAAAAGATTCTAAAGAACGAAAAAAAAGTTTCTCAGAAAAAGAAACAGAAAGAGAATTTGAAGATTCTCATAAAGGAAGGTGAAAGCTGAGGTGATCAACAACAAACGGCGTCAAGAAACGTTCCGAAGTTATTCTCAAGGGTAAAGGTTTGTAAAAGGTAAAACCTTTTAACGTTTTCACTCACCGGAAGTATCAGAAACAAGAAGATTATGGAAGATCATGTTTCAATTGACAAATTGGACAGAGATAATTATCCCGCATGGGTAATGCGCATGGAAGCCTTACTTATGAGTAAGGACTTAATGATGTATGTGACCGGAGAAGAAAAGAAGCCGACTTTCGAAGATGATAGTCAACCAGAAAAAGAAGAATTAGAAGCCTTGAAGCTGTGGCAGAAGAAAGATGCAATGGCAAGAGCTTACATTTATAATACCGTTATAGATCATCTACTACCGCACATTAGAGGTATGGAGAAAGCGGAGGACATATGGAGTGCGTTGGAAGATCATTTCCAAAATACTACGAAAGCTAGGAAGGCTAGCTTATGGTCCGAATTCACAACGTTCAAAAAGAAGTCGAATCAAAGCATTAGTGACTACGTTACTAAGATGAAGGATCTAGCAGATAGTCTTGGATCCATAAATGAAGATATTGAAGATCACAGATTGATAGCGCAAATGCTTACAGGACCGAGAGGAGATGAAAGGTGGAAACCTTTCGTACTCTCAACTGAACTTTCTTTAAATCATTTTGTACTAGATTTAAATTAGTTGCTTGGTTTGATGCTCACATATGAGCAAGACCTGAAAGGAGATGCAGATAAAGGACAAAGTTCTGCAATGTACATGAAGAAAAAAAAGAAAGGAGATAAAGGTAAGTCAAAAGATGAAGAAGAGTCGAGTTCTCAGGCTTATTATGCAAGAGGTAAAGGCACTGGCAGAGGACGAGCAAAAGGTTTTGGAAGAGGAAGAGGTAATCAGAATAACAACAAGAAGGCTTGCTGGATCTGTGGATTAAGTAATCATCTGGCTCATGATTGTTGGCACAATCAACAAGGATCAAATCAAAATCAGAACAGTAATAGCAGAGGCAGAAGCGGAAGATATCAGAGTAATTTTCAAAGAGGGAGACAGAATCAAAGAGGAGGCTATGGTAGAGGTGGAGCAAGAAGTTGGGGACAGAATCAATCGTACAACACCACCTACAACAACTACGCAAATGATACACAGAATGAAAGTCATACATCATTGATGATGAACTCAATCGGCACATCAGATAACGAAGATCTAAAGGTATTTTACATTGATTCTCGATGTTCTAATCATTTGTCAGGAAATATAGAACTGATGTCAGAATTGGAAAAAGGTAGTTCCAGTCATACTGTTCAAACAGGTGACAATACGAGACATAGTGTACATTCAATTGGAAAAGTGAAATGTAAGAGTGGAGCATATTTGCTAACCAATGTTTTGTAAGTTCCGACAATACCTAAAAATTTGATTAGTGTGGGACAGATAGTTGAGAAAGGTTTTCAGGTCAGATTTACAAATAAAGGAGTATTTGTAGAAGATCCCGAGAATGGATATAATCAGATCGTCTCTGGTAAGAAGGAAGGTAGACTCTTTACTTTAAGAGTACAAGGGAACATTGGTCAAGCGTTGCTCACACATGGTGAAAAGGTGATTACAGAACTTGATCTCTGGCATAAGAGATTAGATCATTTCAATGAAAAACGAATTAAAGCTATGATTTCAAATCAGTCAGTACTGGGATTATCGAATGTACAGAACCAACATATGATTCATAAGTGCGAAGCATGTCAGATGGGAAAAGCCCACAGGTTACCTTTCCAGAAGAAAGGATTCAAACATGATGGAGTACTTGAACTCATTCATACAGATGTATGGGGTCCAACAAAAGAAGGGTCTATCAGCGGATCGAGGTATTATGTTCTGTTTATTGATGATGCAACAAGATGGATAACTCTTTATGTTTTGAAAGAGAAATCAGAAGTGTTTGGAGCTTTCAGGCATTTTCATGCATATGCTGAAAGACTCATAGGTCGAAAGCTTAAGAGATTGAGGTCTGATGGAGGGGGAGAATACTTCTCTCGAGAATTCAATGATTATCTTTGGAATGCAGGTATTAAGAGAGAAATAACCTGCAGGTATACACCACAACAAAATGGTGTAGCAAAAAGAAGGAACCGAACTCTAGTTGAGTTTGCACGAGCTATGCTAAAAGAAAAAGATTGTCCAAATTATCTTTGGACTGAAGCTGTAAATACAGCTACATACTTGGTAAACAGATTACCATGTACAACTTTAGACGGAATGACCCCTTATGAAGCTTGGTGGGGAAAGAAACCAACACTTGATCATTGCAAAGTGTTTGGATCAGTTGCTTATGCTTATGTACCGTCACAACTCAGACATAAGCTTGAACCAAAAGCAGAGAAATATGTGTTCGTCGGATATGATGAAAAACAGATGGGTTACAGGTTATGGAGTCCTCTAACAAAACAGTTTACTGTTTCCAGAGATGTTACATTTGATGAACAGAAAAGCTGGTATACAGATCAGAGTCATACAACGGAAGAATTTGAAGAAGAAGTAAGAAGAAAAGAGAAAGGGAAATCAATTATGCAGGTAAATAGAGATGAAGACTATATGCAAGCAAGCACGTCCAGAAATGGATTAACAAGAAGGGATGAAGAAATTCCTATACTTGATGAAGAAGTGTATTCAGACACTTATGAAGAATGTGAACCAAGAAGGTCAAGCAGGACTAGAAGACAGCCAGAAAGGTATTCTTATGATACTTCATACATAACTTAGAAAAATTATGCATATATGGTCAAAGATGATGAAGAACCTCAGAACTATGATGAAGCTAAAGGCAAGAAGGAATGGAAAGAAGCAATGGAAGAAGAGTTCAGTGCACTGGAGGAGAACAAGACATGGGAACTTGTTCCTAAACCAAATGGTAAGAAAGTAATTGGAAATAAATGGGTTTTCAAAGTTAAGAAACTTGCAGATGGAAGGATATCCAGATACAAAGCTAGACTGGTTATCAAGGGCTATGCTCAGACGCATGGCATAGATTATGATGAGACGTTTAGTCCGGTGGCAAAGATGTCAACCATAAGGACAGTGATTGCTATAGCAGCATCAAAAGGATGGAAGCTAAGTCAGCTAGATATAAAGAATGCATTTCTGAATGGATATATATCAGATGAAGTCTACATGGAACAACCTGAAGGGTTTGTAAGTTCCAGATACCAAAATTTTGTTTGCAGATTAAGAAAAGCACTTTATGGATTGAAGCAAGCTCCAAGAGCTTGGAATTACAGACTTGTGAAATATCTCAATGAACTTGGATACCAAAGTTCGAAGGCAGATGCAAGTCTACTCATCAAGAGAACAGATGAAGGTATGATCTACATTTGCATTTATGTAGATGACATTATAATCACAGGTACCTCAGATGAAGGAATTAAAGAAGTAAAGAGTTTGCTCGAAAAGGAATTTAAGATCAGTGATCTAGGAAAGTTATCATACTTTCTTGGAATGGAAATCACATACACAGATCATGGTGTATATGTTTCGCACGAAAGGTATCTCCTAAACTTACTGAAGAAGTTTAATATGGAGAATTGCAGAGAAGCTTCAACATCGCTTGAAGTAAATCATAAACTCAGCAAATATAGTGGTGCAGAGTTTAAAGATATGAGAAAAGTATCAGTCGTTAGTAGGAAGTCTAATTTATGCTATACTAACAAGACCGGATCTTAGTTATGCAGTGGGAGTTCTCTCACAGTTCATGCATTGTCCGAAGGATCAACATTGGGTCGTAGGACAGAGAGTTCTTAGATATATCAAAAGAACTATAAAGGAAGGATTATATTATCCTTTTACGTCAGATATAAAGTTGAGAGCATTCAGTGACTCAGACTGGGCAGGAAATCAAGATGATAGAAGATCAACGCATGGGTATATGATATACCTAGGAGATAAGCTAGTGAGCTGGTGTTCGAAGAAACAACACACAGTGGCTTTATCGTCGACAGAAGCCGAATATAAAGGACTTGTAGAAGCAGCTAAAGAAGTGATATGGATGTAGACCTTGTTCAAAAGCATGGGTATTGATCAAGGTATACCTATCATACATGGAGATAATATGAGCTCGTTGTATCTTGCAGCAAATCCAGTATTTCATGCAAGAACAAAGCACATAGAGATTCAGTATCATTTCCTGAGGGAAAAGGTAATGGAGAAGGAGATAGAAATAGTATACACTCCAACAAAAGATCAGATTGCAAATATTTTGACAAAGAGTTTGGATGGAACAAAGACAAGCAGATTCAAAGAAATGGCAGGTATAAAAGAAGAAAAATAAATGAAAGACAGGAAGAGTCAAATTAGTGATTGAGGGGGAGCTGTTGAAGAATCACTCACAAATTTGACATACAGACAGACATAAAGATAAAGAAAGATAAAGAAAGCAGAATTAAAGTACTCAGAAAACCAAAGCCTTAGTGAAGCGACAAATTCACGACCGTAATGTACAGCGTAGAAGCTTCCAAAATTAGAGTTTGTTAGAGTTTGTTACACCGGATCAAAACTGTATATAAAGAGAGAAGAGAACAGAAAAAAGAGAGAACATGAGCGTGCAAGAACGTGCGTGCGAGTAGAGCGCGTCGTATGAGTTGAGCGCATATAGAAATCAAGAATAGGTTTAGAAGACGCCAATGATTGCGTATGTAAAGATGAATAACAGAAACCTGAAATGTCAGGTATTCATCTGAGAGAGATGGTAAGAAGAAACTACTCAGTGTAGGAGAGTTTCCATAGCTTGAGCAGGAAGAGGCCAAGCTAGCTTTGTACACATCTTCTCTAATAGAAAACACATGTTCATGTGGAAGCTTGCGCGCATTCTTTGCAGAAGTCCGAGTATTTTCGTGTTACGGTATAAAGTTAGTTAACAGTTACAGTTCTTTAAGTAAACATGTTTTTCGATACCTTCTCAGTAAACACATTTTTCAGTCAATTACAATTTTTCTCAGTAAACGTGTTTTTCCGGTAGAACAACGAACTATATCTCGCAGAATAAATTAAAGTTTTGTATGAGAGATAGCTTATCTTATAGCTAGACATCTCTACTATCAGATCATCAAAGATTTCGGTGAAATGGATATGTACACACAGTACAAAGTCTGACCGGAAAGAGGCACTCTGAACTAATGAAGTTTTTCCTTAAACTTCAGAAAGAGTTCATTCAGTGAAGGAAGTCCACGCATCACTTCCTTATACACTTGAAGTGATTACAAATAGAATCGCAGTTGATTCCGGTATAATTCCGGTGACAGTCCGGTGACAGTCCGGTTCAAAACGCAATCTTATATATTCGAGTTACAGAAAGTTCGCTAAGCTACTAATGATTATAGAGGTGTTTCTAATGTCACTCTAACTTAGCCCTCTTCGGTGGCGCAGCGAATTCCACAGGCTTGACAAGGTTCAAGTTCTTTGCCGCGTCACCCCAACACCCCTCCCATTCAACCTATCGATACCTCCTCATTAAATGACCAAGCCATCCCACCCAATACCACCATAACCAAACTTTTGCGAGAATGCCAATCCATTTTTGAGACTGCACCACAAACCCCACCTCCCCACCATGCCTTGATTGTATCACCACCCGATCCCCGACGCATTTTTCTAATTTCACGAAAGAACACTTTCTTTTAACATCTTTGCCAACCATACCTATATCAACTCTCATTACCCCCAGCTCTTCCATTCCACCAACAGTTGCACTATTCCCACTTCTTATTCACTCTACATTTATGCCCTTCCCTCGACCCATCCACACACCCACTACTCTATCATTCACCTCTATTAATCACGCATCCACTATATGGATTCCCTCTTTCCTCCGACCCTTTCTCAACTCCCCAAAGTTGTTGGAGTTTGAGGTCTATAACTAGAAGTGGCCACACTAGGCTGCTTCTTGATCAACCAAGATACGCATGATCTACCAAGCATGAAGCAAAAAACACTAGTGGATACACAAGTGTCGTAGCAACCGGTCCAATTCGACTCAGAAAAATCATATAAATCTGGCAGTAGTGATTCTCCCTTGGGATAAAACAATCCAAGTAGCTGGGTATCATTCAACTAGTGAAAAATGTGCTTAACCACCTACCAACGTTTAACACTTGGGCAATGTATAAGCCTGCTCATTTGCGAGACAACAAACATAATATTAGGCCGATATATGCATAAGTAAAGCAAGCATCCAATGGGCTTGTGATAGAGAATATCATCAAACGCATCTCCAACATCATGAGTACTCAATCTTAACCTATTTCCATAGGAGTGGTAATAGGTTTGAAATCTTCAAGGCCGAAATGCTACAATAATGTGTCAATATATTTTGTTTTGCACAAAGCTATTTCCCCATCAGCTTCATAAAGTAAATGCCCAGATAATGATGCAAATGGCCCAAACCTAACATCTCAAAAGAGGCATTCAAATCACGCTTAAATTCAACAATTCTTCTCATTAGGACCAGTGAGCAACATGTCATCAACATACACAACAATGATCAGAGTACATCATCTACAGACTTAACCTATAAGATACTCTCAATTGGACTATTCACAAAACCATGTGCAATCGAGAAGGCATGGATCTTTTCATACCAAGCATGTGCTGCTTGCTTCAATCCATATAATGCCTTTTTCAACCTGCACACTTTGTTTTCATGACCGTTTTGCACAAAACTATAGGGCTGAAATACATACACTTCTTCATGTAAGTCACCATTCAAAAATATAGTTTTAATGTCCAATCATGTACATTCCAACCATGATGAGCTACAAGTACACAAATGCTATGAATAGTAGTCATTTAGCATATGGGTGCAAAGGTCTCATCAAAATCAATGCCTCTTTCTTCCGCATAACCTTTTGCAACAAGTCTAGCCTTATACCTATCAATTGTTCCTCAAGCTTACACTTCAGCTTGTATACCCATATAGTGCAAATACCCATTCAACATCATATTCTAATTGTATAGTAGCCATCCAAATTTCTAAGTTTTGTGCTTCATCAAAACAAACTCATTCTCATAACAAAGACTAGAGGCATCCATTGCTTAGCAATCTCATGCAAAAGAAGCACTATGAGATCCTGAACGAGTATGATATAACAAAGGTGCATCTAATTTATTAGCTCATAAAGTCTACACCAACCATTTAGGCATAGTTTTTGCCTCCTCAATATCATCCTCTCATCAATAAGTGCATCACGTAAATCTACATCAGAAATAGAATGATATGCACCATCATGTGGAACCTATAAAGGCAGCGAAATTATCTCACTTTGACCAATAGTTGACTCTCCACCTATAAAAAGAGATAGCAAAGTTTCATACATATCTTTGAAGCTAAGTGATGTCTTGCTAGTACATGAAAGTAATGGTTGAATTGCATCTTTGACAACAACATCATGGCTAACCAAAATGCATTTAGTCTATGGATGATACATACGATAACCTTTGCTTTCATAACTATACCCAACAAAAATACATTTCACTGCTTTATCATCCAATTTTCTATGTTGTAGTTCATGTACTAATGCATACGCTAGACAACCAAAGACATGTAGATGAGCAACAGATGCCTTGTGACCATCCTAAGTCTCATATGAAGTGACAGATTCCAATGCTTTGGTGGGACACTTGTTAAGTATAGATATTTCATAAATAACAGCCTCAAGCAAGAAGCTATGTGGTAAAGCCTGAATTTTGATCATACACCTCGCCATCTCCATGAGAGACCTATTCTTTCTTATAGCAACTCCATTCTGTTGAGGTGTATGCAACACTCTACATTGATTTTTTATCCCACTTTCAACGAGAAATGCATTGAAATCAAAAGATATGTATTCCCCCTCTCAATCAAAACAAAGGTGCCTAATTTACGTGCTAAAAAACTTTTCAACCAAAACAAGAAACTGTTTGAAGCACGTAAACACTTAGGAATTTTCTTTCAATGGATACATCTATGCATGCCTAGAAAAATCATCAATAGAAGTCACAAAGTAAAGGTAGTTCCCAAAAGAAGGTTTCTGCATAGGACCACAGACATCACTATGAACAAACTGTAACTTATGAGTAGCACGAATTGAACCATCTTTTGGGAAGGAGGAACGCTCCATTTTGCCCAAAATACAGCCATCACATACATGTTTACAAGGTGCAAACTTGTAAACATGTCTGTGAAGGCTGTATTTTGGGCAAAGAGGACACTTTTAAATTTTTGTAGGCATAGTAAACTAGCAAAATTTGGATGACCAAAGTGTACATGCCAAAGCTTTGCATATGAGATAGCTTGAGAATGTTGAACTTCATATGCTTAATCATTGATAGATTTTGCATAGTTTATGAGCTTACACAACCCAAGACATAAAATGTCAGAAGCAATAATGACATTTCTATTTTAGAGATCATCAAATGTACACTTGTCATCAATAAATTTGACAACCAAGCCCAAGCCGCAAACAGTAGTAAACGCTCATTCTTCATTCTGCACAAGATTATCATACTTTGCTTTTGGTATAGAGGGCTCTGCAACAACCATTCAAGCCTCTTTCTTCTTTGCCTCTTTTGCAGCCATTTTGGACAGCTCTTTATGACATGATCATTTCCTTTACAATATTTAAAAATTTATTTATGTTTTTTTGATTTCTTCTCATCTTTGTCTTCCTTCTTCACATGGTCTTCCTTCTTCACATGTGCAGCATTAGTAGATTTCTACTTAATACTAGATGAGCTCCATTTACCTTTTTTCTTCTAATTAGCTAGGAAAGCTTGATTTGTAATATGCATGATAGACCTCTTTTGCCTGGATTGATCTTCCTACAACAAAGTAGCAAGTAACTCCTTAATTGTTAAGGCATTTGGATTGCCTTTCATCATCAATCAAAGAGTAGAAGCAAAACTTTAATATGAATCTAGAAGACCATTAAGAACAATTTGCACACGTGAACTATCTAGCAAGACTTCATCAACAAAAATGAAACACTCCTTCAAATCTTTGATCTTTGTCAAAAAACTATCCATAGAATCTCCTTAATTCATATCCTCACTCTCGAACTGTTTTTTGAGATAAGCAACATGATGTGCATTTCTTGTCTGACATAAAATGGTAAGTGTTTCCCAAGCATCATCTGTTGTTTTGCAAGAGCGAATGTGAAGGATAATGGCACGCTTGATAGACAAAGCTATCAATGCATGTGCCCGAGTATCTCTACCATCCCAATGAAGTTGATCTATAGTAGGTGCAACAAGAACTGCAATATAAACAGGAACCTGAAGATCATCAATGATCATATTCAACACCATCTCCATCACCTTTAATAACTGTATTCGTAGATATAATAGGGTGTTTTTCAATATCCTACATTATTCCACAGCCCTTTTTCTACCAATACATGATGCATCATATATGCCTATAATAGGTAATTACTATCCAACTTGTCCTCAACAACCAACATAGCGAGTACATCATTGCTTTCAACCATGGACACTGACTAAATACCTTGATGCAAAAAAATAATTATACCTCAAAAAGTTGAACAGAACCATCCTATCAAGCTCTACTAAACTTGTAACAGACTTTAAGGTGCTTGTATTGGCGAACCATATCATGTATATATGTTTGGCACAAAAGGATGAAATTATCTACAAAGGCACTGCGATACTACATTTGGCGATCGAGACAAGCTCAGATCAAAATTTTTGATGCGATGTAGCAAAACTATTTTGAACTCCTAATCACCTTGAGTATGCTCACCAATTTTCATGCAATTGTAAGACTATGACCGAAGCGGTGTCAATCACACCCTAGATGAAGCGACAATCTTCTCTAATAGCAATTGGAGTTTGAGGTTTACAAAACATGCAAAGAACACAAGAAGAAGAATCTTGGAGCACAACACACAATATATTACCAAGTGAATGTACTAAGATAAGTAACCCGTTAGGGCTATAGGTGTATATATAAGCCAAGGGGGAAAAACCTCCTAAAGAGGGAAAAAAGTACCCCAACACTCCTAAGTATGTTCGCACATAAAACTATCATTCACCTCCATTAATCCCACTTTAATAATATTGATTTCCTCTTTCGTTCAACCCTTTTTCAACTCCCCAAAGCAACCATTTTTATTTGATGTAACCTTACCTTACTCCACTCTATCTACCCAACCATCATTCTTTTTAGTTATGTTTTCATACCACCATTCACGACACGAGTGCCAATTTTCACCATCACCACAACACAACCACGTACCATGCCATGGACATATCACCACTCATTACACCACCACCACAATTAGCACTTCACGAACAGTCCTCATTCCCCCCTCCACAAACTTCACCACCAAGCGAAAATATATACAACGATCCATGGACAGAAAACTACAGTTGAGCCTGTTACCCGGACCGAAGCATTGGAAAAAGTTGCCTCATAGATACATCTCTACAAACAAAATACAATACATGCCCTACTTCATGATTATGGATGAGTACACGCAAGGATCTAATGGATAATAGGGAAGATACCAACCCACGCCACACAATTCCAACCAAAAGACCTACCCCTATAAGCACGAAGAGCCACCATCTTTCAACCAACCTAGCGAGCACATCTTCTACAAGAATACCTAGAAATGATGCAAAACTTGATCAAGGCACCCTTACATGTCATATATAATTCGTGCTATGGTCGATTGCCTATGGCCAACATTCTCCATTCAAGTGCATAATGATTCCAAGTGCCTAGACTCAAAATTATCCATATCTTGCACCACCTCAAGGCCCCTCTACGATAGCATGAATGATGGCTATAATAAGACATTAACTTTTGAGATTACAAAAAATAATAGGTGTAGCAGTCGAAATGCAATTGACCTTTTTCAATTTAATGCAGAGTACCTTTAAAGTGTTCAAGAAGATTAATGCGCCACTCGTATCGACCCTAGGCTTTGAGCATGGAAATCTAGATCTTGTCTATGACATGAGCACTACGGCATCTATCCAAATCTGCTATGCTTGACAATGTCAAATAAAGCACCTCCCAACGCGCTACATGCAGACATTCGAAGATATCTTCACCACAAAATATTGGGAATATCATTCAGAGGTCTTCATCTTGCAGCCAACACATCTCTTATAGTTATTGGGATGCAAACAAATATACTCAACACATTACAGATACCCACAACAAGACTCTCCACCTACTAATGATTGCACCAAACTAGAAGCTGATCTTACAAGAGGCATTCGCATCAATGAGGAGACCCTACCACACCTCCTGCAAAATTTTAGCGATTGCTCCCTACAACAAGGTTCTGTCTGAGACCACAAACACGAGAGGGAGGGGTGTTAATGATACTAGAGGAGGAACTCGACACAGACGCTATGGAAGTATGTAAAGGGAGCATGAGCAGAGCCAAGGGAGGCCAAGTATTAACGTTTTTCAAAGATTCAATGCTTTTAAAGATCAATATCATTTAAGCTCCCATCAATGATTTTTATCACTAACTTCGTAACATAAAACACCAATTTTATAAATTAATGCTCTCGTTTGTGGAAGCCAAGGAATCCTTGGGCTTGAGGAGCTTAGGTAGAACTCACATTCCAAATTTCATAATTTTTTTAGAGCTTACTAGACGCCTCAAAAGTAGTTTAGGACCTAATTTTTAACTATACTAGACATTAAGTTTGAAATCAGTCAAAACTCTTACAAATCTATAATAAGAGCTATAAAGCTCGTTTCTGAGCTCTTGAATCAATGTATCCCTCCTTCCATTGTCTCTACCTTGTGCAGGTGTGTAAGCTGAGGAGTCCTCGAGCTTGAGGAGCGTAGGTAGAATTCACATTCCAAGTTTCATAGTTTATTTGATGTCTCAAATGCACTTAGGACCTAACTTTAACTATACCAAAAATTAGGTTTGAAATCGATCAAAACCCAATTGTTTTGTAATTTTATGGAAGCCGAGTCCTCGAGCTTAGGTAAAACTCATCTTCCAAATTTCATAATTTTTTCGGAGCCCATTAGATGCCTCAAATGTAGGTGAGGAGGACATTAGCTTTGAAATCGGTCAAAACTCCTAGAAATCTATAAAAAGAGCTAGAGAGTTCATTTGTAGGGTCAGCAGTTCGAGGTATCATCATTGTAAAAAGTTGTTTTATAATTGGAGCTCTTGAATAGATGTATCCTCCCTTCCATTGGAATATCCAAATACTGAACTTGTGTCAACGTATTAAGTGTGCAATCATGATGATTAAAGAGTAAAATAGTTCAAGAATAGGAACGTGAACAAGTGGTGATGCCACACTTCGATATCTTTGCACAAGCACTCTAAGCTTATGTGTTTGGAACATGCAGACCAGGCCACCAAATATACTAGATTATCTCACTAAAGGGTTCACAAATTTTACTATCATTATTATTATTATTTTAGTCAGTAGCAATATCAATTTACTTGCTGGAACTCTTCCATGAATCAAGAAGAATGTTAGTACATTACTGCCAACACATGAGTGCTAAATACATCCCTTCTTCAAGCATGGCAGATTTTGAACAAAGCCACGTGTGTCCCTTTATATCCATAGAATTAACAAGCATGCCACAATAACACCTAAAACTGCACTTAATCTTGAGCTTGCAGATAATTCAGATGAATTGCACTCACATATACAAAAACTATCATGTCCAAATAAGCAGGCAGTGTTCCATGCACAGCGCGAAATAGCAGCCTCAGAGTATGCTGATGTAATAATTCATCTCCATCTCTCATTTAAATATCTTTAACCTTATTGTTACAGATATTGTTATAAAATTTAGAATATCCAAATCGTGAACTAATGCTCATGTACTATTCTGCAAAATCCGAATGACCAGAAAGTAAAATAATTCAAGGAAAAAAACATGAACAAATCGTGATGTCAGACTTCAGATATCTTCAAACAAGCACTCCACATTTACGTGTTTGAAAAATCCATTCACCAAATATACTAAATTATCTCACGAAAAGGTTCATTTTGCACTGACATTGTCAGTTAACTTGCTGGCACTTCTTTCCATTAATCAATAATATTCTTAGGTGTATTTCTCCTAACCCATCATTACATAATCATTTGGGACTGATCTTCATCCCTTCACCAGTATGGCTAGTATTTTCTTAATTTCAAAGCTATGCTAAAAATGAATAGAGACATTCCCGTCTTCCAGTAGGTCTGTTGTGTTCTGTCATATTCCTAATGTAAACACAAAAATATGCTATAATACTATCTAAAACTGCACTTAACCTTTAACTCCCAGAAATTTAGATCAATTACACACTCATATACGGAAACTACCCTCTTCAATTTCAACCCTGGTAGAAGACTATAGAAGACGTTCCCCTCTAGAATCGCAGCATTTCAGTAGGTTTACAACAGCTCTAAATCATCCATAATATTTGCCAGCCCTATTATACTGACACCTTGTATTGATGTGAAGATTGAAATCGATTTATGTCACATGAAACTGCCCATTTCTCCTTTTATTACGTGAAAATTTTACTCTTGATTTCTGATCCTGATACTGAATCATATGTAGAATAGCTTTCAGACTGGTCTACTTACAGTGACTCAGACAAATCCTTTGTGTCATTGGGCCTGAAACAAAGACATGATATACCAATGTGAAAGCACTTGTAGGGGATTTGCTGCTAGTGAGATATCTTGGTAACTATGACATGTAGTGTCAAAACCTCAATATAATGACATCAAAATATTTAAGGTGAAAATGATGAATAAACTTTGAGACATTACTTGAAACTCCTCTCGAGACCATAACACTTGGTTATCTAGATTACTTAATTATAGATAAAAGTTCACCATTTAACGAGCATGCTTTTGGACCGTATTGTATCCATTAATATGAAACTGACTCAACTCCATTATTATGAAATATTCAAACAAATCCCATCGAGAATTCAATGACAATCCATGTTGATGCTATACATTCTTCAAAGTTACCATGTTGAAAGCTGGATTTATCATTGCCAAACGGGAGTGGATAATAGTTATCATTTGTTTTGCTAGAGCCATTTCCAAACCTTGCATAGTATGTTCTTTAGATAGCTAAGAGAGCTGAAATTAATACGATACATATGAGCATAAAAACCTGTAAACTACGTAGAATTATTCACAAACCCCATCTCATTATAAAATTATAATGAATCTCTTCAGGGCAATACCAATAACTATAACCAGACCTGGATAAGGATACCTCATGAATTTGAAACACCGTCTGAGATGGTGTTTGGTTAAAATAAGTATACAAAAATTTTAACTAACAGACCACAAGGCAGACTGATATTGCGAAATGAAATCCACCAAAAGCATGACTATCTTTTCCTGGGCAGTTAAAAGAGCTCAATACCATTGCATTTATGCACATCGCTCAATCAACCATCATTGCCCAAATTCATACAATAAAAGCTGCCCTGGGATTTTCACAACCATTGTGTTTTCTGCATGGAAGCTACACAAGTGATAAGTAACAGCTGAAGTGGTAGTTTAAGGGCATTTCCTTTGTACATAAGATGGTCCGTGTTCCTCATATCTGGAAAATGTACGAAGGTAAAAGATTCATGAGCAGTTTAAAGAACCATAATGCTCAATGACCTTAAGGTCAGTACTTACTCCGCTTTAGAAAACCACATCTGCTGGAAAGAACCTAATGATGCAAGAATACTTCCACCGATCCAAACGCTGAAAACAAAAGCAACAGTCAATTACATACAAACAAACAACGTTAACACAAAAGCTACTACAGCCTATAACTGAGCATGAATTACTCTTCTCTAGGAACCACCCATGGACATTTTCCCTAACAATCCTATGTGCATGCTGTGGCTGATTCCTTCCATCTGTTCAAAATACATCATAATCTGAAAAACATATGACATTACTTCTGTTTTCATTTCCCCATTATATGACCTTAAATGCAAAAGGGACAGTGGAATCTGACACCATTAATAATTAGCTACGTCTTTTGCTCCTTGTAACTAAGCACAGAAGGTTATCTTAATGAGATATTGAACCAAATCTTAAAGCTACCTTCGAAATCCTCCATTAAAATTTTGGACATTATGTCTCTTTTATTACCTGAAGCGCCTTTCAATGCCATTCCCACTTGCAAGAACCTTGACTCTCGCAGCTTGAGGCGCCTCCTGGAAAAGAGACAACCCTCATCATATTGAAGTGTGCTTCATTATTAATAATAATAACAACAACAACAACAATAATAGTAATAACAATAATAATAATACCAACAACACCAACAACACCAACAATAACGATAATAGCCATCATGATCATCATCATCATAACAAGGTTACTATCTGTAAGGATTCAGCTACTTCCAGCATACCTCCATTAACTCTTTTTCAAGCCTTTCCTTCAATTGTTGCATTGCAGCAGTACCACCAGCAAGCTAATCATACAATACAAGCAGAAAAGCTTATGAATTCAATTACAAAATGTTTTCAAAAGCTTATAAACTGTTCTTCCCTGTTTATAAACAACTCAGCAGACAGAAACATTTGTTTTGCAAGCACAGATGAGAATCCAGATTTTACAAGCCAAAGCTTACAAGGATGCTACTGAAAAGTTCCCTTCGTATATCAAGATCACACTTGTTTATGCTTTGAATCACCTGCCACATAAGAAATAGCCAGAATAAAAATTAGATAGGTATGATTGTATAACGATGACAAACTCAGTCGATATTTCTTACCATTGCAGGAATCCCTTTCACAGATGCGAATTCGTTGAATGACTTATCCATTCCAGGGATAGCCTACACGTCATACATACTAATTGTGTTAATATATCTGCAAGTTCATTGATATTTTCTCTTTGAAAACCCCGGAGAGTTTACCTGAATCAATGCAGGATTAAAGAGCAATTCAGGAATTTTAAAGCGATCTGAACCAACCTCGATAACTCTAGTAACCTCCATACCATCAGGAATAAAAAGATAAAAGGAAGAAAGAAAAGACTGCTGCAATTTCTCTTCATCTATCTCAGTTTTCTGAAACTAGACAACACATTGAGAACTTACTTGCCATCAGGAAGCTCGTAGGAGGTTGTGGGTATGTTTGCATATGCACTCTCTGAAGAAAATATGAGACAAAAACAATATTACTCAACTACAACCGAATTTCAAGTAGCATCAGCCAAAAAAAACTAGGAACATTCTCTTTCAGGAATCTAATGACAGTTTCATCACATCAAAAGACACGAGAAATGGAATTTAGTATGAAGCACAGGACAAGTATTACAAAGATCCTCTTGACTTACCATCGAAGTTTGAATCAGCAACACGGCAAACAGACTCTTTGATATCAGCAGCAATTTGCCGCTGACAATCGAGAAAGTGCACATGCAACTTATTACAATGAATATCAAAAGCAATAGAACACACAAACATATACTTAATTAACCTGCATATATCGGTAATAGCTCTCAGTTGTATTTGGGAACTCCAGCTTCA
>CM035436.1:24848484-24875984 GCA_020310875.1 Ceratopteris richardii | reverse complement strand
AAAGAAGAGATAAAGAAGGAAATCAAAACGGAGGTAGAATCTACTCGAGAGTCATTGGTGGAAGTAGTACACAAAAGGGTTAAGAAGGAAGTTAGGGAAGACGTGCAGAAAGAGGAGCTCACACGAGTCTAGGATACACTTGAGGAGGAGAGGCTCCGACACACTCGAAGACTCCACATTCAGATTACAAGCCTACCCGAAGGGGCATCACCAGAGGCGGACGCCATTGACATCTGTCGTAGACTTGGAAGACATCACTAGACCGGGAGATACCACTCGGAGGAGCAGTGTGGAACTGCAACGGGGCACTCTGGACGCGACCAGACAGACTCGAGGAGATCCTGGAATCACATGACTTTGCGTGCATCACAGAGACACACGAGAGCCCAGAGAGAGGTCTACCACGCATTGCAGGTTTTCATTGGGAATCTGCATTCACGACCACGACCACACAGAGTACGGCGCGAGGATCGGGAGGTGTGGCCATCGTATTTAGACAGGAGATACAGAGCCGAGTCCATATTATAGGAAGAGATGAGGAGGCACGATACATGTGGGTTCGCATGGAGATAGCACAAGGGAGCTGGATTTATATTGCTATATGCTACTTCCCTCCAGGCGGATCTCGATACGCAGGACAGGAACTTGGGGAACCGATCCGAGATAGAGATTCACCATAGACAGCACTTTCAGACGAGATACTACATTTAAGCACACTAGGTGAAGTCTTCCTTATGGGGGACTTCAATGGCCGCACTCAGACACATCAGTGCGAGGCATACGACATGGATCACCCACATCTCATGAGGGCCAGAGACCCAGATGAGATGAGCACCAGTAGAGTATCGACGGATATGGGTCAGGACACCACCGGGTATGGCAGACATCTACTTGAGCTAGGCAGCCGACATCAGCTCGTTATATATAACGGGATGAATCATTGGCCAGGTTCGGGCGGACTTACTTGCCTCCCTCATGGGGGAGGTGAGAGCACAGTCGACTACATTTTAGGTACCACCTCTAGAGCTTCACTCATCCCCTCACTTAGTATTGGACGACGCCCACTTGGTGTTGACCATACATTTATCACATTCACACTCTCATCTCCTATTCCATTAGACCCTCCCTCACCCATTCAAACACACACCACGATACACTTCACACACGAGCTCTCACACGTTTATGCACACCATTTACACACCCACCTACTCTCCCTCGATCCACTCTCACCCTTGGACACACTTACATCACAGCTTACCACCATCATAAAGCACTCAGCTCTCTGTAGCTTCCCACACCGCACACATATACACCCTCCACGCACACGTTCCATGCCCCAGAACCGCTGGTATGATGCAGATTGCCGCGAGCTACGGAAGCACCTACGGATTTTAGAGCATAGAGGGGATATTACACACACACAGGCACAGCATCGCATGCAGAGCCTTACTCGCCACAAATGGCGAGATTGGGAGGAGAGATAGTACTAGGATATTTATCATTTGCTCATGAGTCGAGACAGTGTAGTGGCATGGCGACAGTTGAGAGAGAGGAGACAGGAGACACCCATCCGAGACCCGAGCGCTTGGCATAGCTATGCACCGAGCCTATTCGAGATCCAAGACCAGCCCTGCATCCCCAGACCACAGAGCTCACGTCCTACTACCTCTAACTTCTTCACACCCACTATGGTGGGATGCGCTATTGCCCATCTACAGCATGGCAAGGCCCATGACCATTTCGGTTTACAGGCAGAGCATCTCATCTATGGAGGCACTACCCTTGCACCGCTTATTGCCCACCTCTTCAACCGTGCATTGGTTGAAGGGTTCCCTCACTCATGGACTGAGCACACTATAGTGCCCATTCACAAGTCAGGTGATACTATGGATCCAACTACGTACCGGACGATCATGATTGGCCCTATATTGGCCAAGTTATATGGGGCGGTACTAGAGACAGAGTTGAGTACTCTCGCTGAGAGGAAGGGTTTCAGGGCTCCAGGACAGGCAGGTTTCAGACGCGATTACTCTACCATTGACCACATCTTCACTCTGAGATGCCTGATCGACCAGGCAAGGGTGAGGAAGAGGAGACTATATTGTTGCTTTGTGGACTTCCGCAAAGCATTTGACACTGTTCCTAGGGAACGACTCTTCAGACCACTACTTGATATCAGAGCTCTGGAGGAGATGATATGGGGGATCTACGCCTTATACGAGAGAGTATCTGGTAGAGTCAGATGTCCGGGGGGCTTATCTCATCCACTTGCTAGCACTATCGGGGTGAAGCAAGGATGCCCTCTTTCACCCACTCTCTTTGGTCTCTACATTGATGAGATAGTGGACTACATACAACAACAGGGGGGTGATGGCATTGAGGTATGTGGGTCCACGGTTCATATTCTTTTATACGCTGATGATATTGTACTAGTTTCAGAATCTGCAGAAGGTCCACAACATCACCTACATGGCCTAGATGACTTTTGCAAACACAGAGGGTTATCTGTGAACCTTGGTAAAACCAAGATCATGATCTTTCATACATCAGCACAGGTACGCAGACATAGTTTCTTCACGGAAGCAGGTGGACCAATTAACATGGTGGGATCATATGTTTACTTGGGAGTGACATTTACAGCAGCATCTCGGGTCTTCTCTATGTCTCAGGCAGCCCGTGACCGCATCACACGTGGGTATGCAGCATTAGCTTCAATGGAGAAACAGTGCCAACAGGCTTATTTTCAGGAGCCCCGCACTAAGGGGTGGCTCTTCGACACTTTGGTTACGCCAGCACTCATGTATGGGGCAGCTATATGGGGACCAGGATTAGTTACATCAGTATGGACAGCATTAGAGGCCACAGATCCTGATGATTGCCAGACTTATCCGCAGCAAGCCTTCCGTACCACATGATATCATTAGAGCAGAGCTCGCTGCACCACCGATGCTAGTGGAGGCACTATTCCAGACAGTATGTCTATTACACTGACTCCGGAGCATGGATACAGAGCGCATTGCTTATCGTGCTTTCCAGGCATCACGTGATATGGCATTAGCAGGCGACAACTCCTCATGGTATGCACAGACACGAGACTGGCTGGCCCACCATGGCTTTGACATAGACAGGCTACCACCACTACAGTACAACTCACAGGCACCCACCTACTCGCTCTCTCATCAAGAGAGGAATAGGATCATTCGTCAGGAGATATGGCATACATACATACAGAGGACATGGGTGAGCCCTAGGGATACATTGTTATCGAAAATGCTCTATTACCGTGAGCATTTTCTACATAATCGGGCGAGGGCTTCATCGAGATTCCGAGATACATGCACACAGACCTAATCCACCACCTTCAAGTCGTCATTGGGCAGCTCCGGGTTTCATCACATCACCTCGAGATTGAGAGGGGTCGGTCCAAGGGAGTCCCCCGTGAGGAGAGATGGTGCCCCGTATGCGAGACAGAGATAGAGAGTGAGGAGCATTTTGTTATCAGATGCCCAGCATACTTAGACCTACGAGCACATTTCCAGATAGAGGAATCACTCCAGTTGTGCATGACTATGGGAGAACAGCGACGCTTGATGGAGAGTGTTAATCTCCAAAAGAATAACCTACTCTTGTGATTAGAGCACCTCTATACCAAGAGTAAGTCAAAAACTTCACAACACAAAAATTCTGCTGCACGGTTTCTTTAAATTAATCTTCACAGGTTACTTTTGTCTGAAACTGTCATTCTGAACAGTCGACTTCACACCTGTAACTTCTAAAACTTGATTCTCCTTGAATAGAACCCGTTTAAGCAAATGCTTCTGATTACGAGTAGCTTATCTTCTAACTTAAAGATTAAACTCTCACTCATGCAAAACTTTAAAGTATGCACTGAGAAATGATCAAAACATTGATCACCGAAAATGCGCCTGTTTCAGTAAACTTTGAACACTCAACACATATGAATGTTCCTACTGACAATTCTCGTTTTCTGTTTACAATTAAACTCTGAAACTTAAGCTATAGATTGATTAACTATAGACTTAGATATCCTCAAAAGGATTTCACAAATCATCTATCACAGATGAAAACACACAGAAATTTCAGCGCAGTGTTTCTTCGATTACTCAGAAAGTTACAGTTGAGTGATGAGAGGAAAACTCAACTAACTTTTCATATGTCTCATGACATCTAACTTCTATTCGTTTCTCTAATCTCTACTTTCTCGTATATGCCTTTGATGCCTATACGCCTCTCAATTCTTCCTCGCCTATGCGCCTCGACATTTTTCAGGTATTTATAGATAAATTTGTACAAGCTTATAACACTGACTATACTACTGTACATATGTGTACAATTCTTCCGGTTTTCTTCCACGCTCCAAAATTTGTTCTTTTCTTCCTCCTTTCATCCTTCAACTCTTCATGAACTGAAAACTGTAAAAGCAATCATTTCCGGTAACATTCCGGTGACTTTACTGTGACCTTCCGGTACTGTTCCGGTGACCTTCCGGTGATCTTCCGGTGACCTTTTTAAAGAAATTTTTATGACGCCTCTGCGGACTTAAAGACCTTCAATTGTTGATTGTCTTGCACCAACAACGCTTGGGACGCTTTCTCACAAAAGCATACGAGAGGCGAGAGAGATTACTACAGCCAACACATCAGCCACGGGTGAGTACCCAACAGACCATCACAGTTCTTTCAGCGAGCTGAGCTGCATCAAAGAGGTCCATCTATAGGGCTCACGCTCTAACAGGCAGCAGCACAGAGAGTACGGCGCCGACCACGCATGGGCGAATATCGCCGACCACGGCTATATCAGGAGGATCTCTCACGCATCAGGACAGCCTACGACCACATGATGGAGCATAGGCGTACCACCACCCCCTAGGTTGTATTTCTTCAGGAGGCACTCAGAACACCACTGATGTACCACATACTACACCCACCTCCACCCATCACCAGTAGCTAGGGTGTTTTTACTCACATTATGGATCCCCCATGTATTAGGTGGCCACTATCTGCAGAGTCAGTGCCACATCTCCCGAGCCTTTTCCAGCCCTATAAAGCTTTGTGTAGCAATATACTTTTTTATTTCATTTCATCTTCTACACAGGGTTACTACACTTGTACATGGTTTTGCCTTATAGGCCAAGTTTGGCCTGGTTACTACACTTGTACATGGTTTTGCCTTATAGGCCAAGTTTGGCCTCCAGAAGACATTAATATGACTGACTCTCTCTCTCTCTCTCTCTCTCTCTCTCTCTCTCTCTCTATCTTTCTTTCTTTCTTTCTTTCTCTCTCCCCCCCCATCGAGGCCCTAGAGGAGATGATATGGCGGATCTACGCCCTATATGAGAGAGTATTAGATAGAGTGAGATGTCCGGGCGGCCTATCAAATTCACTTGCTAGCACCATTGGGGTGAAGCAAGGGTGCCCTCACTGGCCCACACGTTTTGGGCTATACATTGATGAGATAGTGGACTTCATACAGCAATAGGGAGGGGATGGCATTGAGGTATGAGGGACCATGGTCCATATTCTTTTATATGCTGATGATATTGTCTTGGTTTCAGAGTCTGCAGAGGGTCTACAACAACATTTACACGGTCTAGATGACTTCTGCACACATAGAGGGCTATCAGTGAATCTTGGTAAAACCAAGGTTTTGATCTTTAATACTTCAGTGCAGGTGAGGAGGCAGAGTTCTTTCGCACCCGTAGGCGGATCCATCGAGGTAGTCAACTCATATGTATATCTGGGCATGATGCTCACAACCACCTCCTGGGCTTTCTCCATGTCTCATGTAGCTAGAGACCGCATCACACGAGGATATGCAGCATTAGCTTTGATGGAGAGATAGTGCCACCAGGCCTACTTTCAGGAGCCTCACACAAAGAGGTGGGTCTTCGACACTTTGGTCACCCCAACACTTATGTATGGAGCATCCATATGGGGGCCAGGGTTATCAGCATCAGCATGGACAGGGATGGAGAGACCACAGGTTCTCATGATTGCCAGACTCATCCGTGGCAAACCATCGGTACCCCATGATATTGTAATGGCAAAGCTTGCTACACCATCGATGCTAGTAGAGGCACTCTTCCAGACAGTATGCTTATTACACAGGATCAAGGGCATGGATAGAGAGTGCATCACTTACAGAGCTTTCTAGGCATCACAAGACATGGCATAAGCGGGGGACACCTCCTCATGGTACGCAGAGACAAGAGATTGGCTAGCCCACTATGCACTTGACATAGACTACCACGAGTACGTTATGACTCCCACACCCCAACCTACTAGCTCTCCCACCAAGAGAGGAATAGGATCATTCGTCAGGAGATATGGCATACATACATACAGAGGACATGGTTCAGCCAGAGAGATCCATTGCCACCGAAAATGCTCTATTATCGTGAGCATTTCCTAGAGATCTCAAATCAGGGCTTCATTGAGATCCCACGTTACATGGAGACATACCTACCAGACCACCTTCGTGTCGTCATTGGGCAACTTCGAGTTTCATCACATAAGCTCCAGATCGAGAGAGGTCGGGCCAGAGGAGTCCCCAAAGAGGAGAGGTGGTGCCCAATTTGCCATACAGAGATAGAGAGTGAGCAGCACTTGATTACGAGATGCCCAGCATACTTAGACCTACGAGCACAGTTCCAGTTTGAGGAGTCACTCTAGTTGTGCATGACCATAGGAGATCAGCGGACGGGTGGGTCGCTACATTGCGGCAACATATGAGAGGAGAGAGCAGATGTTACAGTACACACGTCAGACACAGGAAGGTACCCAGCAGACTATTACTTAGTTCTTTCGGCGACTTGAGCCATATCGGACAAACCAGCCTTCGAGAGGCATAGGGCTCACACTCAAGCAGGCAGTGGCATAGAGAGTGCAATGCAAAACACGTACAACTAGGAACTGACAACCACGACTCCAGCATAAGGATATCTCTCGCATCAGGATAGCCGGCGACCACATGATGGAGCATCGGTGCACCACCGCCACTTTGGTCGCCCTCTTCCAGGAGATGTTGAGTCCATTGTCCATGTATCATATACTCCAAGCTCCTCCACCCATATGTACCTGTTAGGGTATACATATTCACTCCCACATATGTCCCCATGTAGTAGGTGGCCATTATCTCCAAAGTTAGAGCCATGCTCCACCCCACGCACCACTACTTTATCTCCACTACTCCATCATTGCTAGGTACACCGTCATCTTGCTCTTTTCACCCTACATAGTTCTTTTCTGTAGTGAGTACTTTTCTTTTCATAGATACACAGAGATGACCACAGTTGTACATGGTTTTGTCTCATAGGCCAAGTTTGGCCTTTTGGTAAACGTTAATATGACTCTCTCTCTCTCTCTCTCTCTCTCTCTCTCTCTCTCTCTCTCTCTCTCTCTCTCTCTCTCTCTCTCTCTCTCTCTCTCTCTCTCTCTCTCTCTCTCTCTCTCCCCCTCTTCCCCCCCCCCCCCACCCATCCCTTCCCATCACTCCCCATCTCTCTCTCTCTCTCTCTCTCTCTCTCTCTCTCTCTCTCTCTCTCTCTCTCTCTCTCTCTCTCTCTCTCTCTCTCTCTCTCTCTCTCTCTCTCTCTCTCTCTCTCTCTCTCTCTCTCTCTCTCTCTCTCTCTCTCTCTCACACACACACACACACACACACACACACACACACACTACCCTGTTGCATAAAGACTATCATAGATATAGCACTGCATACACCCCCCACACTTCCATGGATATCTCCACATGCATATGTTGGGGATAAAGGCCCTAAGGACTCTCCTTTTGTATATTTTGACCCTTTCATGTGAAAGCTCTCTTCGAGAGCTTTCCAGACATATTTTTGTTATATTTTTTGGACCCCAAATTTGGGAGTTATAGGCATTTACATTATTTTTATGACTTTTGGTCATTGGCCATGTGTGAACATGCCCAAATAACCTAAAAATCACTTATCAATAAGACTTTGTCCCAAATCTCTCATAACTTGATTGAGACTTCTTCAACTTCAGCTTCTCCATCTTCTTCTCCAAATTTCTACGCGGGTTTCTCTCTCTACTTTCTCTCTCCTCATGCAGCAGCCCACTCCTTTGGCGTTTGGAGCAACCGAGCACACCATGACGTAGCTCTCCATGGCATCTTTTAACTAGAATCAGAGCCTTGAGCTGGCCTATCACGACAAAGTTGCTCCAAGTGCTTTTTTATTTCAACCTATGTTAAGTTTAAGGTGTTTTCTTGCATTTAAGAGACTTTCATCGCCAAAAACCTTCTTTTTTCACGATAAAAGTGCTGTTTTTGGAGGATTACTCAGCCTGGAGTAAACCGGAAGCAATTTTTGTGCTTTTAAGAGAGTTTCATCGCGAAGAATCTCTTCTATTCTTCCTTTTGTATCCCTACATGCATTTTCAGCATCCCATTGCTGATTTTTTCATCTATAGGTCTTTTGTTGCAGAAATTCTCTCTCATTTCGAGTGGGAGGACATGTACAAAGATTGAGGAAGTGCATACTTGCTTCCAACTTATTACAGCAGGTCATTTCTTTGATTTTACAGGTCATATTGCTGCAAAAAAATTGGGGTTTTTGTGAAAACAAGCACCCATTGACTTGGTTTCGCATCTATGTATGCCTTTTGTGATTGAAAAACAACAAATTTGTTGTTATGATGCAATTACAGCTTGGAGGAATTTTCTAAAATTTTCTGTAGAAAATTTCAGAAATTGTTTTTTGCAAGGTTTGAGCAGTTTTTGGGCTTAATTTCTCAGCTATAGTCTCATAAGATAATTGCGCACAGGACAACAGCTGAATTTTACCTTTTTTGTTGAAATTTTGAAGCTCTTAGTGCACAAACATGGCCTCTACCTCCTGTGATGTCAAAAGCTTGTTTGAGATCAAGAGATTTGAATGTAGCGGTTTTGATTTGTGGAAGAGAGAATGTTGGGCATCCTCTTTCTTAAAGACTATGAAGGGGCTCTTGAGGAAGTCAAGCCTGAAGATATGACACATGGAGCACGGATGAACCTAAACAAGAAGGCCATCACTTACATCAAGATGATTGTATCAGATGAAATCTTAGTGGATTTGAAAGGCGTTACAAATGCTTTTGAGGTATGGGAGAAGCTGAAAGCCACTTATGAAAATACCACTCCTGTAAATCAAGTGCATCTTATGCGTAAGCTATTGTGTATGCAGCTTGACGAGTCAAAAAGTACGGCTGAGCACTTATCTTCTTTTAGAGGTACTCTTTCACATTTACACGACTCTGGATTACCTCCATTTGATGATAAGCTTAAGGCCATCTTCTTGTTGATGAGCTTACCTGATTCATGGGAAACATTGGTTGTTTCACTTTCGAATAGCCCCAATCTCACCTTTGATGGTGTAAGGGGTTCTATTTTGAATGAGGAAATCAAGAGGAAAGCTAGTGGAGAGGGCAATGGTTCAGCCAATGTTGCTAGAGGAAGAACATAAAAGAAAAGTGGGAATGTATAGAGGAATAGAAGTAAAAGCAAAGGCAAGGCTGAAGTGAATTGTCATCAATGTGGTAGGAAAGATCACAAGAAGCCTGATTGCAGATACTACAAAGCTCAACTAGAAAGAAAGAAGAACACAGGTGACAAGGAAAAAAAGGACACAAAGAATGAAGCACATGATACCTCAAAGGACAAAGACAAAGAGAAGGCCAATGTGGCCTCTAGTGTCATCATTGAGGAGCTATCAGATGCAGAAGATATACTTTGTGCTACTATTGCAGCAAATCATGCTGAAGTTATTGATGCTTTTATTAATATTCATGCACACGATATGCAGATCACAAAGAGGGATTTGATTGATGCCTTGCTTACTGTGAATGATGCTTTGACACAAACATGGATTGTAGATTGAGGTGCATCGTTTCATGTAACTACTATTAAGGAGTGTTTTACTACCTTTCATGCAGGCAGCCATGGACATGTATATCTTGGAAATAACCATGCTTGTTCTATTGAAGGTATTGGCACAATGCATCTCACAGTGGATGGTACTAATGAGCTGGTTTTGCATGATGTAAGGTATGTACCAAGCATCAAGAAAAGCTTATTGTCTGTTGGGAAAATGGATATGCATGGATATAGTACCCTCTTTGAGAAGGGGTTATGGAAGCTTATCAAAGGCTCTAGGCTGACTGTTAAAGGTACAAAGAAAGGGACTCTTTATTGCTTGCACGGTAAAGCCTTGCTGGGCAAGTTTATTGCTTTGGCTGAAATCCATTCACATATGGAATTATGGCACAAAGGCTTGGCCAAATGAGCCAAAAAGGCCTTGATAAACTATGTAATTTGGACGAGTTTGATGCTAAAGGCTCAAAACTTGATTTTTTTGATGAATGCCAATATGGTAAGCAAGTAAAGAATTCCTACTACTCTGGTGTCTCTCGTAAGTCTAATGTGCTTGGTCTTGTTCAATCTGATGTTTGTAGCATGCCCACAAAATCTATGGGGGGTGGTCTTTACTTTGTTTCTTTTGTTGATGACTACTCTAGGAAGCTTTGGGTATATTTGATAAAATCTAAAGATGAAGCCTTTGCTCCATTTAAGAAATTTCATGCATTTGTGACCACTCAAACAAGTAGAAAGCTGAAATGCTTACGTACAGATAATGGGGGTAAGATAATGGGGGTGAGTTTACAAGTGCTGAATTCAATAGATTTTGTGAAAATCTTGGTATTAAGAGGGAGCTAACAGTCCCATACAGCCCCTCTTCCAACGGTGTGGCTGAAAGGTATAATAGGACTTTATGTGAGAGGGTGAGATGCATACTGTCCACAGCTAATCTCCCTCATGGATTTTGGGGAGAGGCTTTGAAACTGCAGTTCATGTTTGCAATCGATCCCCTCATATGTCCTTAAAAGGAGTGAGATAATGGGGGTGAGTTTACAAGTGCTGAATTCAATAGATTTTGTGAAAATCTTGGTATTAAGAGGGAGCTAACAATCCCATACAGCCCCTCTTTCAACGGTGTGGCTGAAAGGTATAATAGGACTTTATGTGAGAGGGTGAGATGCATGCTGTCCACAACTAATCTCCCTCAAATCTCCCTCATGGATTTTGGGGAGAGGCTTTGAAAACTGCAGTTCATGTTTGCAATCGATCTCCTCATATGTCCTTAAAAGGTGGCATTCCAGAAGAGGTTTGGTATGACAAACTAGCTTCATATGACCACCTACGCATCTTTGGTTGTGATGCTTTTGTGCATATAAGGCCTGAGTTGAGAAGCAAGTTAGATGCAAAGTCCATGAAAGGAATCTTCATGGGTTATGGAGATGAAGGTGAAATGGGCTACAAGATTTGGCTACCTCAACTCAGGAAGGTAATACGCAGCCAAGATGTTGTATTTAATGAGGCAAGGCTGCTCAAAAACAATTGTGCCGCTAAAGATGACCATAAAAGAGTCAAATTTCAGCATGTAAAGCCACTAGTTAAATCTGATACGAACCCTCGGGATGCACCACATATGACTGGAAATGAGAATGAGCCCGTAGTTATTGAGCGAGATCATGCTGGACAGCAAAATGATGCTCCTGATGGGCATATGCAGCCACCTATTCATGCTGAAACCAGGGCTGGAAATGATGTACAGCAGCCCGTTAACAATGAAGAAGTTAATGTACCTCCTGATGTAGATCCATTGCCTGGTAATGTGGATCATTGGGTAAGAAGATCTATACGTCCTAGGAGGCCAGTGAATAGATATGATCCCTCTATACATTATATTATGTTATCAGATGAGGGTGAGCCTCTTACTTATAAAGAGGCAAAGCTATGTGAGCACAAGAAGAAGTGGGACTTAGCCATGCAGGAAGAGATAAAGGCCTTGCATGCAAATGATACTTGGGATTTGGTTGAGTTACCCAAAGGAAGAAGGCCATTCCCAACAAGTGGGTGTACAAAATCAAAACTGTTGATGGCAAACCCAAGTATAAGGCAAGGCTGGTTGCTAAGGGATATGCCCAAAAAGAGGGCATTGATTTTCAAGAAGTGTTCTCTCACAGCTGCGTTGAATTTGGAATTATTCCAAATGGATGTTAAAACAGCCTTTTTGCATGGTGACTTAGATGAAGAGAGCTGTACATGAAACAACCAAAAGGATATGCCATTCCTGGAAAAGAGCATCGGGTATGCAAACTGAAAAGGAGCTTATATGGGCTGAAAGAGGACCCAAACAATGGTATAAGAAGTTTGATGCATTTATGCTCAAACATGGGTTTAAAAGAAGCCATGCAGATCACTGTTTGTACACCAAAAAGGATGAAGATGGCAGCTCAATTATTCTTGTATTGTATGTAGATGATATGCTGCTGGTTGGGAAGAAAAAGAGCACTCTGAATGCTCTAAAACAGCAGCTGAACTCTGCATTCTCAATGAAAGACCTTGGGGAAGCTGAGCATATTCTTGGTATGCATATAAAAAGGGATAGGCAGCAGCATACTTTGCAGGTATCCCAACAAAAGTACATTGAAAAAGTGCTGAACAGATTTAATGTGGCCGATGCTAAGCCTCTTGGAGTTCCATTGCAGCCACATGTTAAGCTTTCCAAGGATGACTGTCCCAAAGATGATGATGCAGCCAATTACATGGAGTGTTCCATATGCATCAGCTTGTGGTTCACTTATGTATGCTATGGTTGCTACTCGGCCAGACATTGCTCATGCAGTGGGAGTTGTTAGCAGGTTCATGGGTAATCCTGGTAGAGCTCATTGGGACACAGTCAAATCTATCTTGAGATATTTGAAAGGGAATAAAAGTAAATGCTTATGTTATGGAAAGGGTCCATTGGAGTTAAAAGGATTTTGTGATTCAGACATGGCTGGTGATGTCGACACACGCAAGTCCACAAGTGGCTATGTATACATCCTTGCAAGTGGAGCTATTTCATGGTGCTCTAGAGTCTAGACTTCAGAGGATAGTTGCACTATCTACTACAGAGGCTGAATATATTTCAACCACAGAGGCTTCCAAAGAAGCCATTTGGTTAGCCCACCTCTGCACTGAGTTTGGGATGCTTGAAAAGGCACCTGTTCTTGGATGCGATAGCCATAGTGCCATATGTTTGGCAAAGAATGCCAGGTTTCATGCTCGCACAAAGCATATTGATGTGAGATACCACTTCATCAGAGAGGTGTTAGAGGATGACCACACTTCTATATGTTCAAGCAAGAAAACTCTACTCAGTTCAAATGTCATAAAGTTATTGAATTGACTCTCTCTCTCTCTCTCTCTCTCTCTCTCTCTCTCTCTCTCTCTCTCTCTCTCTCTCTCTCTCTCTCTCTCTCTCTCTCTCTCTCTCTTTTTCTCTCCCCCCCTCCCCCCCTTCCCACCCATCCCTTCCCATTGTTGATATATTTAGGTAGTGATGTGTGAGAACACACTAGGACCGCCGGGGTACTTTCTTCCCTCTTTAGGAGGTTTTTTTCCCAGCTTGTATATACGCCTATTGCCCTAATGGGCTACTTATCTTTGTACATTACCTAGTAATACATTCAGTAATGTGTGTTTGTGCTCCAAGCTTCTTCTTCTTCCTTGTGCTGTTCGCGTGCTTCCGAAGACGTCTAACTCCAACAATTGCTATCAGAGAAGGTCGTCGCTTCATCTAGGGCGCCGTCGACACTCCTCCGTTTGCAGTCTCAGAATCGCACGAATTCTGGTGAGCATACTCAACGTGTTTCAGAACGGCTTCGCTTTGTGATGTCCAAATCACGATCTGAGCTCGTTTCGGCCTTCGAACGCATTATTGCAGCGCTTGTACATGCTATTTCGTCTTTTTATGCCAAAGGTATATACCAGTTTCTGTCCGCAAATATAAGCGTCTCGAGGTTTGCTCCAGGTCTACCAGAACTCGTCTGGGCAGTTCTGTTCAACTTTTTGAGATACGGTCAATTTTTTGCATCAAGGTATTTTAGTCACCGGCCATGGCTGAAAGTAGTGATCTATTCCGTATATTGGCTGTTAAGGATAAGTTGGATGGTACCAACTACCCATTATGGGCTTATATGATGTGACATGTATTGATTGCAAAAGGATTGTGGAACATTATGCAGGGTGTTGAAAGACCTCCTGTTACACCTATAACAGGTAATACAAATACAAGTGCTTGAGGTGATGAAGATGGTGTCGAAGATGATATTCCGCAGATTCCTGTTCGTGCTTTTGTTTCTACTGACCTACTGCAGAGAAGATTGGTTGGGATGACAGAGATTCCCAGGCACATGCATTGATAGCTTTGTATGTCAAATGTGCCATTATTCCTCACATTCGCTCTTGCAGAATAGCTAAGGATGCTTGGGATACTCTTACCACATTGTACCAAGCTAGGAATGAGGCTCGTGTTGCTTACCTCCGAAAACAGTTGGAGAGTGAGCACCTGAATGAAAGTGATTCTATGGACAGTTTCCTAACGAAGATCAAAGACTTGAAGGAACAGTTGATTTCTGCTGATCAGGTTATACCAGATAGCTCACTTGTGCAGACCATTCTGAATGGTCTTCTTGATTCATATCAGAGTTTTGCTTCTACTCTTCGGTTGATGATGAAAGGAAATCCAAATGCCTTATCATTTGAGGAGTTAGTCTTTGTTCTGTTGCACGAAGATCAATCCAGGTAGAACAGGTCCATTATGCGAGTTGCAGATCAAGCTTTCCTCTTTCCTGGCTAGTCAGAAGGGCAAAGGAAAATGGAGCTCTTCAACAAGTAAGCAGAAATCAGCTAATTCTGCATATTCGAAGAAGGAAGATAAAGATGAGAAGAAATCAGAAAAGCAGAAATTGTGTAAGTACTATAAAGGGAATGATCATATCATAAAGAACTGTCCAAAACTGGCTGCTAAAGAGGCAAAGAAGAAAGAGGCTGAAATGGTTGTTGCAGAGGCCTCTACACCAAAAACAGAGTCTGCAAATCTTGTGCAAGAAGAAGAATGGGCGTTTACTACTGTCTTCAGTTTTGACCCATCTTTTCATGAGCAGTGCATGTCTGCAGTAGACTCAGATGTTTGGTATTTTGACAGTGGGGCGACAAAACATATTACCTCGCAGCGCAGTTTCTTCTCTTCACTCGAGCCTACCCCTACAGGGAATACTGTTACATGCGCCAACAACTCGAGCCTGCCCCTACAGGGAATACTGTTACATGCGCCAACAACTCCTCTTATCCTGTTATGGGAGTTGGTAAGATCATTTTGACTACTGCTGATGGTAGTTCTTTCACTTTGTCGGATGCTTTATTTGTGTCAGGGATCAAAAAAAATCTGTTATAAGTTTCTGCATTAGCCAAGATTGGCTTGGTTGTGAAATTTGTTGATGACAGGTTTACAGTTCATGGTCTGTCAAATGGCAATGTGATTATTGCTTCTGGCATTTTATGTCGTGGGCTGTATAAGCTCATAGACTATGAAAGATCTGAAAATGATTTGGCATGTGCAGTAAATGATTTGGCATGTGCAGTAACTGATTTGGCATGATTTGGCATGTGCATGAAAATGAAAGATCTGACAATGATTCAGCATGCACGCTTTGGTCATCTGAATTTTCCTAGTTTGCTACGCCTGCAGAAATCTGAAATTGTGTCCTCTTTGCCCAAACTTGAGGCACCTGGAAAACATGTTTATGAAGGCTATATTTTGGGCAAAATGCAGCGTTCCTTCTTTCCAAAAGATGATTCAGTTCGGGCTACACAGAAATTGAAGCTTGTACATAGTGATGTCTGTGGTCCTATGCAGACACCCTCTTTTGGAAATTACCTTTACTTCGCAAGGTGGTACGGAACGTTTGGTACGGCACGTACGGTACGTGTACGGAACGCGGTGCCGTACCATAACATTAAGATATGGAACCGTATGGAACGTTACCTTAATAATTAGTTTAAAAAATATACATGTATATATATATATATCTATATATTCATTTATTTATTTATTTATGTGCATACATGCATGTAAAGTGTATACATTCAATTTGCATTGTGTCATGCATGCATGCACTATATATGTGTACGTATGCATGTCCATATGAATGTATGCATGCATGTATGCTCTAAGTTCTAACTCTTATGTGACATAATAGCACTTAGTATGTGTGCGGCATAGCACCATAGGTTTTGTATGCCATAATAGATGCATTCAGAAATGAAACGAGTCATGAATGTATATATGTATATATGAGTGTGTATGTACTAATGGTCTTTGGAGTGGGCTTATGAGAGAGAGCTCACCAACTCCTAAGGCAAGTAAGTGCAAGGCGATATTGAAAAAACCACGAGGTATTGTTTTTTTAAGACAAAGTTCCATACGTTTTTTGGAAGTTGGTGCGAAACCAAAAGCGCCGAACCATAAAAGTTGTTTGGAACGAGTTCCAAACCAGCTATGTTACTTCGTGACTTTCATTGATGATTTTTCCAGGCATGCATGGGTATATCCACTCAAAGCAAAGTCCAAAGTGTTCATGTGCTTTAAACAGTTTTTGGTTTTGGCTGAAATGGGCACCCTCCGTTCTGATCGAGGGGGGGAATATATGTCTTCTGAATTTAATGCATTTCACCATGTAAAATGGGCACCCTCCGTTCTGATCGAGGGGGGGAATATATGTCTTCTGAATTTAATGCATTTCTAGCTGAACGTGGGATAAAACACCAGTGTACAGTGCCGTATACACCTCAACAGAATGGAGTTGCTGAACGGAAGAACCGGTCTCTCATGGAGATGGCGAGGTGTATGGTCAAGAGTCAAGCTTTACCTCATAGTTTCTGGCTTGAGGCTGTCATGTGTGCAGCAAATGTACTGAACAGGTGTCCCACTAAAGCGCTGCAGTCTATCACTCCATATGAGGCTTGGCATGACCACAAGCCATCTGTTGCACATCGTGTTTTTGGTTGTTTGGCATATGCACTAGTGCCTGAACAACATTGCAGAAAATTGGATGATAAGGCAATAAAATGTATTTTTGTTGGGTACAGTTCTGAAAGTAAAGGCTATCCTCTGTATCATCCACAGACTAAACATCGCAGAAAATTGGATGATAAGGCAATAAAATGTATTTTTGTTGGGTACAGTTCTGAAAGTAAAGGCTATCCTCTGTATCATCCACAGACTAAACGCAATTTGGTTAGCCGTGATGTTGTCTTTGTGGAAGATGCTATTCAGCCATTGCTTTCATGTACTAAGGAGACGTCTGTTAGCTCCAAAGACATGTATGATACTTTGATGCCTCTTTTTACAGGTGGACAGTCTAGTGCTCGACCTAATGAGGCAACTTCTCAGCCTTTGCAGGTTTCATATGATGATGATTCCATTTCATATGATACTTTGATGCCTCTTTTTACAGGTGGACAGTCTAGTGCTCGACCTAATGAGGCAACTTCTCAGCCTTTGCAGGTTTCATATGATGATGATGCAGATCATTCCATTTTTTATGCAGATTTACATGATGCACTTGTTGATGAGAGAGTTGATATTGAGCAGGCAAAAACTATGCCAAAATGGGTGGTGCAGACTTTGCGTGATAGCAAATTAGATGCACCTTTGTCATATCGTACTCGCTCAGGCTCTCATAGTGCCCCCTTTGCATCAGATTGCTATGCTATGGCTGCAGCTAGTCTCTGTGATGAGAATGAGCTTGTTTCTTTTGATGAAGCAATGAATTCAGAAAATTGGATGGCTGCTATGCAATCTGAATATGATGCTATAATGAAGAATGGTACATGGTCTTTATGTGACTTGCCTCCTGGCAAAAAGGCCATTGGCACTAAGTGGGTATACAAGCTGAAGCGTAAACCGGATGGTACAGTTGACAGGTATAAGGCTAGGCTTGTTGCAAAGGGTTATGCGTAAGAAAGAGGCATTGATTTTGATGAGACCTTTGCACCTACATGCCGTATGACTACTACTGTTCGGAGTATTTGTGCACTTGCAGCCCATCATGGTTGGAATGTACATCAGTTGGACATTAAAACAGCATTTCTGAATGGTGACTTGCATGAAGAACTGTATGTTTTTCAGCCCCGTGGTTTTGTGCAGAAAGGGCATGAAAACCAAGTGTGCAGGTTAAAGAAGGCATTATATGGTTTAAAGCAAGCACCACGTGTTTGGTATGAGAAGATACATGCGTATCTGATTGCACATGGTTTTGAAAACAGTCCGACTGAAAGCACCTTATATGTTAAGCGTGCTAATGATGTGCTTCTGATCATTGTTGTCTATGTTGACGACATGCTGCTCACTGGTCCTATTGAGAAGCATATTGCTGATTTCAAGGCTGATTTGCGTGCCTCATTTAAGATGTCAGATTTGGGGCATTTGCATCACTATTTGGGCATTCAGTTTATGCAAGTTGATGGTGGAATGGTTTTGTGTCAAACGAAATATATTGACACATTATTGCAGCGTTTTGGCCTTGAAGACTGTAAGCCTATTGCCACTCCTATGGAGACAAGTTTACGATTGAGTCTTCATGATGCTGGACGCATTTGATGTTGTTCTCTATCAGCAGGCTGTTGGATGCTGGATGCTTGATTTACTTATGCATTACTCGGCAAGATATTTAGTTTGCTGTCTCACAGATGAGCAGGTTTATGCATTGCCCAGGAGTCATGCATTGGAAGGCGGTTAAGCGCATCTTTCGCTACTTGAGTGGTACTCGGCTACTTGGGTTGTTTTATCCCAAGGGGGGATCACTACCGCCAAATTTGCATGCTTTTTCTGACTTAGATTGGGTTGGTTGCTATGACACTCGTGTGTCCACCACTTGTTTTTGCTTCATGCTTGGTACCTCATGTATATCTTGGTTGAGCAAGAAGCAGCCTACTGTGGCCACTTCCAGTTGTGAGGCTGAGTATAGGGAAGCTTTCACAGCGACTGTTGAGTGTGTGTGGCTCATACGCCTTATTGTTGCTTTGGGTGTTGGTCAATCTTCTGCCACCACCATCTTCACTGATGGTCAGAGCGCATTGGCAGTTGCGAGGAACCCTATGTTCCATGCTCGCACTAAGCACATTGAGGTGCATTATCACTATGTCAGGGAGAGGTTCTCTGCTCGGGGATCAGCTTGGCATATGTGCCCACGCAGGAGAACATTGCATACCTTTTCACAAAGGCTCTGCCTAGGGAGAAGTTTAAAGCTTTCCGCAAAGCTTTGGGCTTACTTCCTTTTGTGGAGTGATTTCCACATAGCTTGGCACTTCCTTATACATGAGTGCCAGCTCCTTGTTCACCGCATCACTCCCAGGGGGGATTTGTTGATATATTTAGGTAGTGATGTGTATGAACACACTAGGACCGCAGGGGCACTTTTTTCCCTCTTTAGGAGGTTTTTTTTTTCCGAGCATGTATATACACCTATTGCCCTAATGGGCTACTTATCTTTGTACATTCCCTAGTAATACATTCAGTATTGTGTGTTTGTGCTCCAAGCTTCTTCTTCTTCCTTGTGCTGTTCGGGTGCTTCCGCAGACGTCCAACTCCAACACCCATCACTTCCCATCTCTCTCTCTCTCTCTCTCTCTCTCTCTCTCTCTCTCTCTCTCTCTCTCTCTCTCTCTCTCTCTCTCTCTCTCTCTCTCTCTCTCTCTCTCTCTCTCCCCCCCCCCCCAACGGAGCACTGGTTGAAGGGTTTGCTGACTCATGGAATGAGCACACCATTGTAAAGATTCATAAGTCAGGTGATGTTATAGATCCATCCACATACCGGACGATCATGATTGACCCCATAGTGGCCAAGCTATATGGGGCAGTGCTAGAGACAGAGTTGAGCACTCTTGCCGAGAGGAAGGGTATCAAGGCCCCAAGACAGGCAGGCTTCAGACGAGATTACTCTACCATTGACCACATCTTCAGTTTGAGATGTTTGATTGACCAGGCATGAGTGAGGAAGAGGAGATTGTACTGTGGCTTTGTGGACTTCCGCAAAGCCTTCGACACAGTTCCCAGGGAGAGGCTCTTCAGAGGTCTACACGATATCGGAGCTCTAGAGTAGATGATATGGGGGATCTATGCCTTATATGAGAGAGTATCAGGTAGAGTTAGATGCCTAGGCGGTCTATCCGATTCACTTGCTAGCACCATCGGGGTGAAGCAAGGGTGCCCAATCTCACCCACCCTTTTTGGTTTATACATTGACGAGATAGTGGACTTCATATGGCAGCAAGGAGGAGAGGGCATTGAGGTACGAGGGACCACTATCCACATTCTTTTATATGCTGATGATATTGTGCTCGTTTCAGAGTCTGCAGAGGGTCTACAGCGTCACCTACACGGCCTAGATGATTTTTGTACACATAGAGGGTTATCAGTGAACCTTGGTAAAACCAAGGTTTTGATCTTCCATACATCAGCATAGGTGAGGAGACTCAGTTCTTTCACAGCGGCAGGCGGACCCATTGAGGTAGTTGGTTCATATGTCTACTTGGACGTGACTTTCAGAGCAGCCTCTAAGGTTTTCTCCATGTCTCCAGCAGCCAGTGATCGCATCACACGTGGATACGCAGCGCTAGCTTTGATGGAGAGACAGTGTCACCAGGCATATTTTTAGGAGCCCCGCACAAACGGGTGGCTCTTCGACACTTTAGTTACCCAAGCACTCATGTATGGTGCAGCTATATGGGGACCGGGATTAGCCACATCATCATGGACAGCACTCGAGAGACCGCATATTCTCATGATTGCTAGACTCATCCGCAGCAAATCTTCGATACCCCATGATATCATTAGGGAAGAGCTTGCTGCACCACCGATGCTAGTAGAGGCACTCTTCCAAACAGTATCCCTATTACACAGGATCCAGAGCATGGACACAGAGCGCATCACTTACAAAGCTTTCCAGGCATCACGCGACATGGCACTAGCAGGAGACACCTCATCATGGTATGCACAGACACGGGATTGGCTTTCCCTCCATGGTTTTGACATAGACAGACTACCACCAGTAGAGTACGACTCCCAGGCTCCCACCTATTCGCTCTCCCACCAAGAGAGAAATAGGATCATCCCTCAGGAGATATGGCATACATACATACAGAGGACATGGATCAGCCCGGGGAGGACATTGACACCGAAAATCCTTCACTACCGTGAGCATTTTCTACGGATTTCAGACCAAGGCTTCCTTGAGACTCCACCCTACATGCACACATACCTACCACACAACCTTCGAGTCATCATTGGGAAGCTTCGAGTTTCATCGCATCGGCTCGAGATCGAGAGGGGTCTGGCTACAGGAGTCCCTCGAGAGGAGAGGTGGTGCCCAGTATGCCATACAGAGATGGAGTGAGGAGCACTTCGTTATCAGATGCCCGGCATACTCAGACCTACGAGCACAGTTCCAGATAGAGGAGTCACTCCAGTTGTGCATGACCACTGCAGACCAGCGAGGATGGGGCGTTTCCTCATGGCTGCATATGAGAGACGAGATCAGATGCTAGAGCCTACACACAAGACACGGGTGAGTACCCAGCAGACTATTACTCAGTATTTTGAGCGCGTTGGTCCACATCGGACGGACCCACCTCCCAGAGGCATAGGGCTTATAATACAGCAGGCAGCGGCACAGAGAGTGTGATGCCGAACACATCTGGTTGGGTACCGACGACCACGACTCCACCACGAGGATATCTCATGCATCAGGATAGCCCACGACTACATGATGGAGCATAGCGCATCACCACCACTTGGATAGGCTTCCTCCAGGAGGCACTCCTACCGCCGCCGATGTACCACATTCTCCACCCACCTCCACCCATCATCAGCAGTTAGGGTATACACATTCACTCCCTCATGGGCCCCCCTTGTATGAGGTGGTCATTATGTGCTTAGCCAGAGCCACTCTCCCCCAGGCACCATTATTTTATTCGCACTACCTCCTCATTACAGGTACCACCATCCTTTGCTGTTTTCCGCCTACACAGTTTTGTGTAGCGAGTATTTTTTTCCTTTCCATTGCTACACAGAGATTACCACAGTTGTATATGATTTTGTCTCATAGGCCAAGTTTGGCATTTGGAAGACGTTAATATACCTCTCTCTCTCTCTCTCTCTCTCTCTCTCTCTCTCTCTCTCTCTCTCTCTCTCTCTCTCTCTCTCTCTCTCTCTCTCTCTCTCTCTCTCTCTCTCTCTCTCTCTCTCTCTCTCTCTCTCTCTCTCTCTCTCATGGTTCCCAAGCTAGACGAATAGTTGGCCACCTTAGAGCATGCCCTCCAAGAGTTGATAGGAAAACACAAGAAAGAAGGAGATTCTGCACTGAACGGGGTTACCCGTAGAGTTGTCGCCCTCGAAGCCAAGGTGGCAACCTTGGAGAAGGAAAACGAATCCCTTCGGGAAGAGCTTCTCGCTACCCGCAAGCAGCACTCACGGGACCTGGAGGAGTTGCACACTGCGCTTACTGATATGAAAACGAAACTGGACAGCACGCACGAGGAGGGGGAGATCGCTCCACATCTAGAGGACATTCGGGTGACTATCAAGAAGGAGTGTATGGAGGTGGTGCAGAACGAGCTTGAGACTAAGAAAGATGGATGGGTCGAGGTTGTCAAAAAGAACCTTCGACAGGAGGCAAAGAAGAACAACCACCATGAGGAGATCCACATAGTGCATACCACCATTGAGGAGGAGCGGATGCGACAGGCCCGCAGGCTCAATATTCGCGTCTCCGGCCTCACAGAGACAGACGGATCACCTGAGCAGGACGGGCGTCGCTTGTGCACATTACTTGGATACCGCGCGGATGAGCCTCTCCCTTTCACCAGAGTATGGAGAGCAGGACGGGACACCACACAGAGCAGAGCACTTATCCTTCAGTTCTCAGATGAGGCAAGGAGGAGAGACTTTCTCAGACGACGGGCGGTACTACGCACTACACCGGGCACCCCCATCTATTTGGATGACGACCTCACACGGGTGCAGGTAGAGCACAAACGGGCATGCATGCCACGTGTCCTCGAGGCCAGACGAGAGGGACATCGTGCCCTCTACAGAGACGGTCGGATCATCATTGATGGACGGCCCATTGACTAGGGATTCGCGGCCTATGAGAAAGCACAGCAGGAGGTGCACATTGCGGTCTGGAACTGCAATGGATCTTTATGGACACATCCAGGGCGCCTCGAGGAGGTGATGGAGGGCAGAGACATTATCTTCTTGACAGAGACACACGAGAGCCCGGGGAGGAGCCTACCGAGGATTGAGGGCTATATGTGGGAGTCAGCTCACCGCCGTCAGATGAGACAACACACCACACGAAAATCAGGAGTAGCCGTGCTCTATAGACAGTCGTTACAGCACAGGGTACAGGTGGTAGCGAGAGACCCAGAGGCACGTTTCATGTGGATACGCTTGCAGCTATCAGAGGAGAGAGCAGCGTACTTCGCCGTATGCTATATTGCACCCATTGGTTCACGCTTCACACATTCCCTGAGCAGCCATCAGGAGGGGAGGGACCAGACACCACATCGCCATATGACTGCCTCAGTGACACGATTATGGAGTATACCGGGATGGGTGAAGTCTTCCTTGTAGGAGACTTCAATGCCCGCACTCAGAGCCACCAGTGTGATATCTACGACTTTGACGACCCTGAGATGCTTCGTACCATAGAGGACATGCCTACACTCAGAGCCTCAACCGACACCGCCACACCCACCTTATATGGCCGACACTTACTCCAGATGGGAGCAGCACACCGTCTCGTCATATATAATGGGATGGGGAGCTGGCCCACCTCGCACGGTCTCACCTGCATTCCACCCACGACACCACAGGGGGGCAGTGTGGTAGACTATGTTATCGGGCCCCCGAAGGCGACACATCTGATCACCTCATTCACTATCCCACCCTTACCGATTGGAGCTGATCACGCATATCTTGCCCTATCCATTCGCGGCTCACCATGCATACCCCACCCCATCACCACACAGCCACGAGCCCGTACCACCATTCACTTTAGACATGAGCTAGCACATATCTATAGCTCCCATGTTCGAGAGCGCATCTACTCCCTTGATCCCTCTGCCTCCTTGGACACCCTCACCGCCCACTTGTCCTCGATCCTCCATACATCTGCTACTCTCAGCTTCCCATACACCACCCACAGCACTGCACATCCGACACAGTTGGGGCATACACCCCAGAATAGATGGTACGATGAGGAGTGTAGGCGACTATACCGACATCTCAGAGCACAGAGTATCTTGGGATCCATCACAGAGAGGGAGGCAACACGACAGATGCGAGCCCTCACACGCCGGAAGCGGCGAGCTTTCGAGGAGCGACAGGAGGCAGAGTTGATCGACCTTCTCATGAGTAGGGATTGTGCCACCGCGTGGAGGGCACTACGTGAGCCACGTCCACCTACACCCATAGCCGATCCTTCGACTTGGGACACCTACGCCCAGAGGTTATATGACGTCCCAGGACAGCCACCATTACCGATTCCTTCCACACCGCGTCCGGTGATATCCACCCTCTTCACAGCAGGCATGGTACGACAGGCCATCCATAGGCTACAGCATGGCCGTTCAGCAGACCACACGGGGCTACAGGGAGAGCACTTTATATACGCAGCAGATGTAGTTTCCCACTTGATCGCCCATCTCTTCAACCGTGCTTTGGTTGAGGGATTACCCGACTCATGGACTATGCATACCATTACGCCTATCCATAAGTCCGGCGATATGATGGACCCAGGGAACTACAGGACTATTATGATAGGCCATATCCTGGCCAAGATCTATGGGGCAGTACTAGAGGCAGAGCTCAGTACACACGCTGAGGCAGCGGGGATAAGAGCACCCGGCCAGGCAAGCTTCCGCCGCACTTTCTCCACCATCGACCACATCTTCGTGCTTCGTTGCTTGATTGAGAGCGCGAAGGCGAGGAAGCAGAGACTATACTGTTGCTTTGTGGATTTCCGCAAAGCCTTCGACATGGTCCCTCGAGAGAGACTACTACGGAGGCTCCAAGAGTTACAGCTTCCATCAGACATGCTATGGGCCATCCACGCTTTGTATGCACGAGTCACAGGCAGGGTACGCTGCCCCGGCGGTCTATCAGATAGCCTTGTTAGCACCATTGGTGTGAAACAAGGTTGCCCCCTCTCACCCACTCTCTTCGGTCTCTACATCGACGAGATCACGGGGTATATACAGCGAGCAGGAGGGAGAGGAGGAGACATCGGAGGTACGCCAGTACATATCCTATTATATGCTGATGACATTGTCCTGCTCTCAGAGTCACAGGAGGGGTTGCAGTCACATTTACAGGCGCTCGATACCTTTCGCATGGAGAGAGGACTCACAGTGAACCTTGGCAAGACCAAGGTCATGATCTTCCATACCTCCAGGACAGTACACCATCGCGCCTCTTTCACAGCAGCTGGAGGACAGATAGAGGTAGTGGACTCCCACGTCTACCTAGGTATCACCTTCTCGGGCAGCACAGGGGTATTCTCCATGGCACAGGCTGCGAGAGATAGATTGACGCGAGGTTATGCGGCACTTGCAGGACTGGAGAGACGCTGCTTTCAGACACATTTTCAGGAGCCTCGGACTAAGGGGTGACTCTTTGACACTCTAGTGACACCTGCATTGATGTACGCAGCAACAGTATGGGCACCAGGGATCACAGAGGCGATGTGGACGCAGATTGAGAGGCCCCAGATCACCATGATATCACGCTTGCTGCGCAGCAAGCCCTCCGTTCCACATGACATTATACGAGCTGAGCTTGGCACACCACGGATGCTAGTGGAGGCCCTCTTCCAGTTGGTGACCTTTATTCTGAGAGTCAGAGAGCTCCCCACTAGCCGACTCACCAGGCTTGCATTTGAGAGCTCTAGACATTTGGCAGAGACAGGGCATGAGAGAGTATGGTATGCACAGACTTACCGATGGTTAGCAGACCATGGCATGAGCATTACGGATCTCCCCCCTTTTCAGTATGACCTCTCTTCCCCCCACATTACCCTCTCTCGTTCGGAGAGGAATAGGATCATCCGTCAGGACCTACTACAGATACACGTCAGGGAGACATGGATAGCACCACGGGAGCCTCTTCCCACAAAGAGGCAACACTACAGAGAGCACTTCCTAACTGTGACAGCGGATGGTTTCATTCAGAGACCACGATACATGGATACATATATGGCACCAGCTCAGAGAGTGGCCATTGGGAAGCTCAGAGTATCATCACACCAGCTCGAGATTGAGATTGGGCGAGCCACACATACCCCCAGGGATGAGCGATTATGCAGGATATGTAGAGAGGAGGTGGAGGACGAGGAGCACTACACATGTAGATGCCAGGCATATGAGGACATCAGAGACCGCTACCCACAGCTCTTCAGGGGGCCTAGAGAGATCAGGGCTTTATTGGGGACAGAGGACCAGCGCCCTCTAGGTCGTTTCCTAGTAGAGCTCCAGCACCACCGCGCATCACTCCTCCAGCAGCAGATGGAGATACACCTGGCCCCCCCCCCTCAGACTCATATTACAGATTTTTTCAGACCCACATACACTCGAGGGCCCAGCTCGATGCGGGGTGTCACATTACACAGAGGAGAGGAGCTTAGACGACAGCGTCGACGACCGAGACCCCTTGTCCGGAGAGCTCGTCCACATCAGAGAGAGATTCAGGCGATTCACGCACGCCATGACATGGAGATACAGAGACGTCAGCAACGCACCCCTATCGATTTGGACGCCCAGAGCATTTTGAGGATCGCCATGATGCCTTACCCACCGATGCATTATATCCTACACCCACTCCAGGCATTTAGGGGGTTGTGACACCATCGAGCCTCCCCTCCCTATGCATATCATGTTTGTATCTCACCCATTGAGCATATAGAGTGCATACCCATAGCACCCCACACCCTTGATGCCAGCTACTATCCCTCCTTTTATACCCGTTTGTAGTACTCACACTTTATTTTCGTTTTGGATCACAGTGGATTGGATCATACTGATGTATATGTTTTGTCTCATAGGCCGATTTTGGCCTCTAATAGACGTTAAAAAGTCTTTCTTTCTCTCTCTCTCTCTCTCTCTCTCTCTCTCTCTCTCTCTCTCTCTCTCTCTCTCTCTCTCTCTCTCTCTCTCTCTCTCTCTCTCTCTCTCTCTCTCTCTCTCTCTCTCTCTCTCTCTCTCTCTCTCTCTCTCACTACCGTGTTGCATATAGACTATCATAGATATAGCACTGCATACACCCCCCCACACTTCCATGGATATCTCCACATGCATACTACGGAGACCTAAATCACCTTTACTAGTTCTTTTCAGCACTTTTATCTTTTTTGATTGACAAAAGATAGACCCATGTACATTCTCTTGTTTCACATGCCGAGTTTGGCCTCCTAATAGACGTAAAGAGCATTTCCTAATGGTGACAGCGGATGGTTTTATTCAGAGACCACGATACATGGATACATACATGGCACTAGCAGAGAGAGTGGCCATTGGGTAGCTAAGAGTAAC
>CM035436.1:24780984-24843484 GCA_020310875.1 Ceratopteris richardii | reverse complement strand
CCTCTCTCCCTCTCTCTCTCTCTCTCTCTCTCTCTCTCTCTCTCTCCCCCCCCATGGCTCCCAAGTTGGAGGAACAATTGGCCGCCCTAGAGCATACCCTCCGAGAGGTGATAGGGAAACATAAGAAAGAAGGAGATTTTGGACTGAACGGGGTTACCTGCAGAGTCGTCGCCCTCGCAGCCAAGGTAGGAGCTTTGGAGAAGAAAAACGAGTCCCTCCGGGAGGAGCTTCTTGATATCCGTAAGCAGCACCCACACGATCAAGAGAAGTTGCACACTCGGCTTACTGATATGAGGACGAAACTGGACAGCATACGTGAGGAGGGGGAGATCGCCCCACAGCTAGAGGACATCCGGACATTTATCAAGAAAGAGTGCATAGAGGTGGTTCAGAACGAGCTTGATACTAAAAAGATGGATGGGTCGAAGTTGTAAAAAAAACCTTTGACAGGAGGCAAAAAAGAACCACCACCATGAGGAGATCCACATAGTACACACCACGATTGAGGAGGAGAGAAGGCGACAAGCCCGAAAAGGCTCAATGTCCGCGTCTCCAGCCTCACAAAGACAAACGGATCATCAGAGGAGGACGGGAGTCGCTTGTGCACACTACTTGGATACCGCGCGGATGAGCCTCTTCCTTTCACCCGAGCCTCGAGAGCAATACGAGACACCACAGGGATCAGAGCACTTATCCTTCAGTTCTCGGATGAGGCAAGGAGGAGAGACTTCCTCAGACGAGGAGAAGTACTATGCACTACACCGGGCACCCTGATCTATTTAGATGATGACCTCACACGGATGCAAGTAGAGCACAGACGTGCATGCATGCCGCGTGTCCTCCAAGCCAGACACGAGGGACATCGTTCCCTATACAGCGACGGTCGTGTCATCATCGATAGGCGACCCATTGACTAGGGATTCGCTGCCTATGAGACACCGCAGCAGGAGGTGTGCATTACAGTCTAGAACTGCAATGGATCTTTGTGGACACATCAAGGGTGCCTCAAGGAGGTGATGGAGGGTAGAGACATGATCTTCTTGACAGAGACACACGAGAGCCCGGGGAGGAGCCTACCTAGGATTGAGGGCTATATGTGGGTGTCAGCTCACCGCCGATAGATGCGACAGCACACCACACGAGGATCAGGAGGAGTAGTCGTGCTCTATAGACAATCGAAGACAGGATTCAAGTGGTAGCTAGAGACACAGAAGCACGTTTCATGTGGATATGCCTCCAGCTATCAAAGGAGAGAGCAGCGTATTTCGTTTTATGCTATATTGCACCCATCGGCTCGCGCTTCACACATTCCCCGGAGCAGCCCTTAGGGGGGGAGGGACCCGACACCACATCCTCATATGACTGCCTCAGTGACACCATTATGGACTATACCGGTGTGGGTGAAGCCTTCCTTGTAGGACACTTCAATGCTCGCACTCAGAGCCACCAGTGTGATATCTACGACTTTGACGACCCTGAGATGCTTCGCACCATAGAGGACATGTCTACACTCACAGCCTCAACCGACACCGCCACACCCACCTTATACGGCCGACACCTACTCCAGATGGGAGCAGCACACCGTCTCATTATATATAATGGGATGGCTACCTGGCCCCATAGTCACTGGGGGACGGTGACGTGTCCCGGGGTCAGGGACGGGACCTTTACTATCCCGGGGACGCCAATCCGAGAGGACACTCAAAACATGCTGATTTAAAGGTTAATTTGAAATGGAAACCATTCATAAGGATTTTGTTTAGCTTATAAGAGCACAAATAAACAAGAAAATAGTAAAAAGAAGCTTTCCAAAGTGAAATATATGAAAACATGTGATGTGTAGCCGCATTGTAGATATACACTGAATAAAAAAGAGTACGCTGTAGATATCATCATATCATATATCAAAAAGAGTACATCTCATGAATAAAACCAAAAAGATACAACCATGGCCCATATGGCATAGATGAATCATGATAGATCTAAGATAACTCAAGACTAAAGAGTCAAGGAGAATCCAAGTGGGAGTCTGTTCTACATCAGTAGAGGTGGTAGCCCATGAAGCAATCTGAATCTCCACTTGCTCAAAGTATTCTGAAATCATGTGCCTCGTCTTCATGTTCTTCAGCTTGCACCTTGTCCTCCATCTCCCATTCTGTAAAAGGATCTGAAGCCATGCTTTGGGTCTTGCGAAGCATCCTTAAATTTGCACTGACAAAGACAAGATCACTGGCACGTTGCACACCAAGTCTATTCCTCTTCTCAGAGGCTACATCTCTATAAACACTCCATAGTTGCTCAAGGCAACTCGTAGTGCAAGCTTGGCTAAGTATCCGTATAGCCAATTGTTGGAACTCTGGACCATCAAATCCAAAATATTCCCACCATAGAGCAGCACCGACCCGAAACCTATCTTCTTGTGCATCTGCACATGAAAATGAAGCATCTTTCATAGTTCTATATTTGGATAATTGATCTCTAATAAGCCTCCTCGATGCATTATCTGGGACAAGTCTCTCCAATATCGTCCTTCATCCACTTGCTACCTCAGGATCAACATATTGTTTCTTATCTTGGAATTCAGGGTCCACCATGAATGCCGCTGCATGGAGTGGGGAGTAATAGGCATTCCATCGTCGAACACATATTGATGAAATTTCTTCATACTTCTCCTCCTCTTGCACTAGTTTCTTAAGTGACTCTATGGTTCGATCCATAGCTTCATATACTTTGCCAATGCATGGGTCCATAGAATCCACCACTCTTAGCAAGTGCACAAGCGGTCGCACGATATCCACTATGCGGCTAATATTCTCCCACCATGCTGCATTATCTGCCAGTTTTCTGAATTCCTTTCTTGTTGTAGTGGAAGCCTCTGGCATTGCTACAAATTCATCACTCAATAGTAAGCCTCTTAAAACACCACTACACTTCACAACACGGTGTAACATGATGAAGTTATATGCAAATCATGTTTCAGCATATTTCAACAAAACAAGAGTAGATCTTTTGCTGAACTCATTCTTCACACGTGTATGATTGTTGATGAAGCTCACTAATGCATTTGCCTCATTGATTGAAGGCAAAATCCAATCCAAGGTGCCAATGTCTTTGAGAATATTATTTAGGGAATGAGCCATGCAAAAACAAACACTGATATGAGGATACATACTTTCAATGATCTGGGCAACGGCTCTGTTTGCAGCTTCTCCATCTGCTACAATGGCTACAACATTTGCTAGACCCACCATTTCTATGGCACTTGCCCACTCAGAAGCAATCACATCGGCTGATTTTCCTGTCTCGGATGCATCATGGGATGATATGAAGTACATCTCACCTCGGGAGTAAGCGACAACTCCATGGATAGATCGTCGTTGTGTGTCACTCTATCCATCCATGAGCAAGGACACTCCATTTCTTTCCATGACTTTCGAATGTTCTCACATGCGGCTTCCACAAGTTTCTTCTCCTTGTCTAATAGAGTCATACGCAAACTCTCTGAAGTGGGAGGAACATATTGTGGTCCATATTCCCCTACTTCTTTCATCGTCTCCTTGAAGTACAGTGATCTATGAACAAAAAGAGAATTTGCATTATACAAATGGAAAACAATTAGGTAAATTGAAAATTCAGTTATGCCATATGAATTATGATTACTTACCGGGCTTCATTGAAAGGAATGTGGTCATGATAGAAAAACCTCGCCACCGCCATGTCAACCTCTTCCTTCAATTTGGGATTCCATTTATCATCAAGGGTTTGTTGACGATGAATACGTCCCACTCCATATGGTGTGGAGCTTACAGATGGCATATCTTTTGGTGTGGAAAGAGGATGAGGTCAAGCCGTCGTTGCCGATGAAGATGCCTCCTTGGAAACAGAGGTAGAAGTTCTATCACCTTCTCGAGCAGCAGAGGGGTATTCCCCATGGCAAAGGCAGCGAGAGATAGATTGATGCGAGGCTATGCAGCACTTGCAGGATTGGAGAGACGCTGCTTTCAGGCACATTTTCAGGAGCCCCGGACTAAGGGGTGGCTCTTTGATACTCTAGTGACACCCACATTGATGTACGCACCGACAGTATGCGCACAAGGGATCACGGACGCGACATGGACGCGGATTGAGAGGCCCGAGGTCACCATGACCTCACGCTTGCTCCGCAGCGAGCCCTCCATTCCACATGACATTATACGAGCTGCGCTTGGCACACCACCGATGCTAGAGGAGGACCTCTTTCAGATGGTGACCTTTATTCTGAGAGTCAGAGAGCTCCCAACCAACAAACTAACAAGGCTTGCATTTGAGACCTCTAGACATTTTGCAGAGACGGGGCATGAGAGAGTATGGTATGCAAAGACCTACCAATAGTTCGCAGACCATGGCATGAGCATTACCGTTCCCCCCCCCCCCCTTTTCAGTATGACCTCTCTTCCCCCTACATTACCCTCTCTCATTCGGAGAGGAACAGGATCATCCGTCAGGACCTACTATAGATACACGTCAGGGAGACATGGATAGCACCACGGGAGCCTCTTCCCACAAAGAGGCAACACTACAGAGAGCACTTCCTGACTGTGACAGCGGATGGTTTCATTCAGAGACCACGATACATGGATACATACATGGCACCAGCAGAGAGAGTGGCCATTGGGCCACTCAGAGTATCATCACACCACCTCGAGATTGAGGTTGGGCGTGCGACACATACCCCAAGGCACGAGAGATTATGCAGGATATGCGGAGAGGAGGTGGAGGACGAGGAGCACTACACATGCAAATACCAGGCATATGAGGACATCAGAGACTGCTACCCACGGCTCTTTAGGGGGCCCAGAGAGATCAGGGCTTTATTGGAGACGAAGGACCAGGGCCATGAGGTCGTTTCCTAGTAGAGCTCCAGCACCGCCGTGCATCACTTCTCCAGCAGCAAATGGAGATACACCTGACCCCACAGACTTATATTAGAGATTTTTCCAGACCCACAGCCACCCAAGGACCCAGCTCGACGCAGGGTGTCACATTACAAAAAGCAGAGGAGCTTAGAGGTCATCGTCGACGATCTAGACCCCCACTCAGGAGAGCCTGTGCCCACCAAAGAGATTCAGGCGATTCACGCATGCCATGACATGGAGATACGGAGACGTCAGCATCGCACCCCTGTCGATCTCGACATGCAAAGCATTTTGAGGATAGCCATGATGCCTTACCCACCGATGCATTATATCCTACAACCACTCCAAGCATTTAGAGAGTTATGACACCACTGAGCCTCCCCTCCCTATGCATATCATGTTTGTAACTCACCTATTGAGCATATAGAATGCATACCCATAGCACCCCACACCCTTGACGCAAGCTATTATCCACTCCTTTTATACCCAGTTTTGTACTCACACTTTATTTTTGTTTTGAGATCACAGTGGATTGGAGCTTACTGATGTATATGTTTTGTCTCATAGGCCGATTTCGACCCCTAATAGACGTTAAAATCTCTCTCTCTCTCTCTCTCTCTCTCTCTCTCTCTCTCTCTCTCTCTCTCTCTCTCTCTCTCTCTCTCTCTCTCTCTCTCTCTCTCTCTCTCTCTCTCTCTCTCTCTCTCTCTCTCTCTCTCTCTCTCTCTCTCTCTCTCTCTCTCTCTCTCTCTCTCTCTCTCTCTCTCTCTCTCTCTCTCTCTCTCTCTCTCTCTCTCTCTCTCTCTCTCTCTCTCTCTCTCTCTCTCTCTCTCTCTCTCAGCGGCAAGCGGACCCATTGAGGTAGTTGGTTCATATGTTTACTTGGGAGTGACTTTCACAGCAGCCTCTCGGGTTTTCTCCATGTCTCAGGCAGTCCGTGATCGCATCACACATGGATACGCAGCGCTAGCTTTGATGGACACAGTGTCACCGGGCATATTTTAAGGAGCCCCGCACAAAGGGGTGCCTCTTCGACACTTTAGCTACCCCAGCACTCATGTATGGTGCAGCTATATGAGGACCGGGATTTGCCACATCATCATGGACATCACTAGAGAGGCCGCAGATTCTCATGATTGCTAGACTCATCTGCAGCAAATCTTCGGTACCCCATGATATCATTAGGGCAGAGCTTGCTGCACCACCGACGCTAGTAGAGGCACTCTTCCAAACAGTATGCCTATTACACAGGATCCAGAGCATGGACATAGAGCGCATCACTTACAAAGCTTTTGAGGCATCACGCGACATGGCACTAGCTGGAGACAGCTCATCATGGTATACACAGACACGAGATTGGCTTGCCCTCCATGGTTTTGACATAACAGACTACCACCAGTACAGTACGACTCCCAGGCTCCCACCTATTCGCTCTCCCACGAAGAGAGAAATAGGATCATCCGTTAGGAGATATGGCATACATACATACAAAGGACATAGATCAGCCCGGGGAGGACATTGACACCGAAAATGCTTCTCTCTCTCTCTCTCTCTCTCTCTCTCTCTCTCTCTCTCTCTCTCTCTCTCTCTCTCTCTCTCTCTCTCTCTCTCTCTCTCTCTCTCTCTCTCTCTCTCTCTCTCTCTCTCTCTCTCTCTCTCTCTCTCTCTCTCTCTCTCTCTCTCTCTCTCTCTCTCTCTCTCTCTCTCTCTCTCTCTCTCTCTCTCGCGCCATGGAGGAGAGACGATCCCAGATGATGGCCGATCCCGTTGCAGCCATCAGGGTGGCCCTGACTCCACCTCCACCTATGTATCACATATTACATCCCACCCACTAGCACAGGATGGAGCTAGTTAGTCGTTTTAGATGCATTCTCATGGTTGTTGTACTACCCTTTTGCATATAGACTATCATAGATATCGCACTCCATACACCCCCCACCACTTTCATGGGTATCCCCACATGCACACTACGGAGATCTATATCAGCTTAACCAGTTTCTTTTCAGCACTTTTATCTTTTCTGATTGACAGAAGATACACCCATGTACATCGATTCGTCTCATAGGCCGAGTTCGGCCTCCTAATAGACGTAAAAACACTTTCTCTCTCTCTCTCTCTCTCTCTCTCTCTCTCTCTCTCTCTCTCTCTCTCTCTCTCTCTCTCTCTCTCTCTCTCTCTCTCTCTCTCTCTCTCTCTCTCTCTCTCTCTCTCTCTCTCTCTCTCTCTCTCTCTCTCTCTCTCTCTCTCTCTCTCTCTCTCTCTCTCTCTCTCTCTCTCTCTCTCTCTCTCTCTCTCTCACAGCGGCAAGCGGACCCATTGAGGTAGTTGGTTCATATGTTTACTTGGGAGTGACTTTCACAGCAGCCTCTCGGGTTTTCTCCATGTCTCAGGCAGTCCGTGATCCCATCACACATGGATACGCAGCGCTAGCTTTGATGGACACAGTGTCACCGGGCATATTTTAAGGAGCCCCGCACAAAGGGGTGCCTCTTCGACACTTTAGCTACCCCAGCACTCATGTATGGTGCAGCTATATGAGGACCGGGATTTGCCACATCATCATGGACATCACTAGAGAGGCCGCAGATTCTCATGATTGCTAGACTCATCTGCAGCAAATCTTCGGTACCCCATGATATCATTAGGGCAGAGCTTGCTGCACCACCGACGCTAGTAGAGGCACTCTTCCAAACAGTATGCCTATTACACAGGATCCAGAGCATGGACATAGAGCGCATCACTTACAAAGCTTTTGAGGCATCACGCGACATGGCACTAGCTGGAGACAGCTCATCATGGTATACACAGACACGAGATTGGCTTGCCCTCCATGGTTTTGACATAACAGACTACCACCAGTACAGTACGACTCCCAGGCTCCCACCTATTCGCTCTCCCACGAAGAGAGAAATAGGATCATCCGTTAGGAGATATGGCATACATACATACAAAGGACATAGATCAGCCCGGGGAGGACATTGACACCGAAAATGCTTCTCTCTCTCTCTCTCTCTCTCTCTCTCTCTCTCTCTCTCTCTCTCTCTCTCTCTCTCTCTCTCTCTCTCTCTCTCTCTCTCTCTCTCTCTCTCTCTCTCTCTCTCTCTCTCTCTCTCTCTCTCTCTCTCTCTCTCTCTCTCTCTCTCTCTCTCTCTCGCGCCATGGAGGAGAGACGATCCCAGATGATGGCCGATCCCGTTGCAGCCATCAGGGTGGCCCTGACTCCACCTCCACCTATGTATCACATATTACATCCCACCCACTAGCACAGGATGGAGCTAGTTAGTCGTTTTAGATGCATTCTCATGGTTGTTGTACTACCCTTTTGCATATAGACTATCATAGATATCGCACTCCATACACCCCCCACCACTTTCATGGGTATCCCCACATGCACACTACGGAGATCTATATCAGCTTAACCAGTTTCTTTTCAGCACTTTTATCTTTTCTGATTGACAGAAGATACACCCATGTACATCGATTCGTCTCATAGGCCGAGTTCGGCCTCCTAATAGACGTAAAAACACTTTCTCTCTCTCTCTCTCTCTCTCTCTCTCTCTCTCTCTCTCTCTCTCTCTCTCTCTCTCTCTCTCTCTCTCTCTCTCTCTCTCTCTCTCTCTCTCTCTCTCTCTCTCTCTCTCTCTCTCTCTCTCTCTCTCTCTCTCTCTCTCTCTCTCTCTCTCTCTCTCTCTCTCTCTCTCTCTCTCTCTCTCTCTCTCTCTCTCTCTCTCTCTCTCTCTCTCTCTCTCTCAGCGGCAAGCGGACCCATTGAGGTAGTTGGTTCATATGTTTACTTGGGAGTGACTTTCACAGCAGCCTCTCGGGTTTTCTCCATGTCTCAGGCAGTCCGTGATCGCATCACACATGGATACGCAGCGCTAGCTTTGATGGACAGACAGTGTCACCGGGCATATTTTAAGGAGCCCCGCACAAAGGGGTGCCTCTTCGACACTTTAGTTACCCAAGCACTCATGTATGGTGCAGCTATATGAGGACCGGGATTTGCCACATCATCATGGACATCGCTAGAGAGGCCGCAGATTCTCATGATTGCTAGACTCATCTGCAGCAAATCTTCGGTACCCCATGATATCATTAGGGCAGAGCTTGCTGCACCACCGACGCTAGTAGAGGCACTCTTCCAAACAGTATGTCTATTACACAGGATCCAGAGCATGGACATAGAGCGCATCACTTACAAAGCTTTTGAGGCATCACGCAACATGGCACTAGCTGGAGACAGCTCATCATGGTATACACAGACACGAGATTGGCTTGCCCTCCATGGTTTTGACATAACAGACTACCACCAGTACAGTACGACTCCCAGGCTCCTGCCTATTCGCTCTCCCACGAAGAGAGAAATAGGATCATCCGTTAGGAGATATGGCATACATACATACAAAGGACATAGATCAGCCCGAGGAGGACATTGACACCGAAAATGCTTCACTACCGTGAGCATTTTCTACAGATTTCACACGAAGGCTTCATTGAGACTCCACGCTACATGCAGACATACCTACCACACCACCTTGGAGTCATCATTCGGAAGCTTCGAGTTTCATCACATCAGCTCCAGATCGAGAGGGGTCGGGCTAGAGGAGTCCCTCGAGAGGAGAGAGAGGTGGTGCCCAATATGCCATACAGAGATAGAGAGTGAGGAGCACCTCGTTATCAGATGCCGGGCATACTCGGACCTACAAGCACAGTTCCAGATAGAGGAGTCACTCCAGTTGTGCATGACCACTGCAGACCACCGAAGGATGGGGCGTTTCCTCATGGCTGCATATGAGAGACGAGATCAGATGCTAGAGCCTTTACACCACACACGGGTGAGTACCCAGCAGACTATTACTCAGTATTTTGAGCGCGTTGGTCCAAATCGGACGGATCCGCCTCCCAGAGGCATAGAGCTCACACTCCAACAAGCAACAGCACAGAATGCGACGCCGACCACATCTGGTTGGGTACCGACGACCATGACTGCACCAGGAGGATATCTCACGCATCAGGATAGCCCACGACTACATGACTGAGCACAAGCACATCGCCACCACTTGGACAGGCTTCCTCATGGAGGCACTCCTACTGTCGTCGATGTACCACATACTCCATCCACCTCCGCCCATCATCAGCAGTTAGGGTATACACATTCACTCCCTCATGGGTTCCCCTTGTATCAGGCGGTCATTATCTGCTGAGCAAGAGCCACTCTCCCCAAGATATGGATCAAGATGCCACCTGATATGGAAGACACCTGCTTGATTTGGGCAACAGACACCATCTCGTTATACATAACGGGATGCACCGTTGGCCAGGTTGGGGCGGACTCGGAGCTGTGAGCACAGTCGACTACATTTTGGGTACCATTTTTGGAGCTTCACTCATCCCCTCACTTAGTATTGGACGACGCCCACTTTGTGCTGACCATACATTTATCACATTCACACTTTCATCTCCTATTCCATTAGACCCTCCCTCACCCACTAAGACACACACCACGATACACTTCACACACGAGCTCTCACACGTTTATGCACACCATTTACACACCGGCCTACTCTCCCTCGATCCACTCTCACCCTTGGACGCACTTACATCAGAGATCACAACCATCCTACAGGACTCAGCTCTTTGCAGCTTCCCACACCGCACACATATACACCCTCCACGCACAGGATCCATGCCCAGAACCGCCGGTATGATGCAGATTGTCGTGAGCTACGGAAGCACCTACGGATTTTAGAGCATAGAGGGGCTATTACACACACACAGGCACAGCGTCACATGCAAAGCCTTCCTCGCCGCAAACGGCGAGAATGGGAGGAGAGACAGTACTGGAATATTTACCATTTGCTCATGAGTCGAGACAGTGCAGTGGCGTGGCGACATTTGAGAGAGAGGAGATAGCAGACACCCATCCGAGACCCGAGCACTTGGCATAGCTATGCACGGAGCCTATACGAGATCCCAGACCAACCCCCCATTCCCAGGCCGCAGAGCTCACGTCCCTCTACCTCTGACTTCTTCTCACCCACTATGGTGGGACGCGCTATTGCCCGTCTACAGCATGGCAGGGCTCATGACCATTTTGGTTTATAGGCAAAGCACCTCATCTACGGAGGCACGACTCTCTCACAGCTCATTGCCCATCTCTTCAACCGTGCATTGGTTGAAGGGTTCCTTGACTCATGGATTGAGAAAACCATTGTGCCCATTCATAAGTCACGTGATACTATGGATCTAGCTACATATCGACCGATCATGATTGGCCCTATATTGGCCAAGTTATATGGGGCAGTACTAGAGATAGAGTTGAGTACTCTCGCTGAGAGGAAGGGCATCACAGCTCCAAGACATGCAGGTTTCAGGAGATTACTCTACCATTGACCACATCTTCACCCTGAGATGCTTGATCGACTAGGCAAGGGTGAGGAAGAGGAGATTATATTGCTGCTTTGTGTACTTCCGCAAAGCATTTGACACTGTCCCCAAGAATGACTCTTCAAAGGACTACTTGATATCGGAGCTCCAAAGGAGATGATATGGGGGATCTACGCCTTATACGAGAGAGTATCTCGTAGAGTCAGATGTCTAGGGGGCTTATCTGATCCACTTGCTAGCACTATCGGGGTGAAGCAAGGGTGCCCTCTTTCACCCATCCTCTTTGGTCTCTACATTGATGAGATAATGGACTTCATACAGCAGCAGGGAGGTGATGGCATTGAGGTACGCGAGTCCACTGTCCATATTCTTTTATATGCTAATGATATTGTACTGGATCCAGAGTCTGCAGAAGGTCTACAGCATCATCTACATGGCCTGGATGACTTTTGCAGACACAAAGGGTTATCTCGGAGCCTTGGTAAAACCAATGTCATGATGTTTCATACATCAGCACAGGTACACAGACATAGTTTGTTCAGAGAAGCACGCGGACCAATCGAGGTGGTCGGATCATATGTTTACTTGGGAGTGACATTTACAGCAACATCACGGGTCTTCTCTATGTCTCAGGCAGCCCGTGACCGCATCACACATGGGTACGCAGCACTAGCTTTGATGGAGAGACACTGCCACCATGCAGATTTTGAAGAGCCCCGCACAAAGGGGTGGCTCTTCGACACTTTGGTTACGCCAGCGCTCATGTATGGGGCAGCCATATGGGGGCCGGGATTACCTACATCAGTATGGACAGCATTGGAGAGGCCACAAATCCTCATGATTGCCACACTTATCCGCAGCAAGCCTTCAGTACCACATGATATCATTAGAGCAGAGCTCGCTGCACCACCAATGCTAGTTGAAGCACTATTCCAGACAGTATGCCTATTACATAGACTTCGGAGCATGGATACATAGCACATTGCTTATCGTGCTTTCCAGGCATCACGTGATATGGTATTAGCAGGCGACACCTCCTCATGGTATGCACAGACACGAATCTAGCTGGCCCACCATGGTTTTGACATAGACAGGCTACCACCACTACAGTACGACTTACATGCACCCACCTACTCGCTCTCTCATCAGGAGAGGAATAGGGTCATTCGTCAGGAGATATTGCATACATACATACAGAGGACATGGGTGAGCCCTAGGGATACTTCGAGTCATCATTGGGCAGCTCCGGGTTTCATCACATGAGCTTGAGATTGAGAGGGGTTGGTCAAGGGGAGTTCCCCGTGAGGAGAGATGGTGCCCAATTCGCTAGACAAAGGTAGAGAGTGAAGAGCATTTTGTTATCAGATGCCCGGCATACTTAGACCTACGAGCACAGTTTCAGATAGAGGAGTCGCTCCAGTTATGCATGACTATGGGAGACCAGCGGTGCTTGGGATGCTTCCTCACAACAGCATACGAGAGGCGAGAGCAGTCACTGCAGCCCACACATCGGACACAAGAGAGTACCGAGCAGACCATTACTCAGTTCTTTCCGCGAGCTAAGTAACATCAGAGAGGTCCATCTATAGCGCTCACGCTCCACCAGGCAGCACCACAGAGAGCACGACGCCGACCACGCATGGTTGGATGTCGTCGACCACGATTATATGAGGAGGATATCTCAAACGCATCATGACAGCCTACGACCCCATGATGGAGCAGAGGCGTACCACCACCCCCTGAGTTGTCTTCCTTCAGGAGGCACTCAGACCACCACCAATGTACCACATACTACACCCACCTCCACCCATCACCAGTAGCTAGGCTATTTTACTCACTCACATTATGGATCCCCCATGTATTAGGTGGCCATTATCTGCAGAGTGAGAGCCACGTCTCCCCAGACTTTTCCAGCCCTATATAGCTTTGTGTAGTGAGTACTTTTTATTTCATTTCATTTCTACACAGGGTTACTACACTTGTACATGGTTTTGTCTCATAGGTCAAGTTTGGCCTCTAGAAGATGTAAATCTCTCTCTCTCTCTCTCTCTCTCTCTCTCTCTCTCTCTCTCTCTCTCTCTCTCTCTCTCTCTCTCTCTCTCTCTCCTCTCTCTCTCTCTCTCTCTCTCTCTCTCTCTCTCTCTCTCTCTCTCTCTCTCTCTCTCTCTCTCTCTCTCTCTCTCTCTCTCTCTCTCTCTCTCTCTCTCTCTCTCTCTGTGTGTGCGCCACAAGCTGCCTGCCGCACAATGCAAACTCCCAGGCTCGAGGGTGGGCCCCTATTGGCTCTACGGCTCAGAGGTGAGGCTGATATCTTCCTTTTATTATTTGTGAATTTGGCTAGTGCCTTGACTTGTCAAGGCAAGGAGGATTCTAGAGGATCTAACATTAGTAGCAGAGAGGCTCTCTACTCATATGGGGAAAAGCCAAAGCGACATGCACAAAACCATCATAGCTCATGGAGCCATAATGGTTCAGCTTGACATGCCTTCCATCCTCATGGGGTGGTATGGGATTCTAGAGGATCTAACATTAGTAGCAGAGAGGGTCTCTACTCATATGGGGAAAAGCCAAAGCGACATACACAAAACGATCATAGCTCATGGAGCCATAATGGTTCAGCTTGACATGTCTTCCATCCTCATGGGGTGGTATGGGACGCTTCCATCGGAGAAGAAGACGAGGGAGTACACGCAAGCCGGTGGTGGAATTCACTCCCACACTGCTTGTGAGTTTTTTGTTGAGGTAGGGGCTGGAAAACTGGTACCCTTTGCTTTCCCTGCTGCCCTTATGGATGGAGCCTCCCATCCTACTGCAAGAGGAAGGAAAGGGGCCCCATAAGGGTGAAGGACAAGGTCTGAGCTTGGAGGGGAGGCTGCATAGTAGGAGTTACCCTATTGTCTATTAGAGAGAGAGAGAGAGAGAGAGAGGCAATTCCCAAACCTTAGGGCAATGGCTCTGCAGCAGCCAGACCCTCTTTTTTTTTTTGGCCCGGGGGGGAGGGGGGGGCTGTGTGTGTGGTGCCCCTCCTAGATTGTGGATGGACAAATGAAAGAAGAAGCGCATGAATTTGGGTACCCAAGTGTGTAAAGGATAGAGGAATTAAGTAATATCACGAAGCAGACAGAGAAATGGAGCCTCTGAACATATCGAATCATTGCCCTGCCGAGAGTTTTTCTAACCATGCGAGAGAAATACAAGAAGCTGTCTCTGAAAAGGTAATTTTCAGGCTCTCCGTATTTGTGGAGAAGAACAGATTACTCTGCCTCGTGGCGATGCCGATTTACACAGATGGGTGGGAAACTCATCACCTTATGTACAACCTGCTGGAAATCCAGCAGGTTGTACATACGGCGCAGGTCTCCCTTAGGCATCAAAATCCATGTGCAGCACATAGGAGAGGGTTGGTGCAGCAGATGCTGGGCTTTTCTGGGTAGCAAGGGATGTTTCCTGCACAGCAAGGGATGTTTCCTGTGCAGCAAGGGATGTTCTTGCGCAGCAAGGGATGTTCTTGAGCAGCAAGGGATGTTCTACCATGGCTCTAGAGGAACCACAAGCATGGCTCCGGATGTTATACCTTTTTGGGTTGTTGCCTACATATCAGAACGAGGTGTTGTGAAATGTGATTGGGTCATTGGAGGACATCTACAAAGTTGCCAGAAACTATGATAGTACCCTAGCAATTTCACGAACTGACAAGGAGGAGGCAGCTATCGCAAGTCCTTCCGAAAAGGTGAAGCATTTTAGTGGCCCAATTTCAGCAGCATCTCAATCCACGGGACCACCATCGAAGGAGGTGGGCATGGAGAGAACTTTCTGAACCCTTAGACTTGAGGATAGGAACAAGCGGCATTGTTGTGAGTGCCATGAGACCCGCCACATCCGTGGGGATGGACTCTGTACAGAGCGGAAGAGGAAGAGGACATGTTCCTCTAATGTCCGGAAAAACGACATTACGATGAAGGTTGTCATTTTAGGTACATATTCTCTTGGTTCAGAGATTTTTCATGTTTCTGCGCGTAGATGTCCAAGATGTAGTGTCAAGAGCACTCTATTTGCTCCCCATGATCTGCTCTACATCTAGAGAGAGATCAATCTCAAGACGATCTCCGTAGGCAATCCATATGATACATGATACCTGGCAGGTATCGTGTATCGACGTAAGTGGACTTATCTCCTTACGTCGAGCACGTTGCTAGCAAACTCACGAGGACTCCATGTTGGCTCTATTTCCATCTACACTTGGACTTGGGACAAGTAATCTAGTCAACATGTAGATGGACACTTTGCCACTTAGGAAGCTCTAGCGACTGAATTTTGCTTGACATTTCAGCCTAGCAATTCATCATAAAGAGCTTTGGACCAACTCGGGAACTTGTTCCAACCCAGTGAATCATTTCATGAACTCTATACGTGTGCAAAAGCTCTTGTTATTCACTTGCCACATGCCCCTAGTGATTTTCTGTTGAAGAAATGGATTAAGAAGGCCTTGCCAAAGACCTCTCAACAAAAAATGTGCGAGTCTCTAAGGCTCGAGACTACATTAGAAGACTTTGTGGCTTCCTCTTTGCACATAGAAGAGGCAATAAACATTTTGAAGGTGGTAGTCTACCTACCTACGCTAGCTTTGTTGACCTGATCGAGCAACTCAAGAGGGAGTTAGAGGCATTAAAGATGCAACAAAACCACCATGAAGAGAAGGTTCTCTCACCTCCAACAGGACACAATGACAACCTACTTGCACAACTTCGAAGGGAAGTGGAGGAGTTCTAAACTACTCAAGAGATCCGTAAGTAGGTATCGTGCATAATATGCAATAGCAATGGTCATTCTAACTTGGACTCCAAAAAGGGTGGCTTCCAATTTTGTGCCAAAAATGTTCATAAGACCCGTGATTTCTACTTACTCAAGGGAATGTAATAAAGAGGAAACTCTCATGTCTCCAACACTTTCTATGCTAGTACGTAAAATTCACAAAATAGGGACCAAAACTGCCCAAACCGACCTAGGTACACAAGACTACTCATCTGCTATTAATGTGCATAATACGGTCACATTCAAAGTAAGTGCTCTCTACATGAGGGCGTACCACCCTGTCAACGTTGTCCAAATGCCAAAGGCCACCATACAAGGTATGACTCTACATTCCTTTCTTGTTTCATCCTCTAGGGCACCTATGATGACTAGGGCAAGGCAAACGACAACCACCCAACAAGAAGAGAAACGAAGACCGAAGGAGAAAGGAGATGGGAAGAAGGTTGAGTCAAGCAAGAATGAGGCATCCATAGAAGTAGCTTATGAAAGATGAGGGACACCATAAGGAACCAACCAACTCGTCCTAAACCATGTGCAAATGTTGTAGACATAGAAAAATTTTGAAGAAAACTCGTCACAAGGTCAGCCTATATCAACTTATTAAGATGGATGCTAAGCTACAAGTGGCTTACTTAAGGTCATACACTTTACCTACTTGAGACTTCCAAGTTCCACCAGGTGTAGATGAGCACATGATGGACTTCCCTTCGACTCCACTAGGAGTTTACCATAGTTCAATGTTGAAGAAGTTGAAGTTGGACTTGATGAAAGGAGCACACCATTCGCAATGACATTGGCAGACTAGCACCGGGTTACACCTTTAGGGATCATCGAAAAGGTATTTATGCTAGTACAAGGCTTCCAATTTATGTTGGATCTTGTTGCCATTGCATTACCCCAAGAAACCTCCTTTCCTTTGCTCCTTAGAAGACCTTAGCTCCGACAAACCAAGGCATTGCAAGATTGGGGAGAAACATGTTGTGGATCTCCAACAAGACCAATGACAAGTTGCATATGCATTTGGAAGAAGGGTGCAATAATGCAAAAGCAACTCGATATACCATGGATGCTGAAGTGCTTCCCTCCTTTCCACTTGATGAAGATAATGATGGAGTGTTGCACAATGGAAATTCGTGAAATCAATGAAGAAATGAACCGAGGTGGCCATGCCCACCCTCTATGTATGGAAGCGAATTTTCAATAGATGTTGATTGACTCCAACTGTGATAGGAAGTGCAATTTTACAGATGTTCAATATAGAAGATAACATACTAGATGGTTGCAAGAAACCCGACTGGGAGACTCCTTGCAAGCAGCCAAGCTCATCAGTATGAGTGCCTACTTATGGATGGAGCACTTCATGCTGGGAGAAAGTGGACCAGACATCTCTTCTTGTGATAAAACTCCGATTCACTCCAGTTGAGCCAACCTTTCCAATTGCACAAACTCCTTCTATGGGGGAGAGGTAACTTTTCTGCAAACACCTCGAGTTGGGCCACTCTATTAAAGTGACCAACTCTCACCAAAGGGCATAGTAACATTATTATGCCACGAAAAACAACGTATTCAGGTCAAATTGGCAATTTTAGGGATGGACCAAAAGATGCAGAACATGGATAGGCACCTCTGGAGATTCTTGGGCTAAACCAAATCCCCTTGGTAGAGGGAGCTTCACGAATACTGAGAAGACCGTACCGACTCAATCTCAAATACGCAGAGGCGAATAGGGTAGAGTTGGCCAAACTGGAAGCAGGAGGTATAATTGTTCCTATAGAACACTCTCAATAGCTCTCTTCTATGGTTATTGTTCCAAAGAAGAATAGTGGAAAGATAAGAGTTTGCATATTTTTGTGCCTTATGTAAAGCAATGATTCAAGACGGCTCCCACAACCTTTTTATTGAGGAGGTCTGGGAGGAAGTAGCCAGACATACCCTTTACAATTTCTTAGATGGATTTAATGACCACAACCAAATCCTCATCCATCCTTAGGATAGGGACACTGTATGGGGCACTTATGTCTACACACACACAGCATTTCGCCTCAAGAATGTGCCCACATCATTCAATCATGCAATGTATTTAATACTTGGTGAATGGATTACCACAATCTTGAGTATTTTTATCGACGGTTTTTCCATATTCTCAGGTAGGGGAGAAAGAGCCATGGCACAAGATTTCTATCCACGTTTGGAAAATCTAAAGGAGATCTTTAACCAATGCCCCAAAACATGTTCAAAGTTGAATTTTGCTAAGTGTCGGTTTTGCTCGCTAAATACTCTCTCCTTAGGCACATAGTCTCTGATTCTCTGCCCAAGGTATTACTGTGGATCCAACCAAGGTATCACCCAACTTATCCATGCCCATTCCACACACTCCCAAAGAGGTGCAAAGCTTTTTAGGCCATGTGATACCACAAGATACTTATAAAGATGTATTCGGAGATCGCCAAACCATCGTCATGCTAATGAGCAAGAAGGTACCATTCTCCTAGAGCCTTGAAGCAAAGAAAGCATTCAACAAGCTAAAGCTAAGGTTATCTACATCACCAGTATTGATTGTTCCTAATTGGTCCCTTTCAGTTCCATGTGCATACAGATGTGAGCCTTCATGCTATTCGAGAAGTTTTGATGCAACCATCCGCACATAAAAGAGTAGAACAGCCCATCGCCTATGCAAGTAGGCTACTTACAAAGACCAAAAAGAACTACAGCACAACCGAAAGAGAAGGTTTGGCCATTGTTTTTACACTTCAAAATTCAATCATTATCTCTTAGGTGTGCACTTTATTGTTATTTCTAACCATGAGCTCTCAAGGTATTTAATCCATAAGCCACAAGTTGTAAGAAGGATATGGTGTTGGTTACTACCTTTTTAGGAGTATTATTTTGAAATACATATCAAACCAAGCAAAGCATACTACATGGAAGATCAAACGTCAAGGACATCCAAGGAGAAGCAATCCATAGGTATTGATGATGAGCCTATTGACAGGAACCTTTATGAGGAGATCGTGCAATTCCTCCCTTTAAGAGAATTTCCTCCCAACATGACTCCATTGGAGAAAATGAATTTATTGTTTAAAGCTAAATCTTTTTCAATCATAAAGGACAAGTTATCTAAGCACTTCCCAAATGGTATTCTATTGTAGCGCTTCCTCAATCACAAGTTTCTGATCACTCAGGAATAGTGGAAGAGAGAAAACTAGAACTTCCACAAGATGAGAGAAAATCCGATGCAGAAGAGTAGACAAGATATGACTCACAAAAAGATAAGTTCTGGTATTATAGATTTGAATCAATCGATACAATAGCTTTGGAAAATAGCTTCTTGAGGAAGCCTCGACCATGCAACCACCCTCGAGCTATCACAATCTCATTCACACTCGCACTCTCAATCACACTCTCACTCTCAATCACGAGGTAATTCTCTGATTTTCGGCCTCTTTCTGCTTGACATAGCAAATCTCCTTCAAAACAGAGTTTATTGTCCCCAAGGAAGTGGGTGATCCACCAAATATAGAAAAAGTTAGCTCTCCTCGTGTTGCCATGCAAAACTTTCACGACAACATGCGTTTGTAGTAGTAAAGTGCTTTCTTTAGCAGTATCAATCCAAAAATAGAAAAAAAGCAACGAAAAGACATATCCGAAGACATCCGTAAGTGTGCATGGCAAAACGTATGCTTCAAAATCACGGATTCGATTAGAAATAGAGAAGCCCCTCCTTTTTTTTTAAGTAGAACAAAAGAACAACACTTTTCCAAGCCCTCTAATTCAAAAATAGTGAGGAATTAGACTTAAAACTTGTGAGACACAAAAATGTCAAAACTCATCAATTTGCACAATAGTGTTAGAGATGACCTAGGTTCAAATCCTCCTCCAAGTATCACTTTTGAGCCCTTCAAGTTTAGAAATTCTAGAGAGAATAAAATCAAGGCATTTTCTTACAGTCAACTAAATGTAGAGCCTTAAACGAGGTACCTAAAACATGATTCACAAAAATTTGACTTAGACTTTTATTCTCTTATGCATGCTCTACCTTTCTCTCATAGAGCATTTCTCTTAATTCTTTCACCTTCACGCTCAATTTTCAACAAGAAGACATGATGCGGATAAGCTTTAGAGAGAATATAAAATTTCTCATCCCTGAATTTTTCCTACATGCATAAAATGACCTAATTATTCATTCTAAACATTATCCCCAATTTAGAGAGAGAATATAAAACTTATCATCCTTGAATTTCGGCTACATGCATAAAATGACCTAATTATTCATTCTAAACAGTATCCCCACAATGTAATTCGAAAAGTTCAAAATGAATTATTTCACAATCGAAAGGCCTATTACATCTACATTGGTATGCTTATCCACACGAAGTCAGTTTCTTGCTTGAAGCCGCACATTGTGAAGGGCATCTCAAGGGAGAGGACTTTGCACAAAAAGTTCCATATAAAGGTTTGTGGTGGCCTCATCTCCACAAGGATGCAACCAAGTATGCTAAAGAATATAACAACCATAGTGGCATCCGGACGCGTCCTATTCATTTTAGGCTAATCTTTTGCTAAGTTCCTATGCTGACCCATTAGCAATCTCATCCGGACTTGACCTTGCTTTTGCCCAACTATGGTCACTTATCAACTTTTGAATCTGGTTTTAGCACGTATTGAGCACATGCATACCTTGTGTTATATATCAAAGTGGATCATTTTGGGATACACAAGATGCAAGCTTACCCTAGAGAGTCACCATACCCATTCTCCCGTGATACAGAGGTCAGGGATACCTATAGTATAGACAATCAAGACTAGGTAAGCTCACGAGTTGCTCAAAGGTGGCAATCGAGAGATGAAGAGGGAGCTTGCAGGAGGGACCTAAATCTTTAATATTCAAGCCATTTACTCCATGTTGCATAAAGATGGATGCTCATTGCCAATTGCGATATGATGCATCATGATTCATGGGACATGCATATCAAATGGTGGGATAGTGTGCATTGGGCAATTATCCAATACGACACATTATGTGAATATAAGCAGGGGAACCAAAAACTTTGAAGTAACTCACATTGGGCTTTTCCCCGTAATAAGCTTCATAAGGTGTGATGATCTTCAAAGCTTTTATGGAAGACCTATTCAGAATGTGATTAGTTGTATGTGATTAACTGTATGGACTGGCACACTGCATCAAACCAAAACTTGGAAAAGGCTTTTTGGATGATAGCATACTATGCATCATCTCAATAAGTATCCTATTCTTTCTCTCTGTAACACCATTCTGTTCTCGCGTGTAAGCAATAGTGAGTTGATGAGAGATACGTTTGTCTTCAAGAAAAGACTTAAGGTCTTTAAACATGTACTCTCCTCCTCTATCACTTCTCAAAATCTGGATCTTTGATTGACTTTCATTTTCAACCATAGCTAAGAACTCCTTGAAAGTAGGAAAAACCTTTGACTTCACTTTAAGACCGTAAATCCACAAATATCTTGAGAAATCATCAATGAACATAACAAAGTACCTGAAACCTTGAATAGAATCTGTTCTCATCGAACCATTCACATCTGAATGTATAATTTGCAACTTCCTTGTGGCCGTGATGTATCAATGCTTCTTGAAAGGTAGTTTGTCAAGCTTTCCTTGAAGACATCCTTCACATGATTCTGCATCATCTCGTAACCCAAAAGTAGGCAAACTCTCAACCATACCTTTATCTTTGATATGCTTGAGAGCTATGTAATTGATATGCCCTAATCTAGCTTTCCATAACTTCATGTTCTCCGCAGGTGTAGTAGACCTAGCAACACTAGCCTGACTTATTTTGGATAATACAAATATGCCACTTCTGTTTTCACCTTGAAGTAGACAATGCTCGTCCTTAGGTGAGAGGATCCGACATGAATCTTTCTCAAAAATAACTTTATAACCATCTGACAAGAAAGTAAAGATAGAGAGCAAATTCTTCTTCATGTCTAGAACATAAAGAACATTGGAAATTGTGAAATTTCCACCTTCTCTTGACTTAAGGTTTATTTCTCCAACACCTACAACATCCAAATCATGACCGTCTACAATGGTCACTCTTCTAGCTAAAGAGTTAGAATGGGAAGAAAATACCTTTCTGCAACCTGTTATATGCTTAGTAGCTCCAGAATCAAAAATCCAAAGAGTATCTAAGTTGCATTTAATGTTGCTTGATCAAAAGCTACTTCTTCAATAGCAACACATGCCTCTACCTTTGAAGATTTAGGTTTTGGATCATCTTCCGCATTATTACCTGACGCTTTCTTCTTCTCATTAAAGATCCTTGTTTTGCATTCTGCTATGTAATGACTTGGTTTCTTACAGTAATGGCATACTCCTTTCTTTGAATGAGATGTAGTTGAAGACTTTTCTTTGGGTATAGAGGAAGCATTAGGAAAAAGACTCGTAAACTTTCTTTCCTTTCCCTTCGATGATGATAACATGGCTTCATCATTCTCTTCCATACCTTTTTGTTGTGGTATCTCACATCAATATGCTTTGTGCGAGCATGAAACATGGCATTCTTTGCCAAACATATGGCACTCTGGCTATCGCATCCAAGAACAGGTACCTTTGTAGGCATCCCAAACTCACTGTAGAGGCGGGCTAACCAAATGGCTTCTTTGGAAGCCTCTGTGGCTGAAATATATTCAGCCTCTATAGTACATAGTTCAACTATCCTCTAAAGTCTAGAGCACCATGAAATAGCTCCACCTGCAAGGATGTATACATAGCCACTCATAGACTTGTGTGTGTCCGGATCACATGCCATGTCTGATGGACACTTTCCATAACATACGCATTTACTTTTGGTCCCTTTCAAATATCTGAAGATAGATTTGACTTCGTCCCAATGAGTTCTATCAAGATTAGCCATGACCTGCTAACAACTCCCACTGCATGAGCAATGTCTGGCCGAGTAGCAACCATAGCATACATAAGTGAACCACAAGCTGATGCATATGGAACACTCCATGTAATTGGCTGCATCATCATCTTGTTGAGCTGAGGAGATGTGCTCAGGTGATGCAGCAGCTGTGGTAATACCCCCCTTGGCTGAGTAGAAGGGCTGGAGGTGCAAGGAGCAGCCCACGCAGCAGATAGACAGAGATGGAGAGAGAGAAATTCGAATTTGGAGAGAGGCAGCTTGTTTGGGGGCTTCACTAAAGAAAGAAGTGAGCCCTAAGTTTATTTGAGTTCACTTTTATAGGACCTGGCCAAGTTCACATTGAACTTGGCCAAAAGAATAAATAATGAGTACATTAAGCCTTATAAAAGGCCTATACAAATGTGTACAAATAAGGGGGTCATTTAGGACCTTTACCCCAACAACCTCCCACTTAAAGGCATAAATGACGCCTTTAAGCTACGTGACTCCCACCATCTGTAAACATAGCTCATGTTGTGCTTTAGACAAGCACTTAGTGAGAACATCTGCAGGATTCTATGATGTATGAACCTTAACAAGTGTGATAAGGCTATCCTCAAGCACTTCTCGAATGAAGTGATATCGCACATCAATATGCTTAGTGCGTGCATGAAACATGGCATTCTTTGCCAAACATATGGCACTCTGGCTATCACAGCCAAGCATAGGTGCCTTGTTTGACAAGCCAAACTCACTGCATAATCGTGCCAGCCATATGGCTTCCTTGGAAGCCTCAGTGGCTGAAATGTATTCAGCCTCTGTAGTGGACAAGGCAACAATCTTTTGCAGCCTTGAGCACCATGAAACAGCACCTCCTGCAAGAGTGAATATGTATCCACTTGTGGATTTACGTGTATCCACATCACCAGCCATGTCAGAGTCACAAAAGCCTTTAAGCTCCAATGGGTCTTTGCCATAGCAAATGCATTTATTTTTTGTCCCCTTTAAGTACCTCAAAATGGACTTTATTGCTTTCCAATGAGCTTTGCCTGGATTGGCCATAAACCGGCTCACAACTCCCACTGAATGGGCAATGTCCGGCCTAGTTGCAACCATAGCATACATAAGTGAGCCACAAGCTGAAGCATAAGGCACATTTTGCATGTCATTGATTGCTTCTTGTGTTTTGGGACAATCTTCCTTGGAAACTTTAACATATGGCTGCAATGGCACTCCAAGAGGCTTTGCATCAGCCATGTTAAATCTGTCCAGCACCTTTTCAATGTATTTTTCCTGCGACAAATACAATATGTGCTGGTCCCTTTGTCTTATAATCCTCACTCCAAGGACATGCTCTGCTGCCCCAAGGTCTTTCATTGAGAAAGCAGATTTCAGCTGCTGTTTAAGAGCATCAATGGTGTCTCTTTTCTTACCAGCAATCAGCATATCGTCAACATATAAGACAAGAATAATAGGGCTGCCATCTACATCAGTTTTCGTATACAAACAGTGATCAGCATGGCTTCTTTTATACCCTTGTTTGAGCATGAAAGCATCAAACTTCTTGTACCATTGTCTAGAAGCTTGTTTCAACCCATACAAGCTTCTATTGAGCTTACATACCAAATGTTCCTTTCCAGGAATAACAAAACCCTCTGGCTGTTTCATGTAAAGCTCTTCATCAACATCACCATGCAAGAAAGCTGTATGTACATCCATTTGGTCTAATTCCAAATCAAGAGCAGCTACTATTGCAAATAACACTCGCAAAGTGGTCATCTTCACCACAGGAGAGAATACTTCTTGGAAATCTATGCCTTTGGTCTGGGCATATCCCTTTGCAACCAGCCTTGCTTTGTACTTGGGTTTTTCATCAACTGCTTTGATTTTATACACCCATTTGTTGGGAATGGCTTTCCTTTCTTTGGGTAATTCAACCAAATCCCAAGTATCATTAGCATGCAAAGCTTTAATCTCTTCCTGCATAGCAAGCTCCCACTTGCTGCTGTGTTCACATGCCTTTGCCTCTTTGTATGTGAGAGGCTCACCTTCATCTGTCAACAAAATGTAATGCAATGAAGGATCAAATCTACTCACATTCCTTCTAAGACGAGTAGATCTTCTCACCCAATGATCCACATTGTCAGGCAATGGGTCTACATCAGGTGGTATGACCAAATCATTATTATTATGCTGCTGTCCATTGTTTCCAGCACCATTTTCAGCATTATTATTCGGCTGCATATGCCCTTCAGGAGCCTCATTTTGCCGTCCAACATCTTCTGGCTCAAAAACCACTGGATCGTCAACATTTTCAATCCTTTGTGGTGCATCCTGAGGGTCAAAATTGGACCTAACAGGTGGCTGGTCATGCTGAAATCTTACCCTTTTATGGTTATCTTTTGAGGCAAAATTGTTTTGAAGCAGCCTTGTCTCATTAAGAACAACATCCCGGCTGCGTACGACCTTCTTGAGCTGAGGTATCCAAATCCTGTAGCCCATTTCACCTTCTTCACCATATCCCATGAAGAGGCCTTTAATGGACTTAGCATCAAGCTTGTTTCTCAACTCAGGCCTTATATGCACAAACGCCTCGCAGCCAAAGACACGTAAGTGATCATATGAAGAAGGTTTGCCAGACCAAACCTCTTCAGGGATGTCACCTTTTAAAGACATGTGAGGGGATCTATTGCACACATGTACTGCAGTTTTGAGTGCCTCTCCCCAAAATCCATGAGGGAGATTAGCTGTGGACAGCATGCATCTCACCCTCTCACAAAGTGTCCTATTGTAACGTTCAGCCACACCATTAGAAGAGGGGCTGTATGGAACAGTAAGCTCCCTCTTAATGCCCAAATTTTCACAAAATCTCTGAAATTCAGCACTTGTATACTCACCACCATTGTCCGTACGCAAGCATTTCAGCTTTCTACCTGTTCGGGTGGTCACAAATGCATGAAAACGCTTAAACGCAGCAAATGCTTCATCCTTTGATTTAAGCAATTGAACCCAAATTTTTCTAGAAAAATCATCAACAAAGGAGATGAAATATAAAGCACCCCCCATAGATTTGGTGGGCATGCTACATACATCAGAATGAACAAGATCAAGTACACAAGACTTACGAGACACATCAGAATAAAAGGAACGTTTTACTTGCTTTCCATATTGACATTCATTACAAAAGTCAAGCTTTGTGCCTTTAGCATCAAGCTTCTTTAAGTTACAAAGCCTAGTGAGACCCTTTTGGCTCATATGGCCAAGTCTCTTATGCCACAACTCCATATGGGAGTGAACTTCAGCCAAAGCAATGAACTTGCCTGATAAGGCCTTTCCATGCAAGCAATAGAGAGTTCCCTTCTTTGTGCCTTTCACAATCAGCCTTGAACCTTTAGTCATTTTCCATGATCCTTTCTCAAAAAGAATGCTATAACCATGCAAATCCATTTGACCCACAGAAAGCAAGCTCTTCTTGATCCCTGATACATAACGCACATTATGCAAGACCAGCTCATTAGTGCCATTTGTAGCGAAATGCACTGTGCCAATACCCTCAATGGAACATGCATGATTGTTTCCAAGGTATACATGGCCATGGTTGCCTGCAATAAAAGTAGAAAAACACTCCTTGATAGGAGTCACATGGAATGAAGCACCAGAATCTATTATCCAAGTCTGGGCCAATGCATCATTGACGGTCAGCAAAGCATCTATGACATCACTCTTAGTGATTGACATGTCCTGTGCATGAACATTTAGAGAAGGATCAAATGCATGAGTGTCATCAGCTGAGAAAGTAGCACATAAAATGTCCTCTGCATCTCACAGCTCCTCTATGACTACACTAGAAGCCACATTGGCCTTCTCCTTGTCCTTTTGGCTGTCCTGTGCATCAGTCTTGTCTTCTTTCCTGTCCTTCTTCTTATCTCTAGAATTCTTCTTCCTATCAAGCTCTGCTTTGTAATAGCGGCAATCGGGTTTCTTGTGATCTTTCCTGCCACACTGATAGCATGTCACATCATTGCTTTTGCCTTTGCTGCTATTCCCCCTTTCCCTGCTTTTACTCTTATTCCTCTGTGCATAATTACTCTTCTTATCTGTCCTACCTCTAACCATGTTGGCTGAGCTGCCTCTTCTCCTACCTCCTTCTCCACCTGCTTTTCTCCTGATCTCTTCATTAAGAATAGAACCCGTAACACCATCAAAAGTCAAGTTGGGGTTATTGGACAATGAGACTACCAATGTCTCCCAAGAGTCAGGCAATGTCATAAGCAAGAAAATGGCTTTAAGCTTATCATCGAAAGGAGGCATTCATGAGTCCTTCAACTGTGACAAAGTACCTGTAAACGATGACAAGTGTTCAGCTGCACTCTTGGACTCATCAAGCTGCATGCCAACAAGCTTCCGCATCAGGTGTACTTGGTTAACAGGCGTAGTATTTTCATACGTCGCCTTGAGTTTTGCCCATAACTCAAAAGCAGTGGTCAAACCTTTGAGATCTACTAGAATCTCATCGGATACAGCCATCTTAATGTATATAATGGCCTTCTTGTTCAAAGTAAACCATGCATCTTTCGACATGTCCTCTGGTTTCTCTGCCTCCAATGCCCTGTCACAATCTTTCAAGAAGAGGATTCCCTGAATTCTCTCCTTCCATAAGTCAAAACCTGTTCCCTCAAACCGTCGAATCTCAAATAGATTCTTCACATATGAGGAGGATGACGCCATAGTTGCACAAAGAAAAAACCTGCTGGAATTTTGGGCAAATGCACCAAAATCAAAGTGCAGCCTCCAAAAATGATGCACTACAACTCCAAACGGTCACAGGAGCAATTTGGGACAAAAATGGGGTGATTCTGGGCACAAAACTGATCTCTGAATTTTCTGCGCAGGAATTTCAGAAACCCAATTTATGCTCAAAAACAACTAATTTTATTGTTTTTAACCTCAAAGAATGTACATAAGGCTAATACTCAGCCTTTAGATGCATGTAGGAGCAAAAGCCCCAATTTTTGCCACTGTTTTACAAGAAATTATGCCAAAATACTCCACAACTTCTCATACATAGGTCAATTTTGCTGAAACTATAGAAATTATAGCAAAATGTATCTCCCACTATGTGTGCTCAGCCAGTTGAGAGTGAGAAGACCTGCAAAAACTCAGAAATTTGCTGGAAAATCTGATATTTTGCTGAAAAACACCTGTTCTTGCTCGAAACTTTGAGATTTTGCTGAAAAACACCTGTTCTTCGCGATAAAATCAGAGAAAAATCACTTTCTTCGCGACAAAAAGCTGGAACATCACTGAAAATGATGGTACAGCAGATTTTGGACCCTTTCTTCGCGATGAAACTTGATGATTTTGCCAAATGGTGAGTGTATGCTACTGTAGAGAACCTGCGCAGCAGATTTGAGGCCCAATATAGGCTCTGATACCAGTTGTTGAGCTGAGGAGATGTGCTCAGGTGATGCAGCAGCTGTGGTAATACCCCCCTTGGCTGAGTAGAAGGGCTGGAGGTGCAAGGAGCAGCCCACGCAGCAGATAGACAGAGATGGAGAGAGAAATTCGAATTTGGAGAGAGGCAACTTGTTTGGGGGCTTCACTAAAGAAAGAAGGGAGCCCTAAATTTATTTGAGTTCACTTTTATAGGACCTGGCCAAGTTCACATTGAACTTGGCCAAAAGAATAAATAATGAGTACATTAAGCCTTATAAAAGGCCTATACAAATGTGTACAAATAAGGGGGTCATGTAGGACCTTTACCCCAACACATCTTTGGGACAGTCATCCTTGGAAAACTTAACATGTGGCTGCAATGGCACCCCAAGAGGCTTAGCATCAGCCACATTAAATCTGTCCAGCACTTTTTCAATGTATTTTTGTTGGGATACCTGCAAAGTATGCTTCTGCCTATCCCTTTTATACCCATACCAAGAATATGTTCAGCTTCCCCAAGGTCTTTCATTGAGCATGCAGAGTTCAGCTGCTGTTTTAGAGCATTCAGAGTGCTCTTTTTCTTCCCAGCCAGCAGCATATCATCTACATACAGTACAAGAATGATTGGGCTGCCATCTTCATCATTTTTGGTGTACAAACAGTGATCTGCATGGCTTCTTTTAAACCCATGTATGAGCATAAATGCATCAAACTTCTTATACCATTGTCTGGGGTCCTGTTTCAGCCCATATAAGCTCCTTTTCAGCTTGCATACCAGATGCTCTTTTCAAGGAATGGCATATCCTTCTAGCTATTTCATGTACAGCTCTTCGTCTAAATCACCATGCAAAAAGGCTGTCTTAACATCCATTTGGAATAACTCCAAATCCAAGGCAGCTGTGAGAGCAAACAACACACGTAATGTGGTCATTTCAACCACTGGAGAGAACACCTCTTGGAAATCAATGCCCTCTTTTCAGGCATATCCCTTAGCAACCAGTCTTGCCTTGTACTTGGGTTTTCCATCAACAGTTTTGATTTTGTACACCCACTTGTTAGGAATGGCCTTCCTTCCTTTGGGTAACTCAACCAAATCCCAAGAATCATTTGCATGCAAGGCCTTTATCTCTTCCTGCATGGCTAACTCCCACTTCTTCTTGTGCTCACATAGCTTTGCCTCTTTATAAGTAAGAGGCTCACCCTCATCTGATAACATAATATAATGTATAGAGGGATCATATCTATTCCCTGGCCTCCTAGGACATGTAGATCTTCTTACCCAATGATCCACATTACCAGGCAATGGATCTACATCAGGAGATACATTAACTTCTTCATTGTTAACAGGCTGCTGTACATCATTTCCAGCCCTGTTTCAGCATGAATAGGTGGCTGCATATGCCCTTCAGGAGCCTCATCTTGCTGTCCATTATCTTCTGGCTCAAGAACCACTGGATCATCAATATTTTCAGTCCTTTGTGATGCATCCTTAGGGTCGAAATTGGGCCTAACAGGTGGCTGGTTATGTTGAAATCTGACCCTTTTATGCTCATCTCTTGAGGCACAATTGTTTTGAAGCATCCTTGCCTCATTAAAAACAACATCCTGGCTGCGTACAACTTTCTTGAGCTGAGGTATCCAAATTCTATAGCTATCTCACCTTCTTCACCATATCCCATGAAGAGGCCTTTTATGGACTTAGCATCAAGTTTGTTTCTCAGCTCAGGCCTCATATGCACAAAAGCCTCGCAACCAAAGACACGCAAGTGATCATATGAAGCAGGTTTGCCAGACCGAACCTCTTCAGGGATCTCACCTTTCAAAGACAGGTGAGAGGATCTATTGCATATATGTACTGCAGTTTTGAGTGCCTCTCCCCAAAATCCATGAGGGAGATTAGATGTGGACAGCATGCATCTCATCCTCTCACGAAGTGTCTTATTATAGAGTTCAGCCACACCGTTAGAAGAGGGGCTGTATGGAATAGTAAGCTCCCTCTTAATGCCCAAATTTTCACAAAATTTCTTAAATTCAGCACTTGTGTACTCACCCCCATTATCTCTACATAGGCATTTCAGCCTTTTACCTGTTTGGGTGGTCACAAATGCATAAAAACGTTTAAACGCAGCAAATGCTTCATCCTTAGACTTAAGCAATTGAACCCAAATTTTTCTAGAGAAATCATCAACAAAAGCACCCCCCATAGATTTGGTAGGCATGCTACATACATCAAAATGAACAAGATCAAGTACACAAAACTTACAAGACACACCAGAGTAAAAGGAACATTTCATTTACTTTCCAATCGTTACAAAAATCAAGCTTTGTGCCTTTAGCATCAAGCTTCTTTAAGCTACAAAGCCTAGTGAGACTCTTTTGGCTCATATGGCAAAGTCTCTTATGCCAAAACTCCATATGGGAGTGAACTTCAGCCAAAGCAATAAACTTCCCTGATAAGGCTTTTCCATGCAAGCAATAGAGAGTTCCCTTCTTTGTGCCTTTCACAATCAGCCTTGACCCCTTTCTCATTTTCCATGATCCTCTCTCAAAGAGAATGCTATAACCATGTATATCCATTTGACCCACAAAAAGCAAGCTTTTCTTGATCCCTGGTACATAGCGCACATTATGCAAGACCAGCTCATTAGTGCCATTTGTAGAAAATGCATTGTGCCAATACCCTCAATGGAACATGCGTGATTGTTTCCAAGGTATACATGGCCATGGCTCCCTGCAGTAAAAGTAGAAAAACACTCCTTGATAGGAGTCACATGAAAAGAAACATCGGAGTCAACAATCCATGTCTGGGCCAATGCATCATTAATGGTCAGCAAAGCATCAATAAAATCACTTTTGGTGATCGACATGTCATGTGAATGAACATTTAGAGAGGAATCAAATGCATAAGTATCATCAACTGATAAAGTAGTGCATAAAATATCCTCAACATTTCACACCTCTTCTATGACTACATTAGAGGCCACATTGGCCTTCTCCTTGTCCTTTTGGTTGTCTTGTGCATCAGTCTTGTCTTCTTTCTTCTCCTTCTTCTTATCTCCAGCATTCTTCTTTCTTTCAAGCTGTGCCTTGTAATAGCGGCAATCAGGTCTCTTGTGGCCTTTCCTTCCACACTGATAGCATGTAACATCATTGCTTTTACCCTTGCTGCTATTACCCCTTTCCCTGCTCTTACTCTTGTTCTTTTGTGCATTATTACTCCTCTTATCTATTCTGCCTCTAACCATGTTGGCTGAGCTTCCACTTTCACCACCTTCTTTTCTCCTCATCTCTTCATTAAGTATAGAACCCCTAACATCATCAAAGGTCAGGTTGGGGTTATTGGACAATGAGACTACCAATGTCTTCCAAGAGTCAGGCAATGTCATAAGCAAGAAAATGGCTTTAAGCTTGTCATCAAACATGGCTTTAAAAGAAGCCATGCAGATCACTCTTTGTACACCAAAAAGGATGAAGATGGCAGCCCAATTATTCTTGTACTGTATGTAGATGATATGCTGCTGGCTGGGAAGAAAAAGGGCACTCTGAATGCTCTAAAACAGAAGCTGAACTCTGCATTCTCAATGAAAGACCTTGGGAAAGCTTAGCATATTCTTGGTATGCGTTTAAAAAGGGATCGGTAGCAGCATACTTTGCAGGTATCCCAACAAAAGTACATTGAAAAAGTGTTGGACAAATTTAATGTGGCTGATGCTAAGCCACTTGGAGTGCCATTGCAGCCACATGTTAAGCTTTCCAAGGATGATTGTCCCAAAGATGATGATGCAGCCAATTACATGAAGAGTGTTCCATATGCATCAGCTTGTGGTTCACTTATGTATGCGATGGTTGCTACTCGGCCAGACATCGCTCATGCAGTGGGAGTTGTTAGCACGTTCATGGCTAATCCTGGTAGAGCTCATTGGGATGCAGTCGAATCTATCTTGAGATATTTAAAAGGGACCAAAAGTAAATGCTTATGTTATGGAAGGGGACCATTGGAGTTAAAAGGATTTTGTGATTCAGACATGGCAGGTGATGTGGACACACGCAAGTCCACAAGTGGCTACGTATACATCCTTGCAGGTGGAGCTATTTCATGGTGCTCTAGACTTCAGAGGATAGTTGCACTATCTACTACAGAGGCTGAATATACTTCCGCCACATAGGCTTCCAAAGAAGCCATTTGGTTAGCCCGCCTCTGCACTGAGTTTGGGATGCCTGAAAAGGCACCTGTTCTTGGGTGCGATAGCCAGAGTGCCATATGTTTGGCAAAGAATGCCATGTTTCATGCTCGCACAAAGCATATTGATGTGAGATACCACTTCATCAGAGAGGTGTTAGAGGATGGCGTGATCACTTTGATCAAGGTCAATACTTCACAGAATCCTGCAAATGCTCTCACGAAGTGTCTACCCAAGGAACAACATCAGCTATGTATACAGATGGTGGGAGTTACTTAGCTTAAAAGAGCCTCCTTGGTCCTTTAAGTGGGAGGTTGTTGGGGATCAAGGCCCCAAGGACTCTCCTTTTATATATTTTGATCCTTCCATGTGAAAACTCTCTTCTAGAGCTTTCCAGACATATTTTTGTTATATTTTTTGGACCCCAAATTGGGGAGTTATAAGCATTTACATTATTTTTATGACTTTTGGTCATTGGCTATGTGTGAAGTTTGAACATGCCCAAATGACCTAAAAGTCACTTATCAATAAGACTTTGTCCCAAATCTCTCATAACTTGATTGGGACTTCTTCAACTTGAGCTTCTCCATCTTCTTCTCCAAATTTCTACGCAGGTTTCTCTCTCTACTTTCTTTCTGCTCACACAACAGCTCACTCCCTTTGCATTTGGAGCAACCGAGCACACCACGACGTAGCTCTCCACGGCCTCTTTCAATTATTGCTTCTTGCATTTTATGTTGTGGGCTGTATAAGCTCATATATTATGCAAAATCTGTGAATGATTCAGCATGTGAAGTTCAAGATTCTCAGGCTATGTCAGATGCAAAGCTTTGGCATGCACTTTTTGGTCATCTTAATTTTGCTAGTTCGCTACAGCTACAAAAATGTGAAATGGTGTCCTCTCTCCCCAAACTTGAGCCACCTAGTAAACATGTCCGTGAAGACTGTATTTTGGGCAAAATGCAATGTTTCTTCTTCCTAAAAGATGGTTCAGTACGAGCTACTCAAAAATTGCAGCTTGGCCACAGTAATGTTTGTGGTCCTATGCAGACACCTTTTTTTGGGAACTATCTTTACTTCGTGACTTCCATTGATGACTTTCCAGCCATGCATGGGTATATCCATTGATAGCGAGGTCGGAAGTGTTTATGTGCTTCAAACAGTTTTTGGTTTTGGTTGAAAATCTGTTAGCATGTAAAATGGGCACCCTCTGTTCTCATTGAGGGGGGGAATATATGTCTTCTAATTTTAATGTGTTTCTGGCTGAGCATGGATAAAACATCAGTTTACAGTGCCGTATACACCTCAACAGAATGGAGTTTCTGAAAGGAAGAACAAGTCACTCATGGAGATGGTGAGGTGTATGGTCAAGAATCAGGCTTTACCACATAGTTTCTAGCTCGGGGCTTTTATGTGTGCAGCATATGTACTTAATTGGTGCCCCACTAAAGCATTGAAGTCTACCACTCCATATAAGGCTTGGCATGGTCGTAAGCCATCTGTTTTTCATCTGCATGTCTTTGGTTGTCAAGCATATGCATTACTGTCTGAACAACAACACAAGAAACTGGATGATACAGCAGTGAAATGTATTTTTGTTGGGTACAATTTTGAAAGCAAAGGCTATCGTCTGTATAATCCAGAGATTAAATCCATTTTGGTTAGCCGCGATGTTGTTTTTGTGGAAGACGCAATTCAGCCCTTACTTTCATGTACTAAGGAGACTTCAATTAGCTCCAAAGATGTGTATGACACTTTGCTTCCTCTTTTTACAAGTGGATAGTCTAGGTGTTGGTTCAAATGAGGCAATTTCTCAGCCTTTGCAGGTTCCACATGATGATATAGATCATTTCCACTTTTTATGTAGATTTACATGATGCACTTGTTGATAAGAGGTCTGATATAGAAGAGGCAAAAATTATGCCTAAATGGGTAGTGCAGACTTTGCGAGATAGCGAATTAGATGCACCTGTGTCATATCGTACTCATTCAGGCTCTCATAGTGCTTCTTTTGCATCAGATTGCTCAGCACCTTATATGTTGAGCATGCAAATGATGTGCTTCTGATCATTGTTGTCTATGTTGATGACATGACATGCTGCTCACAGGTCCTAATGAGAAGCATATTGCTGATTTTAAGGCTGATTTGCATGTCTCATTTGAGATGTCAAATTTGGGGCACTTGCATCATTATTTGGGCATTCAGTTCATGCAAGTTGATGACGAAATAGCTTTGTGTCAAACAAAATATATTGACACATTATTGCAATGTTTTGGCCTTGAAGACTGCAAACCTATTACCACTCTTATGGAAACAAGTTTACGGTTGAGTTTTCATGATGCTAGAGACGCATTTGATGCTGATCTCTATCAATAAGCAAGGTCGTGGATGCTTGATTTACTTATGCATTACTCGACCAAATATTCAGTTTGCTATCTCACAGCTGAGTAGGTTTATGCATTTCCCATGTGTCAAGCATTGGGAGGCGGTTAAGCGCATCTTTCCCTACTTGAGTGGTACCCGACTACTTGGATTGTTTTATCCCAAGGGGAGAACACTACTGCCACACTTACATGCTTTTTCTGACTCAGACTAGGCAGGTTGCTATGACACTCGTGTGTCCACAAGTGGTTTTTGCTTCATGCTTGGTAGCTCATGCATATCTTGGTTGAGCAAGAGGCAATCTAGCCTACTGTGGTCACTTCTAGATGTGAGGCTTAGTATAGGGCAACTTTCACAACGATTGTTGAGTGTATGTGGCTCAGATGCCTTATGGCTGATTTGGGTGTTGGTTAGTCTTCTGCCATCACCATTTTTAGTGATGGTCAGAGCACATTGGCAGTTGCAAGGAACCTTGTGTTCCATGCTCGCATAGCACATTGAGGTGCACCATCATTATATCAAGGAGAAGTTTGGCATATGTGCAAACACAGGAGAACGTTGCATACCTTTTCACAAAGGCTCAAACTAGGGAGAAGTTTGAAGCTTTCTGCAAAGCTTTGGGCTTACTTCCTTTTGTGGATTGATACCACATAGCTTAGCACTTCCTTATACATGAGTGTCAGCTCCTTGTTCACCGCATCACTCCCAGGGGGGATTTGTTGATGTGTGTGAACATGTTGGAAAACAATGTCCCAAAGGTCCAATTCTCAAAATCCCATAGTCCATTTTATTCGCACTGTAGACAGTTTGTATAATCCCAAGTTATCCTTGAGGAATCCACGAGTGGACACAGCATGTGTAAACATGCTTATTACTCCTTGTACGCACAACAGCGACCAGCGCCTTGGTTAAGTGAGTGTCCTCCCATCCTTGGCACGTGGGTTCAATCCCCACCGGCGGTAGACAACGAAAAGTCTTTTTGATCATGCTTTTCTTTTAATAAAAGGCGGACAACGAAGGACGGACGACGGAGTTTTTTTTCCTTATACGTTTTCGCATAACGATCCTTTTCGCATAACGATCCTGGATCGTTTTACTAACGAATGCTTTTGGGAGAAGCTTTTCAAGAGTACACAAAACTATATAAAGAGAGTATTGGCCTCATTATATTCATCCTTCACCTAACTTTCAACACAAGCCTTGAGCTTGGACCTCAATAGAGGTGGTGTTTCTTCTAGCACATGGGAAGCCATGGTGCTAACTTGAAGCATGTTGAGGAGCAGCTATGGAGTTCTTCTTGGAGATTCTTCTTGGAGAAGATCAAGGGTGTGCTCACACTCTAGCTCATGGAGAGGAGGTTATCTCTTGTTCATGGAAAGAAGACTTGGTCATTAGCAGCTTGATGGTGAGGATCGGCCATCTACATGGTGTATTTGAAGATTGTCTTCTACATGAAGATTTCGGGCTACTTCAAAGACATTGGATGGTGTTTAACATAAGATTTACATCTTATGTTAAGAATTCAAGTACATGTTCTCTTTATGCACACAGGTACTACTTGGAGTTTATGGAGGCAGTGGCATCCATATCAGGAGGAGTCCTATTCGGCATAGGAACAAGAGAATCAGTACGTATATGCTTTATGCATATTTGGATGAGGTGTTTGAGAAGGTGTGTTCACATAAGTTTGAGGATTTCCGGCAGCAAACTTGTTAGCATTCTTTGCTACTTTTTTAAGTATGTGATCTTTTCACACACGTATCTAACTTACGGTCTTTCATAGCCTAAGGTTAGATGAGGGTTTGTTGATTATCAGTTTCACACTGATCCTTCCTCTTTCAGTCACTCATATTCACTCTTCTATAACATATAAGGTCACACATCTCGTGTATATTCAGATTTCTGCCCATACATTTGAATATGTTTGTTACATTTGTACATTCACTCTTCCATCTATTTCTCATCACATAGAGTGGTTGAGAGTTTTGCTCCCACATTGTACATTTAACATTGGTATATATGATACTATGAGTAAGCAATGGCTTATGTAACACCTTACACATGTCGTCTATTCTTTCTCTATCTTTGTCTCATCATCTGTATGATTAAGTTGTGGTATGTTCATGTTTTGTCAATATTGAAGATTGCTAGATTTTGTGTTGTATATGCTGGACCTATGGAACCATGGACCTGTGACATGAGCTATGGGCCTACTTCGTTTCCAACATTTGGTATCAGAGCACTAAGGTTTTGGTTTCAAAACTTTAGGTCTTTGGCATCAATGCATTAAGGCTCATTCAGATTCCCAGGTTCCCACACTTCCAGGTTTACAACATATGATTTAAGGGAATCTTCTAATATTTGACATTTGACATACACACTTAATCTAGATGAGTAGAGATTTGAGAATTAGACAATTCAGTCACATGTGTATTCTTCAGTGTGAGTATGAAGTTGATGATATGTTAGCAGCCGAATATTTTTGGAAGAGTATGCAAATACTTTAATAAGTATTGTTTGAAGACCCAGACTTGATGAAGAGAAGACTACTTCAAATTCAAGGAAAAACAATGGTTTAGAAAAGAGGAAGGAATCAGATCAACATCAAATCACAGGTATCAGTTTCTACTATCAAATTATGATATGCAGGTCATGTCTTAGAAGAGCAGTTATGAAGAGATTTGAAGGTTTCAAGGAGTGCTTTTATACGCTTTCATCATTTGAAAGTTAAAAGGCTACATCAAAACAGGTATCTAGAGGTTTTTCTAGAGAGTTTTGAGAGATCTCTTTCATGGCAAGAAAGCTCATCTAAAAAGACAAATTTGAAGATGGGATGAGTTTTTTATGTTCAGCCAATTTTGTGTTGTAAGTTGGTTGGATATCAAGGTACAAATGTATCTAGAGAAGGTAACTTCCATTTATATACCATGTTTTGTTTTATCTCTTACTCTTAGCATTAGAGGAAGAGAAAGAGTTCATTTGAAGAAGTCAAGAGTGTTTGCTACTTCAAGATGAAGAGAACAAAAGGTATGGAAGAGAAGTTTGAAGATGTTGACATCATCATCAGGTGGAAGAAAGATGAAGAAGAAGAAAGTCCATCATTTCCAAAAGAAAAGTAAGGCTTCCTTTTCTCATATATTTTCCATATACTTTTCCTATTTTATCCTCTACATCCAAAGACAAGTCTACAAGAACATCTTGTGTGAAGATAGTCTAAAGAAGAAGCAGTTTCTTGTTTTGCATTACACTGGTCATGATTTAGTAGATTTGACAAAGAATTGCATTGAGAGAAAGAAAAGCAGCAGATTTTGAAGACAACTTGTATTTTGAAGACAACTTGTATGTATGAGTTATATATAAGTTGAAGTTTTTAAGCAGACAGCTTATATGTTCCCTCAAAGAATTCTTGGAGTATCAATACAGAGCTACTTGGTATATGACAAGTTGTAGAGAAGTATATTTCTTCTTTATCTAACTCTTAAGGTAAAAGAGTTTTGTAGCAGATGTTGAAGACTTAGGTTGAGGTTTTACGTTTGGAAAAGGTTACCTCATATTCAGTATTTTCAGAAACTTCAAAAAATCCAGTTTTGTTGCTCTACAAGTCAATGAAGAATCTACTTTTTATGATTATCTTGATTTTTGGATACATGCTTGTATTCAAAAAGGTGTTCCATTAGATCCTATCACTTGATTGAGAAGTGGAGTTAGCCAAAAGAAAATCAAGCAGGTACTATCACATTTCACTCAAGTAGAATATGAAAAGATGAAGTATCAACTTGCAGCTTTTGGAGTTCTCAAGGTGAGAAGTTTTGTCAACTTATGTTTCAAGTAGGAATTGCAGATTCCTGGAAGGATTTGTTTGAAGAAAAGTTTTACAACTTTGTAAGAAGCATGGACACTTAGGAGACATTCAGGTAGCAAATCAAACATTCAGTCATGAAGGTTTGATGAGAGCAGATTCTACACCAGAGAGATCATTGATCTTGAATGATCATGAAGATCTTGAGTATTTATGAGTCAGTTGTCTATCCGTTGTTTGTAAAATTCTTAGCATTGGAAGAAGTCAAAGATTCAGGTTCTTTCAGATTTGTATTGCAGAGAGAGAGAAGAAGATACTTGTTATGTTGCAGAAGGTTATGAATCCTAAAATGCTTTCAACAAGGTTTTTTGTTATATAGATCGGCTAACCTTATTCTAGATTTTGGGAAGCTGAGAAGTAAACAGTGAAAGCCATTAGCATCTGCAGTGCTAATAAAAAAAGGGTTCAGAAATTTTGTTTCAAATACAAGTATTGATCACTAAAGATCCGATTTATGAAGAAGGACATCCAAGATTTCATAAAGTCTGATATAATTTGAAGAATATTGGATACTAGTGTTAAATCATCCAGGGGGGTGATGAAACATGAAGACTTATTTTCAACCATATGTAAAAGAATGCAGATTCATACTTATAGGTATTTCCTATATAAGGTATTCCTATACTTCCTTTGTCAGGTTCTCTTTATGTTCCAGCTTTGAAAAAAGAAGGAAGAAGAAGAATATTTGGAGAAAGTTCCTGTTAGGTGTTCCTGTTCAGAAGAAGGTTCCAGAGTTCTATTGAAGAGAAGCTTGATATTTCAAAGAGGTATGTTTGAGAAGTGCGCACATATATGTTTATACCAGGTTCTAAAGGAAAGAGGTATGAAGGATTTACAGATTGAACAAGGATGATGACATGATGACATCATAGATTTTTTTTATGAGACTCATATTTCAGTTGATTTCAATTGAGTTGAGTTGACTTGACTTGAGTACAGTCAGAGATGAACCAGCAGTGTTCATAATACAATAACTTGTGAGTTTTCAATCATTGGTTCCAGGATTCAGTTCCTAATTTTGTTTAGTGTATTTATATGACACAGCAGAAGTACGTTGAGAAATCTTTTCGGAAGGTAAATGCAAATATGTGGATCCTAGTGTATGTTTTCAGGTTTTTGAAGACAAGAGATAGCAGGATCAGAGACAGTTATTCAACAAGTTCAGATTTTTCGAAGAAAGTCAAATTCAGTTTTGAAGAAGACTTTTGAAGAAAAGATTGGAAGGACAATTTGGGAAGTACAAGCTTGAAGCTTATGATAGTTTGCAGCTTGTGATAGGTTGCAGATTCAGTCCAGTTTGTACCATTGTGACATTGCAGGGGGGATTGTTGGAAAACAATGTCCCAAAGGTCAAATTCTCAAAATCCCATAGTCCATTTTATTCACACTATAGACAGTTTGTATAATCCCAAGTTATTCTTGAGGAATCCACGGGTGGACACAGCTTATTACTCCTTGTACGCACAACAGCGACCAGCGCCTTGGTTAAGTGAGTGTCCTCCCATCCTTGGCACGTGGGTTCAATCCCCACCGGAGGCAGACAGCGAGAGTCTTTTTGATCATGCTTTTCTTTTAAAAAAAGGCGGACAACGAAGGACGGACGACGGAGTTTTTTTTCCTTGATACGTTTTCGCATAACGATCCTGGATCGTTTTACTAACAAATGCTTTTGGGAGAAGCTTTTCAAGAGTACACAAAACTATATAAGGAGAGTATTGGCCTCATTATATTCATCCTTCACCTAACTTTCAACACAAGCCTTGAGCTTGGACCTCAATAGAGATGGCGTTTCTTCTAGCACATGGGGCAGCCATGGTGCTAACTTGAAGCATGTTGAGGAGCAGCTATGGAGTTCTTCTTGGAGATTCTTCTTGGAGAAGATGAAGGGTGTGCTCACACTCTAGCTCATGGAGAGGAGGTTATCTCTTGTTCATGGAAAGAAGATTTGGTCATTAGCAGCTTGATGGTGAGGATCGGCCATCTACATGGTGTATTTGAAGATTGTCTTCTACATGAAGATTTCGGGCTACTTCAAAGACATTGGATGGTGTTTAACATAAGATTTACATCTTATGTTAAGAATTCAGGTACATGTTCTCTTTATGCACACTGGTACTACTTGGAGTTTATGGAGGCAGTGGCATCCATATCAGGAGGAGTCCTATTCGGCATAGGTACAAGAAAATCAGTACGTATATGCTTTATGCATATTTGGATGAGGTGTTTGAGAAGGTGTGTTCACATGAGTTTGAGGATTTCCGGCAACAAACTTGTTAGCATTCTTTGCTACTTTTTTAAGTATGTGATCTTTTCACACACGTATCTAACTTAGGGTCTTCCATAGCCTAAGGTTAGATCAGGGTTTGTTGATTATCAGTTTCACACGAATGATTGATCCTTCCTCTTTCAGTCACTCATATTCACTCTTCTATAACCTATAAGGTCACACATCTCATGTATATTCAGATTTCTGCCCATACATCTGAATATGTTTGTTACATTTGTACATTCACTCTTCCATCTATTTCTCATCACATAGAGTGGTTGAGAGTTTTGCTCCCACATTGTACATTTAACATTGGTATATATGATACTATGAGTAAGCGATGGCTTACGTAACACCTTACACATGTCGTCTATTCTTTCTCTATCTTTGTCTCGTCATCTGTATGATTAAGTTGTGGTATGTTCAGGTTTTGTCAATATTGAAGATTGCTAGATTCTGTGTTGTATATGCTGGACCTATGGAACCATGGACCTGTGACATGAGCTATGGGCCTACCTCATTTCCAACAGAACACACTAGGATCGTTGGGGCATTTTTTCCCATCATGAGGAGGATTTTTCCCCTCGTCTTGTATATACGCCTATAACCCTAACGGGTTACTTATCTTTGTACATTCTCTTGGTAATACATTCAGTATTGTGTGTTGTGCTCCAATCTTCTTCTGTTCGCGTGCTTCCGCAAACCTCAAACTCCAACAATCGTAAATTCATTTCTCGATTGTTGTTCGTTTCAATTGTAACAGTATGATTTCTTTGGAGCAAATAAAAGATGCAGGATTAGCTTGCATCGGGATGGTGCAAAGACTTGATGTGGAGTCTCTAACACAACCAAACTGAAAAGGAATTGAAGAGCTTCTCAGCTATGGAATGGTTGCTTGGAAGCTATGGGATATTGGGTGCCCCTAGATCATGGTTACCCATCCATGTGCTATGAAAGCCTTGACATGATTTAGTCTCATTGGCTGCCATCATCCTCTACAAGGGCACAATTGTGGTCGCCCGCTTAGAGTGGCCGCCCACCATTGAAGACACTCTCCCAAGCAAAGGCCACCCTAGGGTGGCACAAGAAAGCACTCTACAAGCTCTACAAAAAGACAAAATATGGACGAAGTCACATGCTAAAGTACAAGGCAAAGTCTCCCTCAACTCAAAGTTGCCCTCTATGATTTTAGTCTCCCAAGCTACTTGGTCGCCCAACTTGCTTTGGCTGCCCAAGCTTCTTAGTACTAGCAAAGGTTGGTCTCCCTCTTGCTCTGTAGGAAAATTGGTCGCCCACTCTCTCTCTCTCTCTCTGGAAGTTAAGGATTTGGTCCCCTTAAAGCGGGACCCTCCAAACTCTCTCGAAATTCTTAAGAATTTTAGAAGCAACTTGTTGAAGATAAGATATACTGTCCCGTTGAAAGTGGCTGGTGCATTCCTAAGGCCGAAAGCCATTTTGGTCTAAATATAGGTTCCCCAAGGGGTTACAAAGGCTGTATTTTGTTGAACTTCAGGATGGATTTCCAATTGGTTGTATCCACTGAAACCATCCATGAAATTGTAAAGCACATGTCCTGCCACATCTTCAATCACTTGTCCAGAAAAGGGTGTGGGAAATCCATCAAGGATGGTTACCTTATTTAATGCTCGGAAATCCACACAAACCTTGATTTTATTAGGTTGCTTCTTAGGAGCGATAACCATGGAAGACAACCATTCTGAATATTCTACAGGAATTATGATACCTGCTTCCTCATTTTCTGGATTTCTTTCTTGGCTGCATCTGCATATTTGGATTTAGCCTATAGATTTTACCTCTAATTGGTGGAGCTTCTACCACTAGAGGAATAGTGTGTATTCTGAGCTCTTTTAGTATTCTTGTCAAATCTTTATAACTCGATGCAAATACATCTTTAAAATTATTCATGAATGTTATTACCTCTGTGAGGAGTAGAGGGTGGTCCCACAACCAGCTTGCCAGTCAAAGATTTTGTGGATTATCCTCTCCTCTCAAGTTGACCACTCTAACTAGCTCTGTAGTTGCCCATTCCTCATCCTTAAACAACATTTCCTTGGTGAAGGCTGGACTATCATTAATATTGATTTCATGTGTCTTCTCCTACGTCCATCCCACTTGGACTTCTACCAATGGGAATACGTTTTTTGCTAGTTCTTCAGATAGCTCTTCTGTTCGGCTGCCTACAATCCTTTTCGAAACTTTGCCCCTTCTGGAGTCCTTAGCCCGCTCGCCTAGTACTACAAACTCCAGAGTTGATTCTTCTTCTTCTTTATTCCTGATTGTGATTGCTATTGTAAAGCATGAAACATTATTAGTTTCCTCAATCCAGTCCATGATGTCGTCTAGATCTTCCCTGGATAATTCTTCTCCTATATCAACTTCCTCCTTAATGTCAAGTGATTTCCCTTTAGATGACTCTGTATGAGGTTTACCTGATGCCCATTGGGCCGCCCAACCAATCGTAGGGGTAGCCCATGGTGGAGGATAAGCTGCCCATTCAGGTGCCCAGTGTGGAGGCCTTTGAGCTGAGAATGGAGCCCAAGCCTCAAGAGTCACCCAGCTACTTGGAGGTGGAGGCGCCCAACTGGGACTAGGAGGTGAAGATTCCCAATCTCTGCTTCTGGGAGGTGAGTGTGCCCAACTTGAACTAGGAGGTGAAGACGCCCAATCTCTTCTAGTGGGAGGTGAGTTCGCCCAACTTAAATTAGGAGGTGGAATCACCCAGGAAGGTGAAGGAGCCCTTTCTTGTCCTCATGTTTTCATATTCTCCAGGATCCATGGTGGAGGAGGCGTGGCCCAAATGCTTGCTCCTTCTTGTCCAATTTGCTCTTCTTCTTCTCTATTGTTATCTTTCTTGCTTTCCTCTGTAGTTTGCTCCGAATGGAGAACAACCTAGGAAGTACCTAGGGCTTAGTCCGTTCCTCCTTCCATATGAAGCTTCCTCATCACCTTATCTGGTCCAGCCACCCATAAGGTGTCACTACCCCAGTCATGTACCGCTTGACTGCGGTGTAGCCATGGCCTTCCTATCAGGACGGGAAATCCTCCCTTCCCCTTTGGGAGTGTTATTACCACAAAATCCAACCCAAATTTTAACTTATAAATGACGACTTCGACCTTCTCCACTATGCCTAGTGGGCTTACCTTGCTTTGATCCGCCAATGATACTGTAAAATGAGCCGCCTTAGTTGGTTTTAAGTTTAGCAACATCATTGTGTATTCAGGCATCAGATTAATACCGGATCCCCCATCAACTATTACTCCTACCAAGGGAGTTCCCTTGATACTTACAGTTAATCTGGGGCTCTTGTAATCAATAAGAGGTGCCATCCTAGATAGCTCCGAGCTATAAGTTGAGGGTGTAGGTATTTGTTGAGAAATTAGAGAAGTGAAGCCTTGCCTTCCACTTAATATGGTGCTAGGGTCTAGCCCATTTATGGAAGCCATTATTTCTCCTCTGAATCCAGGACTCATAGCTAACAAGTTATATAGAGATACCTATTGGTAAGTGTTTTGCGAGACTTGAACTTGAGTGAGAAAACCTTCTTGATTGTTCCTTGAAGTAGCTCCATTATGAAACTGCCTTAGGTCCTCCTTAGATATTGCATAGGCCTTGTCAATAACATGTTCGAGAGTATCTTCATTTCTTCTTAATCTTCCTGGTGAGATTTTCTTCTTGACTTGGTTTTGTTTGGCTTCCTGAGAAGGTCCATGCTCTATGGCCTTTTTCCCCTTGTCCTTAGTTGAACAAGCTAGATCTGTTGTTTCCTTGGCAGCATCATTCAAGGGTGCCTTCTACTTTTGTGCCCTAGTCATTACTCCGAGAAGTTCCTCAAGCTTGACTACTCGAGCACTTGGAGAGTCTACATTGCCCTCATCATTAGTTATTGTGATCATATGTAGGAGGCAAGAGTTTCCTTGTGTGCTTGTGGACGGCATTGACTTCGTGCAGTCTTTCGGGTAATGATCCCTTGTGTCGGGACAGTTTTTGCATGGTGGGGCATCTTCGGGAAGGGAACACTTACTTTGTAAGTGTCCATACTCCCCACATCGGTAACACGTTATAGGCCTGGGTGGTCGGTTTTGACGAGGCCTACCTTCTTTCCGTTGATATCTTTGACTGGTGTAAAAAGTTGTTACAGAAGGTGTTCTAGTGGACGGTATGGGTGGTTGTCCTAACAAAGAGGACTGAGCCACACCTACCCATCAGGCTGCAGGTGGTTGTCTTGGCATCATATTTTGGTTCCCAAGACCCTTCAAAAAATAACAATCCTTGGCCTCATGGCCACCCTTTCCACAAAACTGGCATGTTAGCCTCCTTGGACACTCGTGTTGTGTGTCCTTGAGTAGTACAGAGAGAACACCACAGTTCAATTCTTACCTCCTTTGATGTTCGGAGTTCTTCAAGCTCTTGTCGTATCTAAGCGAGACCTTCTGAGGTACCTTTGTCTTCTTCTCGATTTCTTTGAAGCTTTAAGGTTTCTAGTTCCTTTCTCAAGGCTATCGCAGCATCTTCATCTTGGGGAAAAGTCTTACCTGGCTGTGTTCCAAAATGAACCCGTGCAGACTCAATCCTTGTGGAAGCTCCTTCGAATTCTCTTAAGGTGGCATCCGGTCGCAAAAGCTCTCTCAGCTTCTATTGTGTGGATTTCGGCAAGGCTTTCTCCACCCATTTCTTGACAAGGAAATCCCCCGGTGGTTCCGGCAATCTTGCCACGAGTGATCTTGCCTGTGTCATAAGTTCTGAAAATGGTTCTCCCATATGCAAAATTAGATTCTCCAGTTCATCTAATGTTCTTTCTGTAGAGTTACCTAACCGAAATGCTTCCGTGAATTCAGTCCTCAATGCTTCCCATGTTTGGAAATGGTTCTCTGCGTACTGGCTGAACCATTTGTCAATCAATCCTTCAAGTGTTGAAGGAAAGAGAGCAAGGAAGGCATCCTGTTGTTGTTGTAAGTCCTTGCTCTTACAAATTGAAAGAAATCTTCATACATGATCTTCAGGATCTTCATTAGCACCACCATGAAATGAAGAAAATCTAATATTTATCCTAGACAGAAGAGCGAAAAGTTCCTCTGCCATAGCGATGTTAAGAAAAGTGATTTGAGGTTAAGACTTTTGAGTTTTAGCCTTGTCCTCTAATCCTTCTATTCTAGAAGCTAGACTTGACGCACATATACTTCTAACGGGGTGTTAGGTAAGGGTCTGGCCTTCTTCAGTTACATTTGGTTCTTGTCTGGGGATATACTCTGCTTTGGTGCTGTATCGCATTCATATTGAGTTGTTGTCTTGTGTTATGTTATACTTTGCTGCATGTTATATCTCCTGCTGTGATTCTCACCCGGTCTGCCTCTTATTTTGTGTTTAACTCCTAAGTATAGTTTTGTGTTTAACTCCTAAGTATAGTTTGCAGCGATGATAAAGATTATCGGTGATAAGTGTATATTATTGTAATGTGCTTTGATGTGCTCGAGGAGTAGTGCATTTTGCATTCCCTGCACCCACACACTTCACACTTCACCATCTACATGTGAAAATTTGGCACGTCGCCCGATGGGACAGGGCTTCCGGAGATTTCCTTGAGAAATCACTTTAGAACTTTAGCCGCACTCGGGTGCCCTCCTCCAGAGTAGGAGACTTCCTACTTCATTGTCTTCCCCTTTTCTTGGGTGACTCCTCGTCCACCTCTCCTCCTCAGGGCCACCTCTCCTCCTCTGGTCTTCCAAGTGTGGGCGACCTCTCCCTTCTCAAGCTTCTCCTCTTCTCCTACTTCATTGTCTGGAGAAACATGGCCTTACCACGGATAGACGTGTGATGGATGGAGAAACAACCAGATGATAAAGAGAGAAGGGAATTGATGGATTAAGACTGATTGACCTTTCACCTTCTTTCTTTCTTGGATGAGATGGATTGGATGAGTGAGAATATAGTATGAAGAGTAAAGGAGAGGGAGTCCAATAGCTAAGACTGGTGAATGGTGCATACTTACCAATGATAGCACAAAGAATGGGAAAGATTTCTAAACTTGCATTGCATTATCTAGTATTTTCCAGGGAGATCGCAGGAAACATCCCTTCTGAATCAGGTACTGTAGGATTATTCAGAAAGAAACCCAAACATACTGGCCTCTGGGTGCACCAAACTGCCATAATGCCTGTACTAAGAAAACTTTCTTCAAGGAGCACTAGAGGAACAAAAAGCTCTAACTTCCTGATATTTCCAAAGCTACTTTCTTGTGTTTGGTTCAGCTCCTTTCCACGGTGATCTCCTTACTCCCATCTACGAGGAAACACTAAAATTTGAGATTAGGTACTTCAACTTCTCTCTCATATATCATTCAGATCCGGTACATTCATTTGCAACTGTGCATCCTACTATCATATAGATTGTAACCATGTGATCCAATTCCTATGGTCATCAGAACATACTATCAAGTGATATATAAAATTTTAAAGCACTCAGGAAAGAATTTTCTGTATGGCAGAAGAACATCGGTTGATAATTCATCTTTCACAGATAGAGAGTACCTGTGTAATCGGACTCCTATCTAGGCATGCGAAACTAATTCATCAGTCTACAGAAGACTTGTATAGACGAATATTGAGGAAATATACACTTTTGGTTGAAAATTCATCTTTCACAGACAGAGAGTATCTGTGTGATTGAACTCCTATCTAGGCATGCAAAACTAATTCATCCGTCTATAGAAGACTTCTATTCCTTGACTCAAACATAAATATGCTTGTGTCTGCCGAGTTCCCTAGCATCTGAAATTTATTCCTTCTTACATGTGATGATAAGCAAGACAGAGAATATGTAGTCTACCAGTTCCATTACCAGCTGGTTCACTTCAGGCTGATGGCCAAATATAAATATTAATAGATCTAAGAAAGAACATAAGTAACATTAAATTACCAAAAAGGAAAAGGAACTTACAGAGTTCTTGGCAAGAAAAAGAGCTGGAGGTCGATATTTTTCAAACATGAGCTCTACTGTCCTGATTTAAAAAAATAATAAGCATAAGCAACAGGAAAGGAGTTCCCAGTCTATTGTATTCCAATTTCCAACAATATTCAATGACTGAAAAAAATGAAAGATAGCCCTTAACTAAAAATGTATCAAAATAATTAACCTAGATGGTGAGAATGCAAGTTATAAAAGTTAAACGTTTGCTGAGAATCCATGCTTAAGAAAGGTTTTCTTACTTGCCCTCAATGTAAGTATGCTCTTGAGGACATAGGACTGTGGGCAGCCGCCTAAGGGAGCCCTTCCCTGCTAAGTCTTGTGGTATGCAAACCACTGTCAGGGGCACATTTGTACATGCAGAGCCACTCAAGTGAACCTCCAGGCTCCCAGCATCTATATAAGCAGTGGTTTAGCACTCATCTGGATATATGTCTATGTGTAACAGAAGGAGCCCTTATGCTGTAGGTACCTGTTGTGAGCTTCTGTGTTGGTCTCTACCTGCTGTATTTCTGTTGTATTCCTGAGTCTTGGACTAGTCCCTGTAGAGTGTTGGGCTGCTCCTGTTGTGTATTGGGCCACTCCGAATTGGAGCGCTGGGCAAGTCCCTGTGTCTAGTTCCTGTAGTGTTTGATGTTTCAGTCTCATCCTTTGTAGAGTTTTTGGCTAATTTCTTGAGTGTGCTGGGCTAGTTTCTTGTATTCTTGCCTGCTGGCATAAAATTTTGCCTAAGGTTGTGTGCTCGATTGATGCACTTCTCGGTTGTATTTCTGTCGTGTATGCTGGTGTGAGTTCTACTGCATGGACAGCAGTCTAAGGCCTGGCAATAAGTGAAAGTGCCACTTGTGCTGCCCATGGGTCGAGATGTAGCCCTGCTAGTAGAAGATACTAGGCAAGTAGCCTCTGCATCAGTGGGCAAGTGGAGCTGCAACTAGGCCGGACTTAAGACTCGTTTTGCGAGTTATCCCCAGCCAAGTGTCATCTTTATTTTTGTGTGGTCAACTGCATATGTTTCTATAAGCTGTTACATTCTGTTGAACCCTCTTGCGTACTGTTGAGGGCTACATCTTTTGTAGTTTGTAAACTTGCAGACCATGGTTGTCTTCTTCGCACAGAACATGTTACGGAGTATGCTTCTCCAAGAGAGCCCGTCCCTAAAGTAGCTACCTGGTGAGGGCAGCTACAGTGACCAACAAATACCTGAATCCCCCCCCCAATACTTAGTTTCGATGTCTTTTCCTTCACAAAGTGGACCTTAGGTGTCTCTTAAAAGGTTATCATGTTTGAAGTCAAGAATCAAAGTGATTTCAGATTGTTTAGGATATCCAATGGTTAGGAGTAAACAACTGAGGAAAGATCAGACCATAAACATACCTATTAACCTACGAGAATGGGGGAAGGAGGGAGAACCCGCCGGGGGGGCCCGCGGGGGGGCGAGGGGGGGGAAGGGAAAACAAAAGTGTGCAGCATCAAGAATCACTCTGAAGTTTGAATTTCTAATAGTGTGACATTACAGGCAAGCCTGGTAATGAATCCCATAGGCTCCAAGCTGAGCAGGTCATATACAAGATACAACCATTTCACTGTGACAGTGAGAACTGCATCGAAAGTGACAACACTACCATAATACTGTTTAGGACTATACAAGCAAGATGAACGATGGCGTAATGCTAGTAATGGTAATAACAATTGCATTCAAAGCTTAGGAAAATTGTGTATTCTCTGATAACACACTTCTTCTTAAATATCCAAAAACAACTTTTCATAAACACCGAGTCATTCTTTTCAGCCAAAGCACTGCTACTTACAGGGCTAAGCAGGTTCAGTGTACCTCTATCTGTGAGCACCACCCTGTTCCCACTTCCAAATTTATAATTTGTGTGCATGGGCATCTTATAGACATACGAAAAGATAATTATCCGGTACCCCCAATATGAATTAGACATAAATCAGACTGCATTGGAAGATAGCTGAAATGGTTGAACCACAGCATTCCACTAGAATAGAACCTGATATGGAAGGAGCCATCTACTTGTAATCCTAATATGAACAGATAATCTACTTCTATGATTGTGTGATTGCGATAATAAAAATTAGTATGCTCTACCATGTATGTTTGCTGCAATCAAACTGGAACAGCCTCAATCTCTCAATAGAAATGGCAATCCAAACTGGCAAAATTACAATATAATGGAGGAGACTTTCACGAACATGTCCTTCACCTGATTCAGAAACTCTTCAGACGCTTATCATTAATGTCACAATTTGGACCAAAGTGAAGAGATGTATGTATACACACTCGTCATTAGTGGGCAGATTCTGACTTCTTCCTTCACCAGTATCAATGTACCACCAAAACTATACAGCTACAAACCCATCAATTCATCGATTCTCACAGAAACCTCTTAGGGTCCTTCGGTCTCTGCTTATACTGTTTCTTCATCCCAATTGAAACAGCATTCATCTCTCTCCCCCCTCCCCACTCCTCCATGTTTTTCCCTAAACTTTCTCGATTCTGCAAATCCTTTTTGAGCTGTTTTGATGCCATTACTGCAGAAAATCAAAATAAGGTAAACTATAACCCCCTATGTGATCAGCATATTTATGGCAAGCTTTAAATATAAACACTTTTGTTAATGCTTGTATCTAAACTCTGATACAATCCTGAACCACATTTGTTTGAACTCTAAAAGAAAAAATCTTCAGTACTTTCATTTTATTAAAATGCTTCCACAAACATAATTCAAGTCACTGAGTACAGGATAAGCCTGGACCAGTTTCACATAATACTGGAGGAAAAGAATTCCAAAAATTAGATGGTTTAAACTAGCTCTATTTCTCTTTTAAGTTTCTAGTAAGAGAAAGCACAAATTTACTTTTCACGATGTTGTTGAGTGTTCAATGATGGCTCTGCTAAAAGCATTGGATGCTCCTTTGGATCAATCAAGAGACGCTCCCTTCATAGTCAAAATACAAACACCAATTTGAGTTAATATTTAAGATAGGACACCGTTTTATCATAACATTTCCCAAATAATCACATGCAAATGTTTTCAAACAAACTGCTAGATTCCACAAGGCACATATACACATTTGACAACATAATTTACTATCAAAGGCCCACAATGAAACATCGAATGTGCTTGAAATATTCCCTAAAATAACTGGAAATCGTACGTGACCCATAGCCAAGTCCTTCACAAGTCTGCGTGAAAGGGTTCCGTTGACACACAGCTGAGCTCAAAAAGGACAAAAGGGTTTACAAAATCAAGTGCTTCCATGTTGGATCATCCATTTCAACATCAATCATAAAGTTTTATTTGAATCTATCATCTGGTGTGCCTCTAACTGAACACTACAAAAAGAAACTCTATTACTTGTAATTGAGGCCTCCTATGTAGGAACAGTTGATGAATCTATGTTCTCATTTAAACATTATCACAGAAAAAGGGGTTTCCAGGCTACTAGGAGTTCTTTCACAAATGATAAATGACTCTATGGCTTTCGATGATGAGTGTCTGTGTTCCCACTTATTATTTTCTAGAATCACCTATGTGCAATTTTGAGTATGAAGAGTAAAATGAGACTAAAGAAACATGGAACCATGTTGTAAATTCAAATGCATCTCTCATATCAGACAGCTGCACAATTTATTGCATGGGCTGAGAAATTTTTCGAAGTGCCTGGACAACAATTTCTGAAGTAGTCTTTAAGAAAATCTGCTAGCTAATGTAGATCGTGAAAACCAAATTTTATGAAAATAAAGAAAATTAATGATGGCATCAGATAACCTAAAAGCATGGTCCCAGATTTTGTCTACGATTTCCCAATCCGTTACCAGACCATCCTTCACAGCTGGGACAATCTGCATATGTTGAAAAACAAAAATAAGTGAGCCTCAACTTGAAAATGTCATCATGAGTCAGCAGGGGCTCTACCTCCATGTGGTCACGGCGATAACCCAAAGCTTGAGTTCCAACATAAAGGGTTCGTTTGAGCTCTTCTGCTTCTCCTTCTGCCTTAACACCATCAGCCAGGCTAGATGGCCCGATACTCCCCACAACCTGCAGGTTTTTCTTCTCAGGGGCTCCTCATGGAGTTTTCATGCACAAAAATATCCATAGGTTTTTTCTTACTGATGGAAACACAGCTTTTGGGGCATCTTCGCCTGCATATCCAGCTTTACATGAATGGGAGCCTAAATCTACCACAATTGCTGAAACTTCATCTGCACACAAGAAAGGAGTATGAAGCTTTCCACACGCATATTTGAGCTATTAATTCCAATCAATACACAAACACAGCACACTAAGAACACAGCAAAGAACAAATTCAAAAAGTGCATCACTTCATATGTGTGTAATCTTCACTAGTTTTACTCTATGCCAATAAAGATTGTGATAGTATGCAAAGCTAAGGTATTCGTTCAACAAATTTTTGACAATTTTTCAAACCATCAAATAGCAAAACAGAACAAGCACTGCCTTGTAACAAATCAATAGGTGGCACATTTCATGTCTATTTGTTCAGCTGCATGTCATTTTATTTATCATGTTCAATTATCTATCCACGTATCTGTTCACCTCAAAGGGATGCATGCCCTTACTAAGGCTGTATACTTAGACAAAAAGGTGTGGTTCGCACAGTTAGGGCTGGAAGTTTCATTTAATCTGTCCGTTCATTAAAGAGAAAATTCAGCAAAAAAATACTAAGCTGAAGAAAGGATCTTTACCAAGAATGAGATACATCAACAGCAACTCCAATAGACAGGACACCAATTATATGAATTGACGTAGATTACCAAAAAATTTAGCTTCAAGGGTTTTAGTCATGTAGGTCCTAATCTCCAAAATCAGCATGGCTGAAGAAGATATAAGACCCCAAAATACAAGATAGCTCTCCAAACTAACCTCCTAAACCTGAGCCGTGATTGAAGGAGCAGCTCCACCCAAACTTTCAAAATTGGTTCACTCTCCTATGAGCTGAATATAAAGTTAATTTCAATGGGAAACCCATGCCATGTATTTATAGACTTGAGGACTTTTCAATGAGATTTTTACTTTAAGCTAAAAAAGAAATTGTCTAGCTTTATTCTATAATAAAAACAGATTCATTGCTTTTACTTTTTTTTTCCCCCTGCTTTTTCTCAAAATCACTGCTTTTTACCAAGATTTGACCTGATTTTGACCTTTGATCTTATTTGTAACCATGCAAAATTTCGAATCCATTCTTAACCGAAACCTTAAGTGTTATATATCAATAGCAAGCTCTCTTCAAGCAATATGACTAAATCTAAAAAATCTGAAATCAAGGTGTTCATCACTTGAGTGCATCATTGGATGTCAGGCTTGTAAATAGGTAGCTCAAAGTACTGAACATTGACTAGTGGAAAAGTCCAATTTCACAAAATCTCTGATTTAGAAAAATACAAAAAAGGACATGTTTCCTACAATCACCCCTGGATTATATTTGTCCAGGGTTTTTATATTGAACATATTCCTGCATTGCTCAAATTTGTGTCTCTTGATTGAGCCTTTGTAAAAATATCCACAATATTATCTTCTGTGGGAATTAACTGAAGGTCGATGGTAATGATAATATTCCTGCATTGCTCAAATTTGTCTCTTGACAGAGCCTTTGTAAAAATATCCACAATATTAACTGAAGATCGATTTATACATACATACATAAATACATACATATAACATAGTGCTATGTACATATATACATACTACACTTAGTACTAGACTACTAGTACACACAATATATACATACATACTACACACAATACATACATACATACTACATACTACATACATACACACACATAATGTACATACATACTACACACACAATGTGTATACATAGTACATACTATACACAATACATACATACTACATAGTACATACATATTACATACACGCACAATGTGCATATATACTACACACATATTACATACATACTATACAAACAATGTACGTACATACACACACAGTATGTACACACATATTACATACATACTTGATACTACACACAATGTACATACACACTACACACACTACGTAAATTATGCACATATTGTACATACTACACACATATTACATACATACTATACACATGATGTACATTATGGGTACCTTCATCCACTTGTCTTCTTGTTTCTTCGCTTGAAACATGAAGCGTGGCATATATTCATATTGATTGTCACTAGTCTTGTTGTTGCTAAATTGGTTGTCACTAGTCTTGTTGTTGCTAAAGGAAAAAAAGAATTTTAGTTATGATTGTTTGTCAGCTATGAAAGTTTCATGACCTCGTTCTTAAATAGGAACAAGTGCTCAATATTAAAATGATCCCGAGATAATAATTATGAAGTGTGGTCCATGTGTTCACTTGATTGTTGGGATGATTTTTGACATTCAGAAGGAAACACGCATTTCTGCATATTATACCTCTTCAGCTTCAATTGATGTCCTTAGTCTTGAGTATTGTATCAGAGAACTTAGACATTTGAAGGTCAACCATGATAATGATGTTTAAACTACAAGTTCAAATAATTTAAGCTACAAAACATAGTTGAAAGTTGAAACTAGACCCCAAATGAGGTCTTTCCTCAAAAGCATGCATCTGAAAAAAAATCAGACTGGAAACGCCATGCAGTTTGCCAGAAACGGCCAACCTGTTTCGGCTGCCTGGAAACGCCGTTTCTGGGCACTATGCCGCCAACGGTTGTCCATCACCGTTCCTATCTATCACCGATTTTCGCCCTCGGAACGAGGCTGCATGTGATCACACTTGCATCCATAGTTGGAAAAATTCGCATGCCAAACACCCCCGAGTGGTTCGAATCATTCGATACGTACGGATCTTCCGTACGACGTTCGGAACGTCGATCATTTATTGTATAAAAAATGGTTTTATTATTCAAAACCTAACGAACGTACAATTCGTTTTTTCGAAACGCGTGTCCTCTGCAGCCATTCGCGAGCGCCGGTCTGAACTTCTGAAGCTTGACCATCAATCGACTGAGGTGACCTGCTCATCCTCACATGCATCATTCTACATATTGTGCCATTCCACATAGCTACAGCCTACATGCCTTGAGTTCTGCGTTTCCAGAATCTACATTCCTTGCGAATCGCGATCCCATCAATACAAATATACGGGGCTTAGAATTCAGCTTTTCCAGAAGGCACAATAGACTTTTTTGTCCATCAATATCTTTAGGATAGTTAAAACAAAGTCAATAATGCCTACTTTTCAGAGAGCAATAACAGAAAATACACACACAAAATATTCATGAAGTGGTCAAGGCCTCTTTATCATAACCATGCTGTGAAACATTTCATTTTATGTAAGGGTCCATGGATTTACAAAGAATCTCAATGCATCATATCGTACTTCTTTTGTTTCTGTGCACACTGCCAGCAAGAGAACAACAGTTGACCATCGTCATATTTTTATCCATAGAGTCCAGACTCCACAGTGCACACCCACACAATTTGATTCTGCTCATGCTCACATGCATCATGCAAGCAGCCACATGCACATTGCACATTGCATATTACATAATGTCACAATGCACATTTAATATGCAATGTGCATTGTAATCTATAAATTGAAAGTTCTAATGTTTTTCTTTTTTGACATTTGAATTTTGAATATAGGTCTATCATCATGCCGAAGAAGACCCATCCATATTGGGATGCACATACCATAGTGGCAGGGCCCACCACCTCCTCTTCTAGTGGAGGTGGAGCAAAGTATTGGCAATGCAAGTATTGCAAGACTAGTTTCAGCAGCACCATTACACGAGTCATATCCCATGTTTCAGGTATTGGTGGCAATGGCATAGGGGCATGTACAGCTGTTCCTCGTGACATTGCAAATGTGATTATTGCTGAGCAGGGACACATGTTTAAAGGTAAGGTTCTCCCTGGTAGAGAGCAAAGAGCAGAAGATGATGATGCACTTCTTCATCCTCAAAAGACAGATGAGAGGCGTGCTTCTGAAAGCATAAATATTCAGCATCATGGTGGTGGAAGCAGTAATCAGTCAAGAAAAAGGCCTCCTATGGATGATGCTTCACACTTCTCATGTGCATCGGATGGAGTTCATATTAGTACTTCTACTATGCCACCTCCTTCCTCTACACATTCTCATACTCAGTCCACTTTACGTGGGTGTGTATATTCGGAGAGTTGGGTGAAGGAGAGAGAAAGAATTGCAGAGGTGGAGATTGCACGTACTCTTGTGGAGTGCAATCTCTCTTTTAATGTTTTACGTACAGCGCAGTGGAAGAGGATGATCAGAGCATGCACTGATGTAGGTCCTCTGACAGATACAGATACATGGAGAGGTGTGGAGTATCATCGGATGCGCAAGGGTATGCTAGCTGAGGAGAGAGAGAGCGTATTGACATTTCCCTTGTGCCGATTAGAGAGAGTTGGGTGCAGTATGGATGCACGATCATGGCTGATGGTTGGAGCGACTTTCGACGTCGACACATGATAAATATTTTGGTATCATCATGCTTAGGTATACCGTATACCGTATGTCACATTTGTTTACTATTTAGGAATCAATGTTCACTATCTTCAAGTGCTTTATTTATTTTGTTCATGACTTCATTGGTAATAGTCAACACTCAAGACTCAATAATATTATATATTTTCATGGAATTTGATTGTTTAGGTACCATTTTTTTACGAGCGATTGATATTAGTGTTGGCGGTGAGAGGGTTACAAGAGAGTTTATCTACCGTCGTATCCGCCAGGCCATATTGGAGATAGGCAAAGAGAATGTAGTTCACATTGTCTCAGACAATGCATCGAACTGCAAACGCATGGGGGAGATGATTGAGGAGGAGTTTCCACACATTATGTGGACCCCATGTGAAGCACATTGCCTTGATCTCATGATGGAGGACATTTCTAGACTCTCATGGGTGCAGCCAGTGGTTCAGAGAGCCATTCTGGTCGTCACATTTTTGCGGAAGAAGCATCAAGCATTGGCTATCTTTCGTAAGCATTCACCAGATTTGGACATCATACGGCCTTCAAAGACTAGGTTTGCATACACTTACTTGGTCTTTGATAGGCTGAGTAGACTTAGGGGTCCATTGCGAACCACAGTGGTGGATTCCCAATGGGAGCTTATGGCATATGCACACACAGAGGCTGCAAGAAATGTGCGGCTTACTTTATTGGATGATCAGTTCTGGGAGCAAATTGATCACATCAGCCATACCTTGAGACCTTTATGGAAGTTGCTACGTCTCACAGATATGGAAGGTTCTACATTGGGCCTTCTATATCCGATGTTCCATGAGATGCGCACATCCATAGAGATGTGTATATACATTTCAAGAGAGAGGCATGCACATTGCATGATTAATTTGTGTTTTGTTTTTACTTTTTGTTAAATATATTAATGTCGATCTTTAAATTTGAATTTTTATCTTTTATTTCAGGAAAGAGGAGATTTTATAGATTATTGATACTAGATGGGATTTTATGCGACGTCCTATTCATGGTATAGCTGCTCTACTCCATCCTCTTTATAAGGGGCCAGATTGGATGCATAATCTTGATCTGCTAGGAGCACGCGATGAGTATCTTGGTCGTGTTCTAGATACGTGTGTTGAGAGAGACTTTATCACATACATGACATGTGTTGGTCCAGCGTTTAGTCGACCTACTGTATTCAACAGGGATATTTGTAAGAGCCCTGTGGATTGGTGGGAGACTTATGGATACAGTGCTCCAGCTGTAAGAAGAATTGCTCTCAGAGTGTTTTCACAGGTAGTGAGTACTAAGTTATAATAAGAGTTTTTGAGTTCGTAATACGTATTTATGTTAAGTCAAATGTGGTACAGGATTGCTCCGCTGGTGCATGTGAGCGGAATTGGAGTGCGTATTCTTTGATTCACACAAAGATACACAATAGACTTAGCACTCAACAACTTCAAAATCTTGTGTATTGTCGAGCAAATCTAAAAGTTGCTCGTAATTTGAAAACCATGAGAAGACCTATTCAGGTAAATTTCTATCTTATTTACAACTCACTATTTAGTATGAGAAAAATTGTATCTACTAGTCTCAAAAGCATATTCTAATTTAGAATAATCTCTTGTAGGTGGATCCCGATTCAATTGAGTGGTCTATGGATAGAGCTCCCGCACTTCCAGAGAGAGAGGAAGAGGAGGAGATCTATCGTATGTTACATAGAGAGCTTGAGGTTGTCGGTAAGCAAGTGACACGATCAAGGGCGAGTACCTGTCCTCCTTTAGTTCAGATGCACCCTTCCACATCTTCTTTGCCAATTGGTGGACCACGGCCACGTCAAGCACGAGGTGGACGATCGACAGCTACAGGACGTGGTTCCAGCACATTGGAGAATACGTCTCTCCCTCTGGATGATATTATTACATCAGAGTCTGATGATGAGGATAGCATATTCCATGCTTCTTCGTCAAGTTCTGAGAGCTTGGATGATTGATCATTGATATTTGTTGTAGTATTGACTCTTGATCATTTATTTATATATCATTTTTAGACACTGATGTAATGGAAAAAGTGCTTGAGTATTTTTTGATATCTACATTCCAATTTCTATTCTGTTACATGTGTTGAATCTTGAATCCTTAGCAAGATTCATGATTCTTGATTTCAGCATATGTTGTAAGACATAGTTGTAACTTGTAATGTTTTATATGTTTATAACTAACGTACCGTTCCGTACCAAACCTCCTTACCACGAACCGTACACGTACCGTACGTACCGTACCAAACGTACCGAACCACCTTGCTTGCATCCGGGACGTTCCTCATCCCTATAACCGTCCCACCTCCTCCATGCTTGGGATGGCGTCCCAACATCCCTAGGACCCCGGGATGCATCCCCATGTTACTCTTCATAGAGCATATCTCCATGAGGACATTCGTTGAGAGGCATGTGTACAAATGTTCTCAATACCATCTTAATCAAGTTGAGCAATTGAGACGAGTTGGGTTGTTACATCCATTGTAGATTCTCGATTACAAATGGTATTCCAATTCTATGGACATTATAGCTGGATTGCCCTAGACCATAGGGGTAATGATACGATTTGGGCCATAGTTGATAGACAAACAAAGATGGCGAGTTTTATACCAATGCATTCCACCTTCAAGAGTCATGAGTTAGCCCATTTTTTTGTGGATCATTTTTACAAATTGTATGCACTACCTTAGGAAAGTATTAGTAATAAAGATATGAAGTTCACTAGCAACTTCTTGAAGACAATCTTCCAAAAAGTTGGAGATCCACCTCTCCATGTCTTCCTCGCATCATGTGGAGACCAATGGACACACCGAGTGCACAAATCAAACTATGAAGAATATGAAGCATGCATATATCTACTTACATGAGTATGATATAGAGCATTATCTTCCTCAAACGAGTTTGCTTATAATAATAAGCATTAGACTACTTGATATAGTCTCATCATTTTGATGTACAGTTATGGGCAAAGACCACTAATAGCCGCTAGGCTCAATGTTGTGCAATCATGTTCTAAAACTTATTCCCTATCGGATATGCAAGAGATGTTGCAAATCACGAGGGAAAGCACAAAGATTACCTAGTATCAAGTTGTCTTCTATGCTAACTAATTATCATAGGCCTCACAACCTTCAAGTGGGAATATGGTGGTTGGAAACAATGTCAGAATAGTCCAAAAATCAAAAACCTACAGCAATCCTAGTTGTGGCATGTAGAATATTCTACAATAAAAACGAGTGGGCATAATGGATTATGAGAAGAACCTCAAAAGAAATTGACACGAGTTCGATTCCGACAGCAACGTAGTTTTGTTTTTAGCGAAAATTTTTCAGCGTCAATTTTTGGGAAAGGTTTTTTTGATGGATTATTTTTTCGTGTTGTGATCTTGCTTTTCATAGTGATGGTGCATTTCAATTGGCTTTTGAAGTTGCTTTTCAAGGAGCACTAAAACTAAATTATGAGAACCTTGGATCACTGTGGAATTATCATTAATCAACACACTCTAGCGTTGGTGATCAAGGAGGAGGTGCTCTACTTGGAGGAAGAGTTCTACACTCTTGGAGGAGGTGTGCTCTACTTCTCGTGGTTATTTGGAGGAGTTAGGTTCAGCCAACCTTCAGCATATACCTTCAGCACACCTTGATGATATATTGTGAGTAACAAATCTAGTTCATTCCATACTTGTTAGTACACTAGTTTCTGATTTAGGGTTTTTGAAACCCTAATTTCAAAATTAGGATTTGCTATACAATAGTTCTTAATTGTTCATACTCTCCATATTCTCACACATATACTCTTCATACCTCTTAGGCTTGTATCTAGTTCCTATTTCTTCCTAAATTCAGATATTGTTAGTTTGTATCATATTCACACATTGTAATTTGACATTGGAATATAAGATAGTGTAGGTACGCATCCTAGCTTACCATACACTTCGAGAAATATTGTCTACTCTCTCTCTCTCTCACTCATCTCTTTTTGAGTATTAAGATGTGTATGCTAAGGTTCATGTGTTTGAAGATCCTGTATTGAGGCCCACCGCACTTCCAACGTTCGGTAACAGAACATAGTTGACATACACCCTTAACAAGATGAGTGATTATAGACTTGAGAATGAAGACAAACTTGAGGCAATATCTAATTATCCAATGTAGAGTTTTATGATGATCATTCTCTTAGTATCAAAGGACTTATTGAATATTGTCAATGGCACTTATCCAAGGCCAAGAAAAGTCGAAGAAGATGTTGCTTCATCTTCTAGAAGACCTTTTGTTCCTATTTGTGCTCAACCGAAGGTTGGTGAAGAAGAAGAAGGAACTACTTCATCATCAGGAGTACGTACTACTACAACCAAATTACTTCGTACAGAAGAGCAAACCATATGGGATTCAAGGGATGCACAAGCACTTTAATATAATTCTATGGGAGTCAAGAGGCATATTATACCCCAAATCAGGTCATGCAGAACCTCTCATCAAGCTTGATTGGAGTTGGAGAATCTCTATCAAAGCAAAAACCTTGCTAGAGAAGCTCATCTAAGGAGAAAGCTAGCCAACACAAGGATGAAAGTTGGTGAATCACTTCAATCACATATTTTGAAGCTCAAAGATTTACAAGATCAGTTACTCAATGTTGGAGGAAATATTTCAAATGAAGAGATGATAAATACACTTCTAAACTCACGTCCATCCTCATATCGTGCTTTTGTTACTTCTTTAACTCTTACTACCAAAGATAGAGAACTTTCATTTTAAGAGCTATAGTTCCTGTTACTTCAAGATGAAGATCAACAAAAGGGTATGGAAGAGAATGATGAAGCTATGTTATCATCGTCGAAGGGAAAGAAGAAGAAGGAGATAAAGAAGGAGAAGAAGAGTCATCAAACTAAGAAGGAAAGTAAGTCTTCTACTCCTAAAACTTCTAGACCTTCCCCTAATGCTTCCTCTACACCCAAAGAAAAGTCTTCGACTACATCTTATTCAAAAAAAAAAAAGAGTATGTCATTACTGTAAGAAACAAGGTGATTACATAAAAAAATGCAAAACAAGGATTTTCAATGCGAAGAAGAAAGCATCAAGTAATAATGTTGAAGATGATTCAAAACCTAAATCTTAAAAGAAAGAATCTTATGTATGTGTTACTATTGAAGAGGTAGCTTTTGATCGGGAAGCATTAAATGCAATCTCAGATAATCTTTGGATTTTTTATTATGGAGCTACTAAGCATATGACAGGTTGCAGAAAGGTATTTTCTTCCCTTTCTAACTCTTCGAGTAGAAGAGTGACCATTGCAGATGGCCATGATTTGGATATTGTAGGTGTTGGAGAAGTGAACCTAAAGTGAAGCGCAGGTGAAAAATTCACAGTTTTTAATGTTCTTTATGTTCCAAACATGAAGAAGAATTTGCTCTCTATCTCTACTTTGTTGTTGGATTATTATAGAGTTATTTTTAAGAAAGATTCATGTCAGATCCTCTCACTTAATGAGGAGCATTGTCTACTTCAAGGTGAAAAATGAAGTGGAATGTTTGTGTTATCCAAAATTAGTCATACTAATGTTGCTAGATCTTCTACACCTAAGGAGAACATGAAGTTATGGCATGTTAGATTTGGTCATATAAGTTACACAGCTCTCAAGCATATCAAAGATCAAGGTATGGTGGAGAGTTTGCCTATTTTTGCTTTACCAAATGATGCAGAATCATGTGAAGGATGCCTTGAAGGTTGCTCCTACATCTAGAATGCCGGTAGTCAAGACAGTACTTTCTTTAGTTGCATTCTTTAGTTGGAAAGTATACCAGTTAGATATCAAAACTGTATTTCTTAATGGTGATCTTCATGAAGATGTTTATGTTCGGCACCCAGAGGTTTTGA
>CM035436.1:24465984-24765984 GCA_020310875.1 Ceratopteris richardii | reverse complement strand
AAGATGTCCTCTTCAGCTTCTCCAATGGATAGTACCCAGATTGAAAAGGATGCATTTTTGTCAACTCGTATGAACCAATCCTTTCTTTGTGAGGAACATGGTTCTTACCTTGGTTGCATTTCCATCTTAATGAAAGTTCGAATATAATATTCTTCATTGTTCCTCATCTAATAGAGAAATTTGTCAACTTTTGTGAGAGATAAAAGCACATTTTCTTGAACCACGTTCATCTCACTATTCTTCTTTCTTCAAAACTTCAACTCTAAATATCTCTTCTATTTATTATTACATAAGTGTTCACGAGAATAGGATCTATAATGACATGCTCTAGGCCATTAGTAAAAAAGTATCTATGTTAGAATTCAGAGAATGTTGAAGGAGCTAGGCAACTGTTATGAAATTCCAAGGTACGCGTTGATGTATAGATCTCAAAAACAGTGTACATGTGATTTTACATCCTACAGAAATGCAATTACAAACATACATATGAATATGTGTGTATGTGTGTGCAATATATATATATATATATATATGTGTGTGTGTGTGTGCAAATATATATATTTATTTCCTTATGTGTGTATGTGTGTGCAAATATATATATATATATATATATATATACGTACATACATGCATGCATACATGCATACATCTACAAACATACACATACATACATGCATGCATACATACATACATACATACATACATACATACATACATACATATCTACATATACACACACAGACACACACACACACACACACACATATATATATATATATATATATATATATATATATATATATATATATATATATATATATATATATATATATATATATATATATATATACACACACACACATGCACACACACACACACACATATATATATATATATATATATATATATATATATATATATATATATATATATATATATATATATAGAGAGAGAGAGAGAGAGAGAGAGAGAGAGATAAAGAAAGAGAGATGAGATATCCATGCTCTGCCCATTTGTATCAACATTAATCCACATAATCCCACATGCAAGGGATCCTCTCACAAGCTCTCGTGCACTCTCACGAGCTCCGATTATTGCACATAGATGGTATTTTTCTCTACTCCATATAAGGAGAACCTAATTTCACCTCTCAGTCTTTCTTTCATGTAGTCCCATGAGGGAAAAGAATAAGGGAGATGGACCCCACCCTTTCATTTTTAATAAAGTAAAAGTATGAGGAAAAATAAGAAACTAAATCAAAAGAATGAAAAAAAAACCCAAAAAGTAATCTAAAAAATAGAAAGCATGCCAAGGCAATATTTCCCACTCAAAACACTAGAGAAATTCCATTTTCTCATAATAAATTCTCAAGAAAATTTCAGAAAAAAGGGGAAATTCCAAAAAAATCCTTTAAAAATTATCAAAAAATCCTTTAAAAATTATCAAAAAATCATAAAAAGTTATCAAAAGAATCTAGAAAAATTCTAGCAATATCCTCATGACTTAAATCATTGAATCGCATCAAAATTTCAATGAAGAACTAAAAAATAAGCATGTAACATCAGCTCATAATGGCAAAACTAATAAAATAAAAAGAGAAATGTGAGGACTACTTACAACCTAACCAAATTGCACAAAATGACAAGGAACAAAAAAACTTCAATTGTTTTGATGATGATAGGCCTTGGGCCTTGAAATGTTGAGGACTAGTAGTGACTCCCCAAATAGATTTTCCAATTGCATTGCACCCCACTAGAGCATCTCTTTAGTTATGTAGGTTCCTTCCCAATGGGGAAGCCATTTGCCTCACAAGTGCGTCTTTGATTGAGGTATGTGTAAAAAAAACCAGCATTCCAACTTGTAATTTGTTCTACCATAATTTTTGGTCATGGACTTCTTTCTTCTTTCTTGTGTTTCTTATAATCATCTTTCTGCATCTAAGCAAACCTCCTCTAATTTATTGAATGATGAGAGTCTAGTAGAAACCACTCGATCCTTCCTTGCTTGAACAAAATTTATCATAGGAGAACCATGTAGAAACTCAAAAAGCTCAATGGGCATTACTCCATATACCATTTGGAAGGGGGAGTGACATGTGGCTTCTTTGCATGCCAACTTGTAGGCCCATAATGTGCCTAATATATGCAGTGCCCCAAGTAGTAAGCCTTAGACTACATTCCTTCTTGAGGAGGTCTATAAATATATTTTGTTTGTGGACTCTACTTGTCCATTCACCCTTGGACAATAAGCACAAGAAGTGCGACGGAGAATCTTATACTTATTGAAAATTCTATAGAAAACATTGCTGACAAAGTGTCTCCCTTGATTGGTCAAAATTTCTAATGGACAACCATACCTGCGAAAGATGTTGTTGTACAAGAAATCAACAACTATTTTGGCTATGCAATATGGAAAATCAATAGCCTCAACCCATTTTGTTTCATAGTTTGTGGCAACTAGCAAGTACTTCTCCTTCATGGGAAAGGATCCACGATAGATAGGCCCTACAAAATCCAAACCCCATTTCTCAAAGGGTTGCCATGTAGTGGAGACAACCAATGGATGGTGTCTCTGCTTGGTGTGCTTTGGTCCTTATATTTGACATGCACCACATGCTTGAACTCTCTCTTCTACATCTCTGAACAAGGGTTTCCATGTAGTGGAGACAACCAATGCATGTTGTCTTGGACTCACAATATGGCCAGGTAAGTTCCCACCCCTTGGTCCTTCATGTGTAGTCTCCAAGATTTTTCGAGCCTTTTCTTCTTCCTGCACTTTCTAAGGGTACTATCTTTTCCATAATTGTACAACTTCCCTTGATAAAGGTAAAAAACCTTCTTTTTATGAGCAACATTATGCATAGAGTTAGCTTTATTAGGATACTTCCCTCTCTTTAGAAATTCATTGACATCTTCATACCACCATTCAGCACTTATTGTAAATAGATAGGGGAACTCATCATGCACTCCAATGGCTTGGTTATCAAGACTAACTCTAGACAAACGATCATCCATAATGCTGATCTATGTCTTACGACAAAATGGATTTCCTAGAACAATAAGAGCCACCTCTAGACTCTACATTTTTCTTGTGGCTTATTCAATAAATACCTCAATGGTTCAAGATTCATAATCATGATAAACTTCACCCTTAATAGATAATAGCATAATCATACCATTGCCAAGGCTTCTTTGTTAGTGATATTGTAGTTCTTCTCGACCTTAGTTTAAATTCGACTTGCATGTTGGATGGGCCTATCTAATTTTTGCTCTTCACTATGTTGTGTGAGAACTTTCTCCACTACATAGGCATTGGCATCCTCATGGACATGAAAATCTTTAGATCAATCTGGAGTAACTAGGATTGGTGCTTCAAGAAGATTTGATCTCAGAATCTGATATGCCTCTTCCTCTTCTTCATCCCACTTGAATGGGATGTCTTTACATATAAGCCTTGCAAGTGGTCGAGCTATGTCAGCATACATTTTAATAAACCTTCTATGATATCCAATATAACCCACAAAAACTTTGTATTTCTTTTGGTTCCTTAGGCTTTAGTAGCTTCAATATAGCTATAATTTTATCTCCGTCAAGGTCCATACCTTTGCTAGACACCACATAACACTTTTTTGGATTCAACTTCAACTTAGTTTCCCTACATCTATTGAAGACCTATCATAATTGGGCAATATGATCATCTAAGCATTCCATAGGAGTAAAATTATAAGTACTTGAGAAGGAGGAAGGATCATCCATGAAGATTTGAAGAGCATCCAAAAGCAGGGGTCCAAAGATAAAATTCATTGTTCTATTGAAGGTTGCAAGAGCATTTCTGAGTTCGAATGGCATTTCACATAAAGATAGTTTCCCCATGGTGTGGTGAAGTCCATCTTATCTCCATCCTCGGGATGGATGGATATCTGGTTGTACCCACTAAATCCATCCATGAAGTTATATAGTGTATGTTTTTCGACTTATTTAATAACGTATTCTACAAATGGCATAAGGAACCCATTAGGAATTGCTACCTTGTTGAGTGCTCTAAAGTCCACAATGGCATAAGGAACCCATTAGGAATTGCTACCTTGTTGAGTGCTCTAAAGTCCACACTATCTGGATTTTATTACTGTTCTTTTTGGGCACAATGACCATGGGAGAAAGCCATTATGAATGCTCCACTAGAATGATAATTCCATCATCCTCCATTTTCTGGATCTCTTGGTAGAAAGCTTTAGCATCCTTTAGATTCAACCTATTTCTTTTATCCCTTACTAGTTTGGATCCTTCTATTAGTGGACTCCTATGTTCCCTAAATCTTGCAGGCACTCCTTCCAAGCCATTGTAATGCCATGCAAATACATTAGCCTAGTTTTTCATAAAAAAAGTTACCTTTGAAAGCAACTCTAGATAGTTCCATAACCATGTGGCCACTAGTATAGGATGAGAAGTATCTTTGTTGCCTGGCTCAATTTCTCTGACTGGGTTCAAATCCATTAATATGTATGGAGTCTCTTCTTAATTTTGGAATCTTCCATCACTTTTTCCCACATAGTCCGTTTGTTCTTTATTTTCTTGCATCTAGCATGTAAGGATTTCATGAATTGGAAACAAAGTTTCTTCACTAGGTTGCTTTACCTTGCAAGTAGTTTCCTTCTTGACATTTGAATCAGCTTCATCTATGTTGCAATGAAAAGGTGTTTTCTTCCCTCTTCTATGACCTATCACAGGCTCACCCAACCTAGCAATTTGTGTGGTCTCCTCTTTGTCTACATGACTTTCTATACTTGTCTCATCTATAAAAACTCCATAATAGGGAAATGAGTTACCTATTTCCATCCAAGCCAAAATGTCCTCTTCCTCATTGATATCCAATCTTGGGCTTTCCATCATGTCTTCTTCCATACAAATGGCAATTGTTTGCATCATGCCAATTTATCCATGGTTGTCTGACCCTTCTTCTAGATGGATTCTTTTTAGCTCCTTTCCTTCATGCTTTACCCATCTTGTATCCTTGATCTAATTGTGTAGAACACTAACATGCCTTGACCAAGGCCTTCCAATAAATAATGGAAGGCCCTTATCCACTTGTCTGACAAAAAAGTAATGGGAAGGATATGATAGTTTGGCCATGAGTGCTTTGACTCTCATGAAAAATTTAGGGAATGTCTCCCCAACACTCAGTTATAAGCTCTTCAATTCTTCAATAATGTTTTCCGTGGTATTTCCTTGTGGAAATTGTGCTTTAAATTCATCCTTCATTAAGTCCCAAGTACAAAATGGGTTTTGGCAAATTGAGTAACCATTTATCTGCCAAGTCTTCCAACGTTGATCAAAAGAGTACTAGAAAAGAATCTTCCCTCCCCCCCTTTGTTCTACATAAGGCTAAAAACCTCCTAGCATGCTTGTTAGGGTCATCATGTGCTAATCCTCTAAAGGAGGTGAACTTTATGTTCACTTGGGATAGTAAGGTTTCTAAGCCTACTTGGGCCTCCATGCTCCCTATTGGTGATGTAGATGAAGGGAGACTATCTGACCTATGAGCAACTTTCCTTCTTGTGGTTTTGAAAGAGATTCCTAAAGTTTGTGGCCCCATCGCAGTCATGAACTATGCATCCTATTTAAGATGAATTCCAAGGAGAAAGAAAAATTATGTCTTAAATTTGTAGTGTTGGCACCCTCTATACTTCCTTCTTCTTCACTTGAAAATTATGATTTGTGTTTTTCCCCTATGCTCAAGATGCCTTGTACCACTATGTATGCCAAATATTGTTGGGGGATTTTCTTTAATTGAAAGGGGCTTGAGTGTTTGTAGGAGAAGAGTAGAGAAGAAAGAGAAAGACATTACATCGAAAGTCACTGTGCCTTGATTAAAGCAAAAGATTACAATAGCTTTTGTTTGCAAGAATAAGTCAAAATACTCATTGTGTGTAAACTTTTAGGCCAAAAAGTACACACAAGTAAAACCAAGTGCTCCACGTACTTGTCCAATGAGCATCTGTGATGCTTCTTCACCTTATCCCAATGGCTTGCTCTTGTGCACCCTTGCACTCAAGCCTCCAATAAGATTGAAGTTCTATCCATTTTTACTTCCAACCTACAACACGTCTTGGATAATATTATGGTCACACCTTGGTCTCCTTTTGTATGGAAGAACCTTGATCTGTACACACAAGTGAGCATATAATACCCTCTTTACTAATCCTTGGTACTCAAGTTCTTTGCACACTTTGCACTCTTTTTCTCTGTGCACACTCTGCATGTCTACTTGCTTATTTGTATCTCTCTTGTCTCCTTTTGTCTCCATGCTTAGGCTTTTTCTCCTATATTACTTACTTGGCTTGTAGACTCCTTTGCATATGCCACTTCACTTGACTTGAATTTGCAGTGTATCCAAGATCTTGGTCTTGGATGTGCAGCCCATTTCCCCACTCCTTAGTGCACACACTACTCAACCCCTTGTATTTCTCATGATGCTTTTCCTTGTTGTATCTAAGAACCTTCTCATGTAGAGACCGAGAATACCCTATTTTGTCTTCTAGTGAATTTATAGAAAACAAAAAATTTAATGGGGGACCACACATAGGCTTTTGCGCTTTACATAACATCTTCACTTTTGACCTTGAATTCTCCAAAATGTACACATAAGGATCACACATACACTATATTTGAGATTTAGAAACACGTTTTTACTAATTGGATAGCCAAGCGCATGTCCTTATAGTGTGTGTGTGTATGATAATACAAACATATGGAAAATGAAGATATGTTATGAATGAAGATTAAAATTGATCAGGTTCATGCTTACATCAGGTAATACCAAAGTCTATACATCTCAAGGCTAGTGTAAAAGTACGATCACTATAGGAATAGGTATAAAGTAAGGTGGTTGAAACATATGTCAAATAGAATATAAGAGTGTTAAATTAAAATTAAAATAAATAAATGCAAAGTAAGTATATGTAAGAGACAAGTAAAAGTATACAAAGGAGATAAGTCAAGGTAAAATAAATGAAGGTAAGGACTACTACAATAGAAATCCATGTCAACTACAACAAACTATATTTATATTGGAGAAAACTTATTGAAACACAAAAGTTGAATATAATATAAGAGTGTGAAAATATATAAAATAAGTATATGCAAAGTAGGTAAATGCAAGTAAAAGTACACAAAACTAATGAAGCAAGATAGGATAAATGAAGTGTGAGTCTATCAAACCTTTGTGTACCACAAAAGGCTTATCCGAATTTGCAAATAACGATTCAAGTATGGATAACAGTAACTTTAGTCATGGATAACAGTATGAATTTAATAGCAAGTCTCAAGAGAACATGAGTCTAAGAGAATAGATATTTATTTATTTATTTGTGTATGTATGTATACATATATGTATATATGTATGTATATGTATGTATGTATATATGTATGTATACATATATGTATGTATGTGTGTGTATGTATGTATGTACCCGCTCCAAACTCTGGAGATGGACAATAGAGCGACAGTGGTCCACCAAATGGACCACCCCCAACCATGTAAAGAGTACTTTTGAAAATTGGTTGATGCGCTTGAGTTATCAAAATATTATCATAAAGGAGACGTTCAATAAAAGATCTTGCCAATATTTCTCCTAAAATATATAATAAATATTAGGAAATCACAAGTTATGTTTTTTAGACCGAAATTGAGAAAAGAGTATCATTAAATACTGTATTTTGAATCTTTGGTTTCCAATCGTCTCCACAAAAAACAAACAATACATAGTATATGGGTAAGGTTAGAGTAAGAGAAAAAATAATCTTAAAAACTATAAAGGGGCCTTTTTTTAAGGAAAGGGGAATGTGTTTTCTGCTCTTTGAGCACATGGCAATCATGATTTTGATAGTGAATATGCTCCAACCAAGAGAGATGGGGGACAAAAAAAACATGAATGTTGTATTGAATAGACAACCCTTCAGTATAAAATTGATACAATATCAGTGTCATCATAACATGTAGACCAAATGGTACTGTGAGTAATGCGGAAAAATAAAAAATAAAAGTAAAAAGAGAAATAAATCTTGAATTTAATTTCCTTTAAAATATAAAAGTTTAAATCCAAAGGATAATATTGATTTCAGCAATAATAGATGTCGTGGATTGGTTCATTCATGCTTGTGCGACAAGATAAACAATATTGTGGGTGGGTGTATTTACTATGGAGGTACCTAGAACCAATTAAGATAGTCATATATTGACCCATGAAAGATTATACTTGGTGAGTAGTTATAACTGAAATACCTCACATAGAGAAGCGTACAACTTTGATCATACATATGTCATCTCATTAATCAATTTAATAAGAGAGGATGCCCATGAAAACTTGACTAGATGATGAATTACATAAAATTTATACTTACAGTAAAAGATTTGTACATAATAACATATTGTGAAGATAAAAGGAACTAAGTTAGATGTTATTAATGGATTTGGAATAAATGAGATGCACTCAAAAGTAGTTCCAATCACCTAGGGGATTAATAGTGTTCAAATGTCTACATAAAGAATTTGCTTAGTTTTCCTTTTTTTTGTCTTCTTCCAACTACCTTTGCCCTTCGATAATTTACTAGAACCACTTCTAGATGGTTTGGCTCAATTCTATAATGGATGAGGATGCATCTGGTGAGAACTTGTACATCTAGAAACTACCTTGAAATGTTTCTCTAAATCACATTGTTTCAAATGCCCATGAGTAACTAGTTCCACCTATTCAAAGTGTTGTATCCCAGAGGAATTGAACTCATGACCTACCTACTAGGAGTACCACTTGCCCTGAGAAGCCAGCTAATCCTCCCTCTTAGGGTGTGGTTCAACCATCTCCTGCCTATCATTTCTTGAGTGTAACACTCTCTTCCCCTTTTAGAGATCATTTTTCCTCAATTATCAGCCCCTTATCTCCCCTTGAATTGATGTCCTCACCATTGCACAATCTCTTGAACTTTCTCATTCTCAGCCTTGTTTTCTTGAATCCTTGCTCTCAACCTTGGTGACTTGAACCTTCTTGTTCGCAACCTTGGTGGCTTGAACCCTTGTTATGAACCTCAGTATCTTGAACCTAGTTCTCACCCATGCTATGTATCTTGGATCCTCAATCAAATCTTTGTTGGGCTAATTTGTGAAAGTGATGCACACTATTTTTGTACTATTTTTTATAAAAAGTGTCCAAGCACCTTTTCTAGAGGCCATTGGTTTCCCATGAGCCTTGTGGAATCTACCCACCTTACCCAATATTACTTCCTAGACTTTGATACCAATTGTTATATCCAAGGGAAATTGAACTCATGATCTACTTGCTAGGAGTACGATGGGCTAAACACTTGCCCCAAAAGCCATGGTTGAGGATTAATTCCCAATTCTCCCTCTTAGGGTGTGGTTCAACCATCTCTTACCTATCACTTCTCGAGTCTAACACAAAGACTAAGCATTGAAATTTCTATCGAGACTACAAAAGGTTGGAGATCAATTACCATGCTCAAATTTGATAGAATTAGTTTCAATTCTAAATGGGCAACAAATATATATCTCTAAATTTTCAATATTTGAAGATGATAACATGAAAAAGTATTATTTTCTGAGTTCTTTTTTATGCAATGGGAGTCATCAACATATGCCTTCTCATGCTCTCTCAAATGCATTTTCAAGAAGACTAGAAATATATGCCACTTGATGAGTATGAATTTAGTATGTTATGTGCATCCTACGCATGATGCTCAAATAATAAAAACTATGAGGTTCGATGCCATAGAACTCACTAAACATAATCACACTTCTTTTAAGATGCTATAACAAAAACGTGAGATGTTCTGATACTCGAAATTTGAAAGTAGATTATGGTGAAAAATCAGAGAAACACAAGTCTTTGAAAAAGCAAGGTTTAAGTACTTCTTCATAAGTATTTTGATTGACAAACAAATAGAATGAAAATGGAACATGTGAATATAAATTCCTCGCTTACTTGGGCTCCATATGTCAAGTAATGTTGGAGCAACCAATTATTAATGAGACTTTCATAAAAGCAATAGGAGCATCATTGCAATATGTTTTTCATCGCCTTACTAATTTAAGACATTTTTGTATTTAATTTTATACAAGCCTTGATTTTATATCAAGAAACATTAGGAACATGTAAATAATATGGAACAAAGCTCATGCATTCACCTCTGAGGTACCCAAGAGTTTCACATAAACAAAATGGCAAGATACATGTGGCTATGATATATCGTCAGTGGAATTATACTTGCCAATGGTATGAAAATTGTGAACAAAATATGTGATAATATTAAGGGATTTCACCATCAACAAGTTTTATATATGCAGTTCAAAAACCTATACCATCAACTTTACGATAGATGTTCACCCACATTGTCGTCTTAGTGGCTAACTCATGTGAAGAAAAAAAAAATCCATACTTGCATGTTAATGGCATAGGATTACACAGCAAACTATGCAATATTAGTGGTGGACTTCCCTGATCATAGTACTCAAAAAATTGATGAATGAAAATGAGCAAAACTGTAGAAGGCACATGAGGATAAGGTGACATAAAAGTCCATAGGGACTTTTTTGCCTCTTTCTCCTTTTCTCTACCTGATCCATGATCCCTCTCCATTTTTATCTAAGTTGATAGGAAGTTTTTTTATGGTAGATAAGGTTCTCCATGAAATGGATATTTGGATTTCTAAAGGACAATAGGACTTCTTATATTTATCCATGTAGATCAATTTCCTATTCCCTCTAATTAGAATAGTTCGGCCATGTCCCCATATCAATGCAAAGGTCCAACGGAGCTATTTTGATCCCTTAATCATGTAGAGATCTATGAATATAACATCATGAGGTATCTAAACACCTCTCAAAGTTATATTCAAGACTAACATCCCTCTTCGTGTGGTCACCAAGTTCAATTGTTTTCTTTGGAACATCACTCATTGTGTACATAACCTCTATCTTATCTAAATAACACCCCCCCTTCAAATTTCAAATAGCTCTTGGTGATGAATTTCCTCCTCATAAGCTCTTCAATTCATGACCAATCCATTGTGAGCATCTAGATAGATAATTGCTCCAAGAGTGTTGGTTGACATGTATTTAACAAAGCTAGGATATTCCCCTTCATTAACATGCATTTTCTCCTCATCTATGGGTGCTCTCGACATGTCCTTAGACATTATCATCTCTTCTAGATCTAGAGCAATCACTTACATCTCTATATATGAGGTTTGGGCTATGGTGTATATCAGTGCCCTTGTGATTCTGAGCAATCACAATGTCCAAGAGCAATTCTGATGTCCTAATTTTGAACTTTGGACAATCATAATTTCTTGGAATGAAACATCATAACCTTTTGGACAATCATGATGTCTAGGAAACAAATGCTTTGAACCCACATAATGTTGTAGATGAAAGGATGAATATAAATATTCAAGATAGAGTAATTTCTATGTTGCATCATGCAAATCTCTCACAAGGCTTCTGGGCAGAAGCAATATTGATTGGAGTTCCTGTGATTAACCTTTCACCTAGTATTGCCAAAGGTCTGAAAGTGGCACAAGAGTTATGGACAGGGAAGCCACCATATTATGATCATCTTTGAGTTTTTGGGTGTGAAGCATATGTTCACATACCCAAGAATCTTAGATAAAATTTGGACCATAAGTCAAAGAAATGCATTTTTCTTGGATATGGTTGAGAAGGACAATTTGGATATCGCGTATGGGATCCTGAAACATGGTTAGTGATCAGAAGTAGTGATGTCATTTTCAATGAGTCTAAGATGCATAAACAACCCATTAAGGAGGTTGAAGTGAGAAGAGTGGTGTTTGAGGATACTAGTCCTCTAGTTAGCATGCATAAAAATACTGCACATAGGGACATTCAAGAGAATGTCCGATCAGATCAGTCTACACATGTTCCTGTTGAGTAGCCATTGAGACGCTCTACATGTGTCTCACATCCAACTTATAGATATGTTCTAGGTTTAGATTTTTTTATGCAAACAGATGCCTGTGAGCCTTCTTGCTATAAAGCGGCTATGCAGACAGAAGATCATGTCAAGTGGGAGCGTGCCATGAAGAGTTGGATTCTATTCACAAGAATGGTACTTGGGATTTAGTACCTTTGCCAAAGGGAAGGAAAGCTTTACCATGTAAATGGGTATATAAGCAGAAACACATCAGATAGCGCTTCTCCAAAGTATAAAGTAGGACTTGTTGCAAAGGGTTTTAAGCAACAACATGGTGTTGAATTCGAGGAAATCTTCTCTCTAGTGGTCAAGATGACTACCATGCACATGTTGTTTGGATTCGTTGCAGTGGAGGACTTAGAGATAGTCCAAATGGATGTGAAAACTACTTTCTTGCATGGAGATCTTACATATGTGATCTTTATGGAACAACCAAAGGGTTATGTAGTTCCTGACAAGGAAAGTCTAGCTTGTAAGCTTAAGAAGAGCTTGTATGGACTTGAACAATCCCCTAGACAATGGTACCAAAATTTTGATGCTTTTATGAAGTCTCAAGGCTATTCTTGAAGCAATGAGGATCATTGTCTCTACACAAAGAGATGCTCAGATGGCAGCTTGATATGCTTGATACTTTTTGTAGGTGATATGTTGATTGCTGGGAAGTCCTCTTATGACTTGTTAATTCTAAAAAAGAAGTCAAGTCAAACATTTGATATGAAGGATTTGGGGGACGTAAACATATTTTTGGCATTCGCATTACTCGTGATAAGAGTAAAAGATGCATGTACTTGTCTCAAAGTGAGTACATATCCAAAGTACTTCACAGGTTCAATATGCAGGGTAGAAAGGCATTGAGTGCACCTTTACCCACACACGTGAAATTGAGCAAGGATGATTGCCCCAAATCAGATGAGGAAAAGGAATTCATGACCAAAATTCCCTATCAGTCTACCGTTGGTAGTCTCATGTATGCTATGGTAGCTATGAGACCAGACATTGCATTTGTAGTGGGAGTTGTGAGCAGATATATGTCTAATCCTAGCAAGAAACATTGGGAAGCCGTCAAGATGATTTTGAGATATCTGAGTGGCACTAAGGACAAGTGTCTATGCGTAGATAGAGGGAAAGCATCCGTTATTGGTTACACAGATTCTGACTATGTTGGTTGTGTAGACAATCATAAGTCTACATCAGGGTACATTTTTCATTTTTTTGGAGGTGCTATCTCTTGGAGATCTCATCTTCAAGAATGTACAGTTGTTTCCACCATAAAAGCAGAGTATGTTGCAGCAAGTGAGGCATGTAAGGAAGCATTGTAGCTTTCTCCTCTTGCTTGTGATATGGGTTTCTGTTGGCATACAAGTAGAAAGAAGAGCATACCATCACAAAGGAGCAGTCATGCACAATCCGGTGACAAGGCCTAATCATTTTTTCCATGAACTATTTCTAACTTTAGTGATTTTCATCACTACACAAACATTGTAAATTCCATTTTTGGTAGAATAGACTCCATTTTGTTCAAGCCGAGGAGTCCTCGAACTTGAGGAGTATTAGAATTAGCTACATACCAATTTTCATAATTTTTAGACTCCGTTTGAGCCCTCAAATAGGCTCTAGAACCTAATTTTTAACTAAGCCGGACATTAGGTCTGGACAAGGCCAAAGCTAATCAAAAAACTATAAAAAGAGCTAGAGAGCTCATTTTTGGGGTTAGATTGTTAGTGATTTGAGCTTATGTAAGAGACTTTTTGATAATGCAAAGAACTCCATTGTTCCTCTCTTTGTTCTTGCCTTGTGTGCGCGTGTGTGTGTATGTGTGTGCATGTTTGTGTGCTTCTCACTCGCGCACTTGTGCCATCACTTGCTCATAGTCTTCATACTAGTCCTCACATCTCCAGGGATTGACAATTAGGAGGTGGATCTCCTCACGTTGGTACTTGCCATTGTGCTAGAGTGACACCAAATTTGGCGCCGTTGCCGAGGAGAGAGCTTCGAGGACAAGCTGTGATGGTAAGATGTAGAGTTGAGACATTTGAGTCATAGGTAATATCCTTTCTTTTCCTTATTTTTTTTCATTGTTTTCTTCTTTTTGCATCACCATAATCACCATCATCATCCTCACCATCTCCCACCTCCATCTCCATCTTCACAAAAATTTCAGTTTTTTTGTCATATTCCCTTCCCCACCTCATTTCCCTCATTTCATTTGTGAGAGAGAGCGAGAGAGAGCTTGCATGCTATCTGTTTTTGTGTGTATTTTGAGCTTTTGCTGCAGGATCTAGTTGTACCACCATCTCCAGCAGCTTGCGCAGGTACGATGGAACTCTGCATAGGTCCCGAGATGACGACCTCTGTCTATCGCGACAGACAGAAAAACTTAATATTTTTTGAATGCATGCTTGGCACGATAACCCACACCATTAGAGCGCTCTAAATCACTAGAAGTTTCTAAAAAAATTGCGTTTTTTGAGTCTATCATGACAGACACCATCTATCACGACAGACAACGTCTATCGCGACAGACACCATCCATCGCGACAGACTTCACCCCATGACAAACCGCGACCCGTCTATCGCGACAGACAGAGCTCCACGACAGATAGCGCCTATCGTGACAGACAGCCCCACGATAGACGACAGACTCGGTCTATCGCAACAGACACCCGTCTATCACGACAGACAAGACCCCATGACAGACATCGTCTATCACGACAGACAAAGCTCCACGATAGATAGCGACTATCGCGATAGACCTCGTCTATCACGACAGACAGGACCCCGCGACAGACACCGTCTATCGCGATAGAACAAAACCACGACAGAGGATAGTCTCGGTTTATCGCGATAGAAACCGTCTATCGCGACAGATAGGCCCCCATGATAGACCCCGTCTATCACGACAAACACCGTCTATCACGACATACCAAACAACGACGGACGACAGACACCATCTATCGTGACAGACAGGACCACGACAGACGATAGACCTTGTCTATTGCGACAAGCACCCGTCTATCGCGATAGACAAGCCCCCACGATAGACCCCGTCTATCGCGACAGACAGGCCCACGTGATAGCTAGTGTCTATTGTGACAGGCACCGTCTATCGCGATAGACATGCATTTTTGGCAAAAAATAGAGGGGTAATTTTTTGAAAATTCGGCTAAAATTTTGGAGGCTTAAACCCCGTATCAAACCTCCTAACCCACCTTTGTAAATCAATCCACACTGTTTTAGGTGCATTCTGAGTACATTGCACATCCAAAGTATGCATCTAGGGTGAACACTAACCTACTAACCAACATTATCACACATCACAAACACTCCACCCACTAACCCCTAACCACTTGAAATGTCATGTTAGTATTGTGGAGGGAACACCATAACATCCTATTTCCTATGCAATGCTAATGTGCCTCTCTTCTTCTAGTAGATAAGCATCAACGACTACAAGAAGTCTCATGGCAGAAGCAGCAGGTCCGAGCTCACAGGCAGGAGTAAGTACTATAGGGATTAATGTGGAGAGTCTACCTATTGATGTGCCACCAACTGAACGACCTGTAGAGCTGCAACACCTCTAGCAGATACCTATACCGGACCCTCCCACAGGAATAACAAAGAGATTCCATGCAAATTCTCATTGGTTCAATGGCATGCCAGGGCCCTTAGGAGAGGCCAAGTATATCTGGGAGTCCAAGTGTGAGTATGACAAGTCATGGGTCCGATTTCAGTTCTTTTCCAAGGAGTTTGAGGCTCTCCAAAACACACAAGAACTTCAGAACATATGGCAACGCGTAGGGCTAACTGAGTACTTTGAGGCACCCTTACCCAAATCAAATCTTCTACGATGTTAATATTTGGTCTCCACATTACAGGCTAATGAGGAAAAGGACAAACCAGGAACATTTTTCCTTCTTTATTGGGCAACAATGAGTTGAAAAGGTTCGAACTCACATTGGAATTGGTGAGCTTTGCGTTGAACATGCACGACACACATGTGCCCTCTGAGAAGGATGCTCTTATTCCCAATAACATGAAAAACTGGAAGCTACAAAAGTTGAAAGATATGGCTGCACTCACACCAAATGTGTCCATTCCTCTTTGTATGTGCATGCAACATTTTGTGTTTCTTGGTCAAGATCGATTCACTCAGCCCCACAAACCGATCTGGTTCACTCTTTACTTGGTAGAAACAGGTGCATTACCGATTAAGCTTCCTGTATGGATTATGGAGCAGCTGTATGAAGCAAATAAAAGGTCATCTAGAAAGCTAGTGGTGAATGGTTGTTGTGCAATCATGCACATCATCTACAAGTGCTTAGCATACGATGTACCGATTGAACGTCCTTTAACATGGTCACAACTACAAATGTTCAAGAGACTCAAAACTGCCACACATCAATCCAAGCGCATGAGGGGCTCGATTCGTTGTGTCCAAACACGCGAAGTTCTGACGACCCCGGAAGTCTCACCACAAGGGGATGCCACTATGCCTCCCTTTACCATTCGAATACCCAGATCTGGATCTGAAGGTACATCACAAGCTACCCCATCGGCTCCTCTTGTCCCTCCTGAATTTTAATTTCCTACGATTGGTTGAAGGGATGAGTACCTTCGACTTTGAATCATTCTTGTAGAATACACAACTCTCTGATGTAGAGTTCTTTTCAGACACAGAAGAACACGGCACCTCATCCCAAAGAAGGAGGAAATCCACAGAAGGCCGCCATGTACATTGGTATGATGATCAACAGAGAACTTTATCTCAACAACTAGAACACTCAGAGGGAGAAGAAGAGGGAGGAGAAGAAGCAGAAGAAGAAGAAACCAACGGAACCCCAACATATACAGCAAAACTCCGAAGGCTGTATCAAATCATGGAACGAGTGCGGTCACAACAACTGCTCACCGAACAGAGCAGTAGGGTGCTCATGGCTCAGCTATTGGAGGAAGCTGGAGTTGACTCCAAATATAGCGAAGGCCTACTATTGATGGCAGAAATGTATGGGGTAGTGGAAGCAGTTCGATCAGCAATCCAGAGGTCTCTTGTTCAATATGATCCGAGAAGATTCCAAACATGACCACAGTTTGGTAAAAACATCCAAATTCCCATTACTACGGTGGAAGGACCTATTATTACATCCGAACCCATTGAGACAACCTCCCAAGCAGTAGTAACCATTGGCCAAGAGCTCCCAATCACCCACGATGAATCAACCAAACCACTACCACCGATCCCTCCACCATCACGTCCACGAACAGAACTTGTAAATATCACCTCGACTACCCCACCCACAGAGCAAACCTTCATTTTCCATAGTCCCACCTCCAGTTCCACTTTGTTTTCCTCCTTTGAAGACCCTCTATATAATACCACCACCATCATAACAGAGTCCTTCTTAGAGCCTATCGTAGGACAACCAACCTCCACAACCTCTATCGTAGGACATCCTGACACTAGATCAATATTTTTTGGATTCCCTACCACCATGCTCCCTTTCGTGACCTTCCCGCCTCCTATCTCTCACTTCCCACCCCCCATACCACCAATCCTTCAACCAGCCCATGACTACTTTTGTAGAATGTTTCAAGCCACCACCCCACCCTCCTCGTCAATCCCATTCCCACCATCCACACAACACTTATTCACCATTATCACACACACACCACCTACCATTCCGATATACATGGTAGACACTACACCCACGTCCACCCCTTAGGGTATGGACATTTCACCACCAATAGCACCTCCACCACCCCCCACACTCCCACCTTCACCCATCCCCCCTCCACCAATCTCACCGGCACACACATCGCCTGTAGTCACAACATTCATTTTTTTTGGGGTTATTATATTTGTAATACATGGGAGGGTATAAATCCACTTGTAAATGTTGATATATTTAGGTAGTGATATGTCTGAATACACTAGGACCATCGGGGCACTTTTTCCCCTCTTTAGGAGGGTTTTTTCCCCTAGCTTGTATATACATCTATTACCCTAATGGGCTATTTATCTTTGTACATTCTCTTGGTAATACATTCAGTATTGTGTGTTGTGCTCCAAGCTTCTTCTTCTTCCTTGTGTTGTTTGTGTGCTTCTGTAGACCTCAAACTCCCACAATTGGTATTAGAGCAGGTCGCTGCTTTATTTAGAGCATCATCGACACCCCTCCGGTCATAGTCTCAGAATTGCATGCAAATTTTTGATCATACTCAGGGTGATTAAGAGATAAAAAAAGCTTTGTTTTGTGGTGTCAAAATCGCGACCCGATCTCATTTTGGCCTCCGAATGCATATCATAGTGCTTGTGTATTGTGCCAAAGATATATACAGGTTTTGGTTCACCAACATAAGCATCTCGAAGTCTGCTACAGGTTTAGCAGAACTTGACAGGGTAGGTTTTGTTCAACTTTTTGAGATACAATCAATTTTTTGCATCAGGGTATTTTAGTTAGTGGCCATGGCTGAAAGCAGTGATGTATTCCATATGTAACAGTTGTTGAGGATAAGTTGGATGGTACAAATTACCCATTATGGGCTTATATGATGCATCATGTATTGGTTGCAAAAGGACTGTGGAATATTGTGTAGGGTGTTGAAAAACATACTATTACACCTACAAACACAGTTGCTAAAGGATGATGTAGACGACATTCAAGATGGTGATATTCTTCATGTTCATGTTCGTGTTGTGGTTCCTGCTGCACCTATTGTAGAGCAAATCCATTGAGATGGTAGAGATGCTTAGGCACATGCATTGATAGCCTTGTCTGTCAAACGTGCCATTATTCCTCACATTCGCTCTTCCAAAACAGCTAAGGAATGAGGCTCATGTTTCTTACCTCCAAAAACAGTTGGAGAGTGAGCACATGAATGAAGAAGATTCCATGGATAATTTTTTGACAAAATCAAAGATTTGAAGGAACAATCCATTTCTGTTGATGAAGTCTTGCCTGACAGTTCACTTGTGCAGACTGTTTTGAATGGTCTTCCCGATTCATATCAGAGTTTTGCTTCTACTCTTTGTTTGATGATGAAAGGCAATCCAAATGCCTTAACATTTGAGGAGTTAGTCTCTGTTCTGTTGCAAGAAGATCAGTCTAGGTAGAACAAATCCATTATGCATGTTGTAGATCAAGCTTTCCTAGCTAATCAGAAGGGCAAAGGTAAATGGAGCTCTTCTACTAGTAAGCAAAAATCTGCTAATTCTGCACAATTAAAGAAACATGACCGAGACAAGAACAAAACTAAAAAGTAGAAATTGTTTTGCAAATATTGTAAAGGAAATTATCATGTCATAAAGAGTTGTCCAAAACTGGATGCTAAAGAGGCAAGGAAGAAAGAGGCCTCTACACCCAAAAGAGAGTCTGCTAATCTTGTACAGAATGAAGAATGGGCATTTACCACTATTTGTAGTTATGACCCATCTTCTCATGAACAATGTATGTCTGCAGTAGACTCAGATGTTTGTTACTTTGATAGTGGGGCAACCAAACATATTACATTGCAGTGCAGTTTCTTCACTTCATTCGAGCCTGCCCCTACAAGGAATACTGTCACATGCGCCAACAACTCCTTTTATCTTGTCATGGGAGTTGGTAAGATCATTCTGACTACTATTGATGGTAGTTCTTTTACATTGTTGGATGCTTTATTTGTGCCAGGGATCAAGAAGAATCTCTTATCAATTTCATCTTTAGCCAAGATTGACTTGGTTGTGAAAATTGTTGATGATAGATGTAAAGTTCATGATCTGTCAAATGGCAATGTCATTATTGCTTCTGGCATTTTATGTCGTGGTCCGTATAAGCTCATAGACTATGAAAAATCTATGAATGATTCAGCATGTGCAGTACATGATTCTCAGGCTTTGTCATATGCAAAGCTTTGGCATGCATGCTTTGGTCATCTAAATTTTGCTAGTTTGCTATGCCTGCAGAAATCTGAAATGGTATCCTCTTTGCCCAATCTTGAGGCACCTCATAAACATGTCTATGAAGGCTGTATTTGAAGTATTTTGATGGCGATGCACCAGAGTGCATTCTCATTCTCGAGAGCTCCACGACAATATCCTCGGAGTAGAAAACCAAGCTCCTAGGGCCGCACATGGTACTCCGCATAGAGGCAACAAAATATGCAGAAAAACACAGTACACAGGGAGCGCGAACACAAACTTCTTACGTGTTACAAATGTGGTTGAACTTATAGTCTGTAACTGACTAGGCCACCATATGTTTTATTAAAGAACATACACAAAGAAGTGTCCGGTGGCCATTTGGCCTTTCACATGGACACTAACAATAACAATCTCCCATTAAAGGCCAATGTGGCCAAAGTAACTATGGGAGAAAAATAAAGAATAATAAAGAATACTTGATTGCAAGTATACAAACTATACCTCCCCCATGATGGTCATGTTACACAATATACAAGTGAATGTGTAAGATCATGAATCAAGTAACCCCCATCAAGTGAAAATAGTGTTGAAAGTTATCCTGTGGTAGAGCTTTAGTCAAAGCATCTACAACATTATCTCGAGTGTGAACCTTCTCAAGAATAATGCACTCAGTGGCTAAGAAATCTCTAATGAAATGATATCTCACCTCAATGTGCTTGGTCTTTCCATGATAGACTCGATTCTTAGCCAAAGCAATGGAACTCTAACTATCACTAAGCAAACAATGTACATGTTGAGGGAAACTGTCACTCTAGCACAATGGCAAGTACCACCGTGAGGAGATCCACCTCATAATTGTCAATTCATGGAGACGTGAGGACTAGTATGAAGACTATGAGCAAGTGATGGCACAAGTGCGTGAGTGAGAAGCACACAAACATGCACACACATACACACACACACGCACACAAGGCAAGAACAAAGAGAGGAACAATGGAGTTCTTTGCATTGTCAAAAAGTCTCTTACATAAGCTCAAATCACTAACAATCTAACCCCAAAAATGAGCTCTATAGCTCTTTTTATAGTTTTTTGACTAGCTTTGACCTTGTCCAGACCTAGTGTCCGGCCTAGTTAAAAATTAGGTTCTAGAGCCTATTTGAGGGCTCAAACAAAGTCTAAAAATGATGAAAATTGGTATGTAGCTAATTCTAATACTCCTCAAGCTCAATCACTCCTTGGCTTGAACAAAATGGAGTCTATTTTACCAAAAATGGAATTTACAATGTTTGTGTAGTGATGAAAATCACTAAAGTTGGGAATAGTTCATGGAAAAAATGATTAGGCCTTGTCACTGGATTGTGCATGATTGCTCCTTTGTGATGGTAATTCTCTTCTTTCTACTTGTATGCCAACACTCCCCCCTTCCTAGCGTCTGTCACCCTTGATAGACCTCTGTTCTATAGGGTGGTCAATGTAGTATTGGATAACGTTGGTGGCTAGCTTGTGTTCTCCTATTTATAATCCTCGTGCTAGATCAGCTTGTAGCACATCCCAATTTATTGCACCTGGGACATCGGGTTGCGGTGTCATGTAGTACTCAGAGTACATAGCTTGTTCACATGCAAAAAGATGAAGCAGGTGTGTAGGCTTCGGTGCGAAGACCTCCGAGTTATACTCCCAGAAACCTGATGTGAACATGTCTTCGAATGTCTATTTATAGCATGCAGGGAGGTATTTGATGCATGCATGCTAGGCGTAAGCCACAACGAATACTGGGGGTGGTGCTCATGTCATCATACACCAAATCATAATTTCCATGGGTAAACCCCAGTAGACGTACCTGTGGTGCTTCTGCATTTCTAAAAATTTTGAGCACAACTTGCATCATGTCCAAAATTTTAAGCATCATTTGGGCTGCAACATCCGGCATGGGCTTGAGTCGAGGCATCCAATGTCAAATTCTTGCCATCATGTACGCTGTTGATGGTGGTCCCTGTGGTGGCGCAATGTAAGGATAGTTTAGTCATTCCTTACATTGGGCGTTGTTCTGCACTTTAATGTTGAATGCTTTCCATGACCTGCATCATGGAACTGGGCTGTAGCATGGATTGTACAGTAGATGTAAAGGAGCATGGTTCCATGTGTGGAGCATTTCAGGATATGCCTCTAGAAGCTTTTGCCACCATGTCAGTTGATAGATTTTACCTTTTTGTGCTTCTAGAGGAAGGTCTTCTAGTTGAAACTGTGTTGCGAAGGAAGGAATCTTTCCTGTGACTCTGTATTTCTGAATTGTAATATGCCAAAATGACATAGTAAGGCATGTATTGGAGTTTTGATGATATGGTGAGACGTATACATGACAAGTTCTTGAAATAACTAGATTGTAATACTGTGTCTTCTATGACTCGCATGGCCTGATTCTGCACCACTGTGTGCTCTTCATGAGAACTGCCAATTTCTTCCACCTGTTCTAACCACGGAGGTCGTGGTGCCTCGAAAGTATCCTAGCCTTCTTTTGTTTGTTGTCCTCCTGGAATGGGCTGTAACTCATAATCCTCTTCAAATGTCTGTTCCACAGGAATCTGTACTGTTTCTTCGTCGATGGGAGCCTCAGGTGGGGAAGGTGGTCTTTCGTATTGTAGTAGGCATGCTTGCAATTCTGAGACCTGTTTCTGGAGATCTTTTAGGGCCTCTGAGTCTGTGAGAAGTGAAGTAGTGGAGTCGGTGGTTTGAGGAGCAGTTGTTGTGTCTTTCTGTAGTTTCTGCTTCAGATGATCCAGTTCCTCTGATAACTCGTCATGTGCCTCAAGTAGTATAGCATAATCTTCGAGGATTATCTTTATGTTTTTTGGGGTCACTGCTTGGAATTTCGAGGGACTAATCGTTGCCCCGGGTGTGCTTTCGATGGTAGCCTCTAAGTTTTCCTGATTTTGTAAAAGCTAGACTATCTTGAAGTCCTAAATTTTCACCTAGTCTTGTATTACATCTTTTTCACTTCCTTTTCATTACCTTCTTCAAAAAAAGAGAAAATAAGAAAAGGATGGCATAACGAATATTGTAAGAAAAAGTTCTTCCTAGAGGTTTTCCTAAAGGTTATTTTTATGAGATTAACATAGCTCTGGTTTGACTTTAAGCAACTCTTCTACGGTGAGATGACACTGAACCTTAGTGTTCTTCACGACATCAGTGTTCCTTGGAACCACTGAGTCTTCATGTCTTACCAATATTGTTGGGGCTCTGATATAAAGAGATTCAGGTTCCCATGGGCCTGTGAATTGTGGCAACTCTTTTAAAGAATTAGATTCAAAATCTAATCTTTTATCTTCTTGTTGTTCTATCTGGTCTCCATAAATAGAGGGAATGTCTTGGGGAAATTGATCATGAAGGTCATCAATTTCAGGAATAGGAGGGGGATTACCCTTCTCCTTGGCCCATTTCTCTTCTTGTATTTCCCATAAGAACTCTTGAAGTACTCTTGAATTGAAAGAGGTGTTCCAACATCTGTGGAATTAGGAACATAGGCTTCCCTTGGTGGTGAGCTTTCTCTTTCAACAATTGGATGAGCCTATGGAGGTAAAGAAACTTGAGGTTTGTTTACCAACTGCTCTAATCTTTCTAGTAAGCCTTGGAAATGCAAATCCGGTTTGATAGAGTTTGTCCAATTGAAGATTTGACTAGTCCCAAGCATAGCCTCAGTTAATTCTACCATTTTCATGCACATTTTTGTCCATTCAATCTCTAAATCTGCTCTAGGGCAACTCTTGTCTAGGTTTGCACCTATTGGCCCTTCTTGAAGATGAGCTTGGTAGGCCTTGAACATCATGTCCAAGCCTTATGTGGTTGGATCTACAAGAATAGACCCTGTTTGTGGTCTATTTACAATGGGTGGTAGGGTGGGATGAAGTGGAGTGGATGGAGTTTCGGCATGCGAGGGATTTTGAGATGCAATGTATTCTATTTTTGTTTTCGCTTCTTTTGTTGGAGATAGATGTTTGCGGAAGCACACAAACAACACAAGGAGGGAGAAGAAGCTTGGAGCACAACACACAATACTGAATGTATTACTAGAGAATGTACAAAGATAAGTAGCCCATTAGGGCAATAGGCATATATACAAGCGGGGGGAAAAAAACCTCCTAAAGAGGGAAAAAAGTGCCCTGGCAATCCTAGTGTGTTCACACACATCACTACCTAAATATATCAACAAATCCCCCCTGGGAGTGATGCGGTGAACAAAGAGCTGGCACTCATGTATAAGGAAGTGCCAAGCTATGTGGAAATCACTCCACAAAAGGAAGTAAGCCCAAAGTTTTGCGGAAAGCTTCAAACTTCTCCATAGGCAGAGCGTTCGTGAAAAGGTCTGCAATGTTCTCCTGCGTGGGCACATATGCCAAGCTAATCTCCCCAGTAGAGAACCTCTCCCTGACATACTAATAATGCACCTCAATGTGCTTAGTGCGAGCATGGAACACATGGTTCCTCGCAACTGCCAATGCGCTCTGACTGTCAATGAAGATGGTGGTGGCAAAAGATTGACCAACACCCAAATAAGCCATAAGGCATCTGAGCCACACACACTCAACAATCGTTGTGAAAGCTGCCCTATACTCAGCCTCACAATTGGAAGTGGCCACAGTAGGCTGCTTCTTGCTCAACCAAGATATACATGAGCTACCAAGCATGAAGCAAAAGCCACTAGTGGACACACGAGTGTCATAGCAACAAACCCAATCAGAGTCAGAAAAAGCATGCAAATCTGGTGGTAGTGATCCCCCCTTGGGATAAAACAACCCAAGTAGCCGAGTACCACTCAAGTAGCAAAAGATGCACTTAACCGCCTGCTAATGCTTGACTCCTGGGCAACGCATAAACCTGCTCATCTGTGAGATAGCAAACTGAATATCTGGTCGAGTAATGCATAAGTAATTCAAGCATCCAACAACCTGCTGATAGAGAACAACATAAAATGCATCTCCAGCATCATGAAGGCTCAATCGTAAACCTATCTCCATAGGAGTGGCAATAGGCTTATAGTCTTCAAGGCCAAAACATTGTAATAATGTGTCAATATATTTCATTTGACATAAAGCCATTCCACCATCAACTTGCATAAAGTGAATGCCCAAATAGTGATGCAAATGCCCCAAATCAGACATCTCAAATGAGGCATGCAAATCAACCTTAAAAATCAGCAATATGCTTCTCAATAGGACTAGTGAGCAGCATGTCGTCAACATAGACAACAATGATCAGAAGCACATCATTAGTACGCTTAACATATAAGGTGCTTTCAGTTGGATTGTTCTCAAAACCATGTGCAATTAGATAGGCATGTATCTTCTCATACCAAGCACGTGGTGCTTGCTTTAAACCATATAATGCCTTCTTTAACCTGCACACTTGATTTTCATGCCCTTTCTGCACAAAGCCATGGGGCTGAAAAACATACACTTCTTCATGCAAGTCACCATTTAGAAATGTAGTTTTAATGTCCAACTGATGTACATTCCAACCATGATGAGCTGCAAGTGCACAGATGCTCCGAACAATAGTCATACGGCATGTAGGTGCAAAGGTCTCATCAAAATCAGTGCCTCTTTCTTGTGCATAACCTTTTGCAACAAGCCTAGCCTTGCACCTGTCAACTATTCCATCAGGCTTACACTTTAGCTTGTAAACCCACTTAGTGCCAATGGCCTTCTTGCCAGGAGGCAAGTCACAAAAAGACCAAGTACCATTCTTCATTATAACATCATATTCAGATTGCATAACAGCCATCCAATTTTCTGAATTTTGTGCTTCGCCAAATGAAACAAGCTCATTCTCATCACAGAGACTAGATGCAGCCATAACATAACAATCTGATGTAAAAGAGGCACTGTGAGAGCCTGATCAAGTATGATATGGGAGAGCTGCATCTAATTTGCTATCACACAAAGTTTTCACTTGAATTCTTCTCCTCCATATCTACTCAATTTGTGATTCACCTCCATTGAAGTAGGTACTACCCTGTAATATTCCATTTTAAACTTGATCAATAAGTTCTTCAAATACCTTTCTTGAGTCACATACACTCCATGTTGAGTATATGAGATCTCCATGCCCAAGAAATATGACAAGTCTCCCAAGTCACTAATCTTGAACTCTTTCTCCATTTGTTTCTTGGGGCTTTGTATTCCCTTCTCATCTGTACCTGTAAGAATTATGTCATCAACATATATGCACATGTAAATGAACCCATCATCACTTGCTTTAATAAGCAAGATTCTATCAGTTTTAGATACTTGGAAACCAAGTTCCTTCAAGAACTTCACAAATCTATAATTCCATGCCCTTGGGGCCTGCTTCAAACCATACAAAGCTCTCTTGAGCTTACATACATATTCTGAATACTTTTTATCTTTGAACCCTTGTGGTTGCTCCATGAAAACATCATCTGAAATATAACCATTAAGAAAAGCATTCTTCACATCTAATTGACATAATCTCCAACCTTTACATGCAGCAATGGCTATGAGTGTCCTGATGGTTGTCATCTTTGCCACAAGACTATAGGTCTCATCATAATCTATACCATATGTTTGAGCATTCCTTTCACAAAAAGTCTAGCTTTATACCTAGACACACTTCCATCAGCATACATCTTTGTCTTGTAGACCCATTTGCATCCAATGATCTTCTGACGATTTGGTTTAGGAACCAAATCCCATGTCTCATTCTCCATAAATGCATCATACCCTTCCTACATAGCTTTCTCCCAATTTTCCTTACCTTTTGCCTCTTCATATGTAGAAGGGTCTTCCTCTGCTTTCACCATATAAGCATATTCTTTAGTAGTAAAAAAAGAAGTACCATAGCTATACCTTGTACGTTGCCATTTGTGTCTTGATAATCTTCTAAGTTCTCCACTTCTTGAAGTTTTTGGTTCATCACATTCTGCATCAAACCTTGGCACTTCTTCAACTTCAACTTGTACTTCATTGTTCTCTTCTTCATCAAATATCTGAACCTTTGATTTACCTTTCTTCTGATTCAAAATGTCTTCATCACCTGCATGATTATTGATTGTTCCTGCATACCAAGTACTTTGCTCATCAAATGTAACATTCTTTGATACAAGGAATTGCTTTGTGGATGGACTCCACAACCTATAACCCATCTACTTATCACCATATCCAATGAACACATACTTTTCAGCTTTCGGTTCCAATTTATGCCCCAACTGAGATGGCACATATGCATAAGTCAAGCATCCAAATACTTTGCAATGATGTAAGGTAGGTCTCTTACCCCACCAAGCTTCATATGGTGTCATACCATGCAAAGCTTTACATAGTAACCTATTAACCAAGTATGTAGCTCTATTTACAGCCTCAACCCACAAATAATTTGGACAATTTTTCGCCTTCATCATTGATCTTGCAAACTCAACAAGAGTTCTATTTCTCCTTTCTGCTACACCATTTTGTTGAGGAGAGTACCTGCACGTAACTTCCCTTTTTATACCTGCATTCCATAAGTAATCACTGAACTCATTAGAGAAATACTCTCCCCATCCATCTCACCTTAGACTCTTCAACTTTTGACATGTGATTCTTTTTGCATACACATGATAATGTTTAAATGTATTGAATATCTCTGATTTATCTTTGATCACATATATAGTGATCCACCTGGTAGCATCATCAACATAAGTCACATAATATCTTGAACCATTAATATTGAAATTCGTTGATGGTCCCCTGTAGCTCAGTGATGAGTAGCACCTCCTTTAACGCCAATCCAGGAAGATGTGAGGATGGTATGGAGACCTCGAACAAGTGATGGCATAAGTGCGTGAGTGAGAAGCACACTAACATGCACACACATACACACACACGCGCACACACGGCAAGACAAAGAGAAAGACAATGGAGTTCTTTTAGATTACTTCAAAAGTGCTCATACAAGTTTAAATCTATTACAAGCTAGCCTCAAAAATGAGCTCTCTAGCTCTATTTATAGTTTTTGACTAGCTTTGGCCCTATCCAGACCTAGTGTTTGGCCTAGTAAAAAATTAGGTTCTAGGGCCTATTTGAGGGCTCAAACAGAGTATAAAAAATATGAAAATTGATAGGTAGATACTTCTAATGCTCCTCAAGCTCAAGGACTCCTTGGCTTGCACAAAATGGAGCTACAAAAAGGTGAAATGGTATTTACAATGCTCTCTCGCGTCTGTCGTCTCTGACAGACCCTTGTTGAGTGGATCGTTGGATATAGTAATTCACGACATCGGTTGCCAAGTGACGTTCTGATAATCTCAGTCCTTTTGCCAAATCGGTGAGTAGGGCATCCCAGTCTACTGGCCCAGGAACTTCCGGATGTGGCATACATAACTTTTCTGAATGTAGAGCATGTTCCACAACAAATAACTGGGTCTTGATTTCCTACATTAAATCCGAGAGCCGAAAGATGACGTTCCTTGACATTCTTAAAGTTCCTGAATGTCACCAGCATTAGCTCAAAGATTTTGAGGCACATCTATGCCATGACATCTGGTATAATCTTGAATCTGACTGCCTAGTGTTGGATGGTTGAAATCATGTAGTTGACTGTGGGTTGGCCATGAGGGGGTGCTAGGTACACATAATTTAGCCACTTTTCACATCCTTTAATCGTCAAAACTGTTTTGGTGTACTCTGGCCAAGACCTTCTTCGAAAGACACGGTAGTAGCATGGATTATACTTGATGTATAATGGCATGTTATTCCAAGTGCGTACCATCTCAGGGTATGTTTCAAGGAGACGGATCCTCCAGGTAGGTTGAAATATATTCCCATGCATGGCACTTGCAGGGATGTCTTCTGGTGCAAACTGTGTCGCCGAGGTTGGTTGTTTTGTTGTGTGCTGGTTGATTTCAGCATTATAATCTGCCATTAAGACACAGAATGGAACATACAAATCATCGGACGTGCCAATCCACCTATGATGGGAGAGGTTTCTGAAGTAATCGAATTTGATGACGATTTCTTCCAATCGGGACATCGACTGGATCTGTACTGCCACCCTCTCATCGTGGGTTGTAGCCACCTTCTCTAACCTCTGCATCCATTCAGGAGCTTCGATCTCAATTGTGTCCATTCCTTCTTCTGTTTCCTTACCCCCTGGTGCAGGTATCGCTACGTATGGGTCTTCAAAGATCTCCTCAACTTCAATTGGAACTAAGTCTTTAGGTTTCGGTTCCACGAGGGGAGAGGGTTGACGCTCATACTAAAGAATTTTATTTTGTAGTTCTGCCAGTTGTGCTCTGAGTTCTGCGACTTCTTCATATGTGTCTGTTGCGGCTGTAACTTCTTTTGGTGAATCTTGTTGAGCTTCCAGTTGCTTGAGTAGGTCATCCCGTTCTTTCTCTAAGGCAATGTGTGCTTCCAAGAGATCGGCGTGTGTTTCCAATGTGATTTGCATATTTGCCGATGGGATGGCCTTGAAATTCTCTGGGTCAATTTCTTGCGGTGAACCCTCCATTGCTGCTTCTAGGTTCTCTTCGTTCTGTCTCTGTAGTCGTTTATTTTCTTCGAGTGCTGCAGACATGTGCTTGCGTAGTAAGGCGAGGTTACGTTGAAGCTTGAGATTATCCGTTATCTGAGCGTGTAACAGATCATCAAGTTGTTGTTTTTCTTCAGTATCCATCTGGGGTGGATTGGCGATTAACTGATCATGTTGTGCTTGCAATGTACTATACTACTGTTGTAACTGCCTCTTCTCCTTCTCTAAATTAATGAATCTCTCCTGTAGTGTTTCATGATTTTTGAACAAGCTCGTATGCTGGGCATCTAGATGCTGGTAATGTTGTTGTAGTTGAGTCATACACTGGTACATATTATTAAATACATTATTAACAGGAGTGGATGCCGGAAAGGTGTTGAATGCAAAGCGGTAGGGAAAAGGGAATGGGAGTGTGTATGCTGTGCTAGAAAAGGGTGAAGTGGGTGGTGGGGGAATGGGAGATTGTGGAAATATGGGGGGAGGGAGAGGTGCGGAAGTAGGTGATATGTCCATGATGTCATATGTGGATACGGTCGTGGGAGTGATTGTGAACATGGGAATTGTCGGTGTAGTGATGGTTGTGAAGGTGTAAAGTGGTGTGTGTAGTTGTGAATATGGACCGCCAGGGAGCGTGATCGGGGGAATGGGAATTTCAGCGGCTACAGTTAGAATTACCGTGTCAGTGGTGACATTTACAATAGCGGATTGTGAGGGTTGACTAACAGTCTGTGCGGAAGTGGAATCAAAAACTGTGACAGTGGAGGTGACAGTGGTGGTAGGAGGGGAAGAATGGTGGAGTTGGAGGGAGAGGGGGCAAAGGGTGTGACGGGGGTACACTGGAGGTATGGGCTTCCTCAGTTTCATGAATGGTATGAGATGTGCCTGTGGTTGTGGAGGTGGTGCCCTGTGGTTCTGATACTAATACATTCATTTGTTTCCCTGGTCAAGGGGGACGTCTGCCGTATCTTCGCTCCGATCTTCGTGAATATGCAAGAGCAGTATGCACCTTCTCAGGTACCCCTAATGCATCAGCGATCATGTCAAGGGTTGCTCTGTATTGCTCATCTACCCCTTCCTCTTCAAGGATTTGGTTCATGAGGGCTTTTCCTGCTGTCAGGGACAGTTTGTGTTGTTCTTGAACTCGTTTGATGGTATCATACAGCTTTTTCAGTTGCTTCGTATAAGCAGGGGCTCCTTCAAGTTCCTGTATGACTTCTTGCTCATATTCATGCTCTTCTTCGTCGGACAGTCCTTCTTGTTCATCCTCTTGCTCCTCTTCTGCAGTCTCCTCTTCATCATCATCCACTTCGACTACTTCTGGTTGGACTGGATGGGGTTGGTCTGTGACTGTCTGTTGCCCGCTTGCCTGCTCTGCCTCAACTTCTAAATTAGTAGCATTAATTATTCTGGTTACCTCCTCATCAGTTAGATCTTCTAGTGTGAAGCCATGAGGGAACTCGAGGTTGGTGGGTATAGGTGGAAACACCAGATTCACTCCTTCTATGCTATGCCTTGATAATCTGATAGTGAAGGGTTGCACTCGCCTTGGAAGTCGGGGAGTTGTCTCTGGTGTCAACGTAGCACCACGGGCCTGTGCACAGGGCATCTGAACCGCTCCCCTCATTTTCTTGGATGGAGGTCCAGCGGTTGATAGTCTACGTTGGAATTCTTGCACCCTGGTCCAAACAAGTGCCCTTTGGATTGGCACATCATATGCCAAGCATCTGTAAACAATCCTTGTGAGAGCACAACATCCATAAAGTATTGACTTTTGCTTCTTATACCACCGTTGATGTGCCAAGTGTATTTGGTAAATAATCCAATGAGGCATGTTGATTGTCAAATCAAAGGCGTCTGCTAGGTACAAACTAAACCATATCTTCTTGGGTGGCATTGTGAACCTCTCTTGAGCGAGGAATGCGAAATGCTGCATGCACATTCGAAGATGAATGGCAATAGTTGGTGTCATTGCCACCATGTCCTTTAGTTTAGTCAGGTTCCTGTTTTTCATGTTGTCGGGCACCATTGACTCCTTCTCTGTGGGGATATGCATGCCTTTCATCTCGAGAGCTTCCCTTACCAAATTGTTAGTCAACTTGAAGCGCTTGAGTTCATTACCCCTCATAAGAGATGGTAAGACAAAGGTGTTGTATCCCTTTTTCTCTTTACTCGGAGTAAGGATGCTAATCAAGTATGAGCATCTCAGAAAGTTGGGCTTTGGTAATTGAGCTTTGAAGTAATCATATAGGCCTGCCTTCTTCCATATTGGTTTCAAGCCTTAATTAGTTTGAAGCTTCTCAAATTCCTTGGTGAAGAAGTGATACCTTCCCCATCGCCCATTGAACTCTATCTTTGCCTCCCACAGGTAAGTGCCTTCTCCAAGAGGTCCTGCCACATCACTGAACCAATGTGAGTTTTTGCTTACTGGTGATGTGTGTCCTTGGGGAGGATTCTGAACAGGTAGGGCATGTAAAGCTCTTAATGTCAGTGGTCTTTCCTTCAACTCTTCCTCAATGGGGAGGCTTTCAATGTCCACAATCTGACGGTTGGTGCCTACCTGGGAGCTAGTTCCTGCTGCCTCGGCCATATTGAAGGGACTCGTCACCGGTTCTCTGAGAATATACAATTGAATGTTAACATGGAAAATCGACACCCAGTGGTCATGTGTCCCCATTACAACATTAACATGAGTTTAGTGATAAGTTAGTTAGTCAGTGAGTGCTCGGTGATTGTGGGTGTAGTTAGTGGATGACTTGTCCTAAGAGCTAAATGGAAAGATGCAGTGTGAGAATGATGCAGTTAGTAGGTGGAGGTGAATTTACAAGTGGGGTCGGGGGGTTTATTACAAGCTTTGGGCAGTCAAACACAGTGGATGGCTTTCGGTTTTGGTTTGGTGGAGACTCTTGAGGGCTTTGTGAGAGTATCTGCTTGGAAATGAGGCTTTTTAGGGACCCATTTACAAGTGATTCTACTCGTGCTCATGGGTGAATATGTGTTCTTGCGTGATGTATAAGAGTGGATATCAGTTGTTCGAGTGAGTGAACCATGTTGTGCAGAGTGTGGTCTTTGTGTATTTATTTGAGCCCGCAAGCAAGCCTTAGGCACCCAAATTTGTCTTGATTGTGGTTCAACCTTCATCGACTTCTTGGGTACCCAGATAGATTTTACTTTCAAAGAAGATTCTTTGGAAGACTTCTTATTAGTGTCGTTTCGTTGATCACTAATAGGAAGTTGAGCCAGTTGTTGTGGCTTGACCGCAATAAGATGCTCGCCTTTCCGCACCCACATTTGTTTTGGTGACTGGGACACCTTGCTTCGTACTTTCTTTTGGCCTCGAGCATAGGTAGTCTGCTTCTTCTACCTCTTATCTGCCTCTGGTTGCTGCATCCCGATGGCCTTTGGAAAAGAAGGGAGTTCCATTGTATCCTAGACTTCTTTTTTTAGATAATCATCCCTCTGCATCACATAGTTTTGGACAAGAATAGCATGGTCATCTTCATGTGTACTCCTGGAAGGACCAAGAGTGTGTGCCTTTCCTAGTTCCTTGAGTGCTCCATTGTCTAACTCAACTGTAATTCGACTCTGATTTACCCCTACCTGAAGAAGTTCACTCTTTAGGTTTAGGTTGACTACATGTTCATAGATCCAGTCTTGACCCAAGACAAGGGGTTCGGTGAGATCCTCATCTTGACACACTAGTACTTTAACTGTCAGTAAAACATCTTGAATATAGAGGGGAAGTTCCACCTTGCCCATGCAAGGGGTTTCCACACCTCCCAACCCTATGAGGTATGCTTCTATAGGATTGACACTTAATTTCAACTTTTGACAGTAAGAAAATTTAACAGCACTAGTTGTTGCGCCTGAGTCAATCAATGCCCTTACAGTCCTTGCACTCTTTCCTTGTCCTATCTCTAAAGTTACAAAAGGACGTCGATCAATTATTCGATGAGAACTATTACTTGAAACTTTGCACATAGCCATATGATACCCTAGATCTGCATACGCCTCTGTCCTAGGCTGATGTCTCTCTCATACTTGCCCCGACTTTCTACTTGTATATATAGGCATATATGTACAAGCTCATGACCATAATAAAAGTATAAGTGAGCTAGTTACAAGTTTAATGTACATATGTATACAAGTCTTCATTTCCTGAATATGCACTGTCGTCAAACTTCATTTGTTGATCTTTTCTTCATCCTTTGACTTCAACCCTTAGTCCAAGACATCAATTGATGGTTGACTTGCACCAACAGAAGGTTCTTCCTCTACTTTCACCATATAAACATAATCTTTAGTCGTCAAAAATGATGTATCATAGCTATACCTTGTAGGTTTCCATTTGTGCCTTGATGATCTTCTGAGTTCTCCACTTCTTGAAGTTTCTCGTTCCTCATACTTTGGATCAAACCTTGGCATTTCTTCAACTTCAACTAGTGCTTCATTGTTCTCTTCTTCCTCAAATATTTGAACCTTTGATTTACCTTTCTTCTGATTCAATGTTTCTTCATCACGTGCATGAATATTAATTGTACCTACATACCAAGTACCTTGCTCATCAAATGTAACATTTTTTGACACAAGGAATTGCTTTGTGGATTGACTCCACAACCTATAACCCATCTGCTTATCATCATAAGCAATGAACACATACTTTTCAGCTTTAGGTTCTAATTTATGCCTGAATTGAGATAGCACATATGCATAACCCAAACACCCAAACACTTTGCAATGATCTAAGGTAGGTCTCTTAGCCCACCAAGCTTCATATGGTGTCATACCCTGCAAATCTTTACATGGTAGCCCATTAACCAAGTATGTGGTTGTATTTATAGCCTAAGCCCACAAATAATTAGGGCAATTTTTCTCCTTCATCATTGACCTTGCAAACTCAACAAGAGTTCTATTTCTCCTTTCTGCTACACCATTTTGTTGAGGAGAGTACCTGAAATTAACTTCCCTTTTTATACCTGTATTCCACAAGTAATCGCTGAACTCATTAGAGAAATACTCTCCACTTCCATCTGACTTTAGTCTCTTCAATTTTTGCCTTGTGATTCTTTCTACGTACACATGATAATGATTAAATGTATTGAACACCTCTGATTTATCTTTGATCACATATATGGTGATCCATCTGGTAGCATCATCATCATAAATCACATAATATCTTGAACCATTAATGCTAAAGTCCTTTGATGGTCCCCACACATCTCTATCCACCAATTCAAGCTTCTCCAAATACATGAAACCATGCTTATTATATGATTGCTTATGAGCCTTACCTAATTGACATGCCTCACATCCGTATGTCATGTGTTGACTTGCAGCATTAGGTAATCCAAGCACTAAACCATTGGTAATCATATCCTTAATACCTCTTTCATTGAAATGTCCAAGCCTTTTATGCCAAAGATCTAACTCAGAGATCTTGTGTCCTCCATAAGTGAACAAGGCATGACCAACATTACCTTGAATCTTCAATGTAAATAGCCTTCCTTCATTCTTTCCTGAAACAATTTGTTTATACCCATTGCTAGGGTCTTCCACAAAAACTCCATCATTAGTGAACCTTAATTCATAACCTTTCTCTACAATTTGCCCTACACTTATCAGATTCTTTGGAATTGTAGGAACATACAAAACCTTACTCAAAAGAGTGCTTCCATCCTTGGCCTTTACTGATCCAATGGACTTCACATTATGCTTTTTGTTATCACCTGTTTGAACTACATGATTACTCACCGCATTCTCCAAATCAGTCATCAAAGCTATGTTGTCACTCAGGTGATTGCTACACCCTGAATCTATGTAGAAAACTCTTTGATCTTCACTTTGTCTTTCACAAGTTGCATTCATAATTGAGGTTGAATCCTCCTTCTGATCTGAAGCATAGGTGTAGTAGGTATTGTTGTAGGATTGAATTTGGAAGCCTCTACCTACATTTCTTCCAAAGAAACCTCTACTACCTCTACCTATGAAATGACCTCTCTGATTTCTATTACCTCTTCCTCTTGCATTAAAGTTTTGGTTGTATCCTCCACCATTCTGATTATTATGCCAACATTCATGAGCTAAATGATCGGTCTTACCAAAAATCCAGCAAGCTTTGACACCGTATTTACTACTTCTGCCTCTTCCTCTTCCTTTGCCACCACCTCTTCCTCTTAGGAAGTTAGCTTGGCTAGTAGTGCCTTCATCTTCATTCAATTGTTGCTTGCCTTTGTTAATCTTCTTCTTGTCCTTTGAATACATTGCTTGACATGTACTTTTATCAACATCACCTTTGACATCCTGCTCAAAGGTTAGCATGTGTCCTAGCAATTGATCCAAATCAAGAGTGAAATGATCTAGTGATAATTCAGTGGATAGCATGAAAGGCTTCCACTTCTCATTTCCTCTCAAACCTGTGAGAATTTATCTTACCAATTTATCCTCTTCAATATCTTCATCAATTTCTTCTAATGCATCTACAATGTCCGTCATCCTTGCTACATAATCAGAAATAGATTGAGAAGCTTTCTTTTTGAATGTGGTGAACTTTGCCCATAAAGATGCCTTCCTTGACTTTGTAGTGTTTTGGAAATTCTCCTCCAAAGCATTCCATATATCATTTGCACTATCAAGTCCTCTAATGTGAGGTAGCAAGTAATCATTGACTCCCATGTAGATAATGCTCCTAGCTTGAGCATCCTTCTTCATCCATGTCTTCAAATCTGAGAGATCTTCCCTAGTTGGAACACTAGGATCCCTAAATTCTGGTTTTTCTTCTTCTCCTGTGATATAACCTATCAATTCTTTGCTCATAAGATGAGCTTCCATCCTCATAGACCAATCATGATAGTTTTCTCTATCCAATTTCTCTATCTGAAGAGAATCTCCCATCCTTTCTTCACCTGTGCAATAAATTCTTCAAGCTTCATGAATAATGAATGTACCTTTACTTTAAATGTAGTTCCTTTTGATCTTCTTGATAGCTTCAGGCCTCCTTCTCTAGCTTTCACTTCAAACTTTCACCTTTTGAATCTTCAAAGGTTGATTTCTGTATAACTGCAACAGTCGGGGACCTTCTTTCTTTATTTTTGATAACTCTTGCTCTAATACCACTGATGGAGAGTCCTAATATCCAAAAGAACAAGTTATCCTTGATGTTAGAACACCTTTATATAAAAAAAAATCAAAACCTCAACCAATTTTGGAAGATCAATGCCAAATTATCAGACTTTGCACTAAATGTGAAGAAACTAATTATTCACAAGATTCTGCTGCACTTAATTCACTCATTGCCTGATCAAATCTGTAAAGTTTTCAATGAAACTTTATACACTCCTAAAGTTTGTGCACCTTCTCCAAATTAGATCTCTCCAAAAGATTCAATAGATCTTGAGATTTGATTCAAACAATGTACCTATGTCTGAAACTGCTCTTCTTTGTAGTCGACTTTGACACCTGCAACTTCTAATGCATGTTTCTCCCAAAGTAGAGCCCCTTTATCGAAATTCTTTTAGCCACAAGTAGATTACCTTTCAACTTAAAGAATGAGTGCTTACTTGCTCAAAACTTTACATTGTGGAGGGAGATCTGGTCAAAACATTGACCATCCAGATTGCACTTGTTTCTATTTTCACTTCTTCACATTTACACATGTAAATGTTCCTATTCATAATTCTCTCTGCTTGATTACAATTAAACTTTCAAAATGCATACAAAGATACATTAGCTATAGTCAGAAATCTACAAAAGGATTTATGTAACGATCAAGCCCAAAAGGAGAGATGGAGAAAAGATGGCAACTCAGATTTCAGAAGTTTTCTTCTATTCTCATGAAAACAACTGATTTGATGAATTTTATTCATTCATCACATACATTCTTCTTCTACTCATCTATACTTGGTCTATATCTCTCCTCTCTCTCATGTCCTGACTCTATACATGTATATATAGACATATATGTACAAGCTTGTCACCATTACAAAGGTATATGTGAACTAATTTAAAGTTTAATGTACATGCATATACAAGTCTTCATCTTTTGACCATACACTAAACTTCAAGCTTCAAAATTTGATCTTTGCTTTATTATTTGACTTCAATCCTTTGTCAAATCATCAATTCTTGATTATCCTGCACCAACAGTAACTTATTTATTTTTAGTTAGTTGTTAGTTATAACTTGTTCCATACATCTATTCACATAGAACTTCTAACCATTAGCTCTTATTCATACTTTAGCTGTTACTCATCACATAGAAGTATTTTCATATAGTTTTTTGTTTATATAGTTCACATATAGTATTTGCATATAGTTTTTTTGCCTTGGAGTGTAGCCTTGTTACTTTTAATTCTCTTTCCAATAGATCATAAGGCTACACTCCAAGGCCTGAGTCCTTAGGGGAACCACAAGACTATTAAAGATGAGAACAAAATAGTTAAAGAAAAGAAACAAGTACAACAGTTATGGAATTATCCTTCCATGCAATTTCAAAGTAAAGATTAGATGCGAATCTATATAGCATTAGATAGGGAATACAAGGTAGAGGTATTTAAGCTCAAATCAATTTCTCGATTAATGCAAAATTCATCTAAAATCAAGCTAATGGAAACATATTTCCTTTTGTAGTATTCTAGACATGGGTGATCATCACCCATATAGTGGACTAGTACTCATATGCAAGCAATACATGAGGTTCGTCAACACATAGTGCATTGAGCCTACCAACCAACTTCATGATCAACTACATGAGAAAAGAAGCCCTATCATGTTATAGGAAAAATTTTGAGCTTAGATTGATGATCTCAAATCTCCTTGTCCCCAAGGTGGGTCTTGCAAGTTAAAGTGCCAAAAGCTTCAACTTGCACTACATACCTTTCCAACCAAGATCCCACTTCACAATGAGGCAATCCTACTTAAGACATCTAGTAGTAATAAATAGTCCAATAGCCATTTAACTATTGTGTACCAACTGTTAAAAAAACATTTGATTTCTAATTCATAATATAGGATTTTTCGAAGTGATGGTGTTGATGAGTTAGCCAATGATGTTCAATCATTTACTTGTTGTGGTAATAAAAAAGAAACAACAATAGCTTGTAAATATGAATATCACAATATAACTCAAATCTTGTGAACATACCTTGATGTTATCCTTGCACATACACGTATATCAGCAAAGCAAAAGCACCAATCTTTCCCATGCGCTAATGATTCAAGCCATCATCCTCGTTTACTATGGATACTCACCTTAAATTTTCCAACCTCTTTAGGTGTCACCGACAACAATCAACATGGTGCTACTAATCTGGGATAATTACTTCTTATTTTCCTATTCATGATAACCTTGCAAATATGCATTGACATGCACTATTTTATGTGCCTCCTTTGTCTTCACTTCATATCCCTCCCTGAGAAATCTTATGCGGAGTGTACAATAAGGTGTGCCCCCTTGTCGGAGTACTCCTCCATGTCCCTCCGTTAAAATCTATTTGATTACTCTTAGAGAGGGTGCATTCCTCTCTTTACCCCACATCGATGGCTCAATAGAGATGTGACATCTACATAAGTATGGTTTGCACTTTGTTTTCCCCATAAAGATATGGTGGAGAGGAGTAATTGCTTCCTCATTCTTCCTCTCTCATGTAGTAACAAAGGCAAAGATGAGAGATTAGTGCCCTCTATCATTATGGGTTTCATGCATAGCACATATGCACGTGAAGGGATTGGTGGAAATGTTTTATCTCTTCTTCTAGTGGGAATTATGGATGCCTGCATATGATAGCCCTCGGATTGATAGTTGCTTTGATGCCCCATATTTTACAACATGAAACAGAGGAGGATCAATGTCTATGTGAGAATATATACAAGAGAAGAGAGAAATGAGAGAAACTATAGATTAGTAATAGTTGCAATCCCACTATAATGACCACTCTAAATAGCTAATAAGAATCTATTGAGGAACTATATTCTCCAAACTTTTGCCAACCCACTTTTCTACTAAAGTGGTAGCTAAGAGTGCAAAGCTCATGGTCACACATCGCTTCCTAAGGTCCTAGACCTTATGTTATAACAAGCAAGCTAGAGTTACTTCCTATAGAGACAAATCCTTACTATGACTTATCTCCACAAATAAATTAGACTTACTTCCACTAAAAGTAATAATCAAAATTGTCTATACAAGTGAATTTCTCATGACCATTTAAGTGGAAATTTTCCTAGCTTTTTCTTTCCCTTAAAGGAAAGGCACAATGAATGATTCCCATGAATTCATTTCTTAATAGACTTAACTATCATTGAATGAAAAAACATTCCCTTTAACCATCTTTTGGTTTAATGAAAATTTCTATCCATGGATGATGTGTGCTTTTATCCCTGGCCATATACAAAAATTTATCAAAGAAAATCTAGTTTCGTTGCCCCATACTTGTGGATCCTCCTTCCAATTCGTTGTCCCATACTTGGGGATCCTCCTTCCAATCCATGTATCACATTTTTATCAAATCTACTATGAATTCCACATCTTAAATGAAACTCCCATAGAGCCCATTCTTGTAAAATATAGATTCTTCCAAATACAAAATATGGATTCTTATAATTATGGACTCTTATGAATCCACTTTATTCTTGAAACCAATGGAACTTGTTTCAAATGGTTGTTCAATGGATATTCTTATAACCCTAAACTTGGCCTTAAGTATGAAGATCAAATTTGTATTTCTTTAGATCCTTTCTCTTGATCCTTGGTCACATTCTTAAGATTATTAAGATCCCCATGTATATCTTTCAATTTGTAATTCCTTGATCCACTTACATCTTTGAGTACTTTGGTTTCTTCTAGGATCTTTACTCTAGGCCATAAGCTTATGCCTACGCCTAGATAATCACTTGAAACTATAGGCACCCATCAATGCTTCCCCATGACATTCATCTCATGGATCCCTTCTAATTGGTTTCCTAAATGGTTGAGCAATGTATACTTCTCCATTTAAGTCAAGTGATAATCTAGACTAGTCTTGACTACTAGTGATATCCCATATTCTCATATGTACTCTTGTGAGACTTTGTTGAAGGAAATAATCCTTCCTTAATCTCGAGACAATCAAGTATCTTATCAAGTTTCCCTTGTGTTTATGCACAATGCTTGAGAAAGATTTATTCTCTTCTCCTTTACAATCTAGAAGATCTTAACTCCTATAGGAGTTACCTTAACACATGTGTATAATTTCTTGCTCTTGAATATTCAAATTGAAAATGCTTAAGTTTCATGAAACTCGGAAAGATTAAGATATCTTATGATTGGATATCTTGTCCTTCAATCCTTATCCTTCTTAGAATGGACTTGTTGAAGTAACTTTCTATCCATGCATCTTGATAGTCTACTTGGGTCAAACTTAATTTTGAACCTCTTGTTAGTGTCTAAAGTCATCATTGTTTATGAGAGTCTATTTTTGAATGGGAAAGGTTCTAGCTAAAGCTTAAGTTTGAGCCTCCTATGTAAATGGAGAGGCCTCTAAAATCCAATTAGCACACCCTTGTGACCATCCCCATACCATCCTTTTGTCCCACACCTAGATAATAAATATGCCAAGCTCAAGGTAGACTTAGTTACCTCCTCATAAAAAATACAAGCAATGATATGGTTCCCCATGGTTGAACCCTTATACAAAAAATACATGCACTTATAAATTGCACAAATACAAACTTTGGGTAATAAAACTAAGTTGAAAGTACAATTCAAGGCTTTTCCTAATCATGTCCAATAAATTATAGAGCATGGCAAAAGCTAAGAAGTGGAAACACAATCTTATCAAACATTTGGAAGTATATTCTCTAGTAACTCAACATTGTTTCTTTGGAAAAAAGAAAAATCAAGTCTCTTTTGATTCTAGTAACCATTGCATTATTGGGAATCTTTCAATGTGAGCTTTCCAATAGGCTAAAAATCACTAAACTTGGCCACTCAAGAGAAGAGCAACATGTGTTTGAACATGTTTTCAAGAGCCACTTTAAAAGTCTATCAAAATTATGGACTATAGAATTGTAATATAACCTCCAAAGAACACATATGAATCAAAATCAAGAACTCATACAATATCTTTTGAGAGGGAAAGAAAATCGCTCTATGCATGTTTTTCAAATTTTTCAAGCACGCACTCTTTTTACATATGAGAGGCATCACTTCCTCCTTTGTCCCCTGCATCTTTGATTTTTATCCATGCTTCCCCTTATTCATATTCTCCTTCTTCTCTATGATGCTTGAGGTGCATCTTCTTCTCACCTCCATTTTTCTCTTGAACCCTTCATGTGTGGAGAGATTTTTTTAACTTATGGATATGTATGAATAGAAAAGGAGATCATGTAGAACATGCATGGAAGAAGCAAAATCATAGAAAATTGAGATATAAATATGCAAAATATCATCCTTTGTTCTTTTAGACCCTTAGCCATTTATCTGATCTCCCATTTTTCTCTCTTTTTCATCTCTTCTCTCATGGATATCTACATCGCAAGAACATGGGAGAGATCAAATACCATGCATTGAGAGAAATAGTTGGAGAGAAAGACTTGAGCATGTATAGATATATGCATGAGAAATATTTTCCATGGTGAGAAAATCTTGCCTCTTCTCTCATTGTTTTCTCATGCAGATGTATGGAGAAAAGCCCATTTCTTTCTACCTTTTACCTTTCCTTTTCCCTTATGGTTCCTTCCTCATGTGTGAGAGAAAGGAATCTCTTCTTCTTGAAGAAAGGAACATCCTAGCCTCTCCTTATTCCTTTACATCTCTCAATCCTTCTCTCTCTTTCCTTCATAACCTTCATGGAGCATGAGGATGTGTGGGCATGTAATAAAGTGCATTGAGTTGAGGATTCTTGGCTCAAGGCAAAGAAGAGGTGCAGGTAGTTAAAAAATCAAGGAGAAAAGGGGAAGTGTAGGTAGGATAATCCTAGGTAGTTCAAAAATCAAGGAGAAAGGGGAGGTATAGGTAGGATCATCCGACATAGGTGCCTCCACAACCAAGAGGTTCTATATAATGTGCATGCATGCCACAATATCTTAAAAAATGGGTGGAGGGGAGATAAAACACTCTCCATCTCCCTCTTCCTTACACATCTTCATGTGGGGAGGAGACAAAGGCATTGGTCTACTTTCTCTCTCTATGTCTGAAGCCATATCTTCTCCACAAGGTGGATTGCAAGTGACGAAAGAAGATGTCCATGTGAGAAGCCTACAAACATACTTGAGAAAAGACACACACACACACATCGATGAATTAGAATTGCCTTCTTGCCATAACAATCTATACATACATACACACACACATATATATATGTGTGTGTGTGTATGTATGTATATAAAAACTTGGGAAAATTCTTGATTTTTTACTAAGAAAAGTGACAAAAAATGAGATTTTTTGTCTTGTATATAAAGTAAAAAATTACTTTTTGCTTGAGAGACATTTGAAATATCGTGAATATTTTATCTTTAGAAGAGGAAAAATCACGACTGTTTTAGAATGAGAAGAAAATTTTCATGACTGTCCAAAATATGATGACTTTTGTTGTTGAGAAAATCATGAAACTTTTTATGCTTGGATGTGTTTAAAAACTCACAAACTTATAATTTCAAGAAGGTTTTAAACTTATAATTTCAAGAAGGTTTTAAGACCATGTTTTTTGTTAACAAGGATTGAGAACACTCAAAACTTATGATTATTTGATAGAGCATATTAAAAAAAGATTCATTTTCATTTTGCTTGGGGGGGAGAGAGAGAGAGAGAGAGAGAGAGAGAGAGAGAGAGAGAGAGAGAGAGAGAGAGAGAGAGAGAGAGAGAGAGAGAGAGAGAGAGAGAGAGAGAGAGAGAGAGAGAGAGAGAGAAATGAGAGAGAAAGAGTCCAAAAATTGCACGAGCATATATATTTTGGTAGTGATGTGTGTAAACAGACTTAGGATTGTCTGAGCTTTTTTTCCCTCTTTAGGAGATTCCCCTCCACCCCCCAACTTTTATATATGCATAAAACCCTAACATGTTACTTTATCTTATCTTGTACATTCACTTAGTAAAACACTTTATGTGTTGTGCCCCAAGCTTCTTCTTCCTTGTGTTGTTCGCGTGCTTTTGCATTCCTCCAACAACAATTGATATCAGATCAGTTCATCGATTTTTTCAAGGGATCCTCGACACCCTTCCTATCTTAGTCTCAAAATTGCATAAAAGTTGGTGAGCATACTTGGGTCACTAGTGGTTGAAGCCAAATTTGTTGGGTGGCATCAAAATGTTGATTGGAGCTCATTTGTTCTCCAAATGCACTATCATAGTGACTATATATGCAATTTTGTTCTTTTGTTTCAAGCATATGTATTTTTTTGGTTTTCTAATACAAGCACATCAAAATCGTTACAATGTCGTATCTCTAATTTTGATAGAGTTTGTGAACCAAATTGAAACAACGCTATAGTTTGAATGTCTTGAAGCTCAAAGGTAAACAATCTACCTATCTTTCCTCATTTAGAAATCTTCTTAAATCCTTGGTATGGATCTTCTACATATGCTCCATACCTTGGTTGTGAATCTAGCATGCAATCCCTTTTCCAGAGTCTCTCCTACACTTATCAAATTCTTTATAATACTACATACATATAAGATTGTGCTTAACTCATTCATAATAGCATTTGGGCTCTTAACATTTCCAATATTCTCCATAGGATGTCTTGTATTATCTCTTGTTTTTTACTCATGCTTTTTCTTTGGGCCTTCTAAATCTGAGAGTAGTGCAACATGTCTCGTGACATGTCTTGAGCATCCCTTAATGTCGAATACATGCTCATCTATTTTACCTTCCTTCATGCTTAACTTTATTAATAGAAGCGAGTCCTCTTGTGATTGATCATTTGTGTAGTTACGAAAGTCTCTTATTACTTTGTATCCTCCTTTCTAGTTTTTATTGTAGCAATTGGTGCTATTGTATCAATAATTTTTGCTGAATCTACCTCTATGAGCTCCATATCCACCTCTTTCATATCCTCTTCCTCTCTAATTTCATGGATTATTGAAGCAAGTTTCCATATTGTGGTTGGTTAGACCACATATAGCATAAGGTGGGATTTGTTATCTCCCATTTCCTTGTCTACCTCTTCTTCGTGCATTCTTCCCCCTATCTACAAAGTTACCTTGGGAGGTACTAGTTCCTAAATCAAACTTCTTCCCTCTTTATTTTGCATGTTAGTTACCTTTATCTTTATGAGTGTATAGGATGGAGTATGAGCTTTTACATTCTTTGTAAGATTTTATTCATTTGTGAAGAGAGTTTTGAAATCTGGTACTTGCATGTCCATGTATAAGTCGATTGGAATTTTGAATGACTTCCACTTATCATATTCTTTGATTCCATTGATAACTTGTCTAACCACGTGCTCTTAATCCCTATAAAAATAGTGATTTTCATCACTAAAAGCCATTGTAAATACCATTTCATATTTTTGTAACTCCATTTTTTTCAAGCCGAGGAGTCTTTGAGCTTAAAGAGTATTAGAAGTATCATCCTACCAATTTTCATAATTTTTAGACTTTGTTTGAGCCGTCAAATAAGCCTTGGAACCTAATTTTTAACTAAGTTGGACATTAGGTCTAGATAGGGCCAAAACTAGTCAAAAAAACTGTAAAAAGAGCTAGAGGGCTCATTTTTTAGGTTAGGTTGTAAGAGAGTGATCTTGTTGTAGCTTTGAGCTTTTGTAAGAGAACTCTTTTGTAATCAAAGCTTTCCATTGTTCCTCTCTTTGATCTTACCTTGTGTGCGTGTGTGTGTATGTGTATGCTAGTGTGCTTCTCACTCACACATTTGTGCCTTCACATGCTCATGGTCTTCATACTGGTCCTCACGTCTCCGCGGATTGCAAAGTAAAGGAGGTGGTGCTTACGCTTGAGCTACTCCAAATTTTGGTGCCGTTGATGGGGAGAGAGCTTCGAGGATGAGCGTTGTGATGGTAAGATCATAGATTTGTGACATTGAAAGGTAAAAAAATAGTTATTTTTTGTTATTTTTTTTATTTTTCTTCTTCATCTTCATCATCATCACCATCTCCATCTTCTTCCATCTTCGTCTTCATAGAAATGTCTTGTTTTTTAGTGCATTTTCACCATTTTCCTACCATTTTTCATGGATTATTGTGCGAGAAGGAGTTAGGAGAGCAAGCGCCTGTGTTTTTTTCACGATTTTTTGCACATATGGAGCTCACCATTGCTTGTTGCTCAAAAATTTGAGTTTCCCACCAAAAAAACAATTCGATTTTCATAAAATTCAAATTTTTCAAAAGAATTACGATTTTCAACTCCCGCCTAAGTCACACAAAAATGCGATTCTCTAGATGTCATGGAAACTTGAGTTTTAGAAAAAAACAACACGATTTTCAGTTGGCTCAAAATCATGATTTTCACAAATCACGATTTTCTGCCAAAAACACAGTTTTGGGAAAACACGATTCTCTGGTGGCTCCAAAATTTCGATTTTCAAAAACACCACTTTCATCCAAAATAGTGATTTTCACGATTTTCAGAAAACATGATTTTCACTAAGGTACAAAGTTGCGATTTTCAGAACATGATTTTCATTTGGCTCAAAATTGCGATTTTCACAAATCACGATGTTCAAGTAAAACACGATTTTCAATCAAAATTACGATTTTATGGTCATTCTCAAAATTACGATTTTCAGGTCAAAAACACGATTTTCTGTCAGAATCGCATCTTCCATGATTCTCACTCAAAATCGCATTTTTCACGATTCTCACTCAAAATTGCGTTTTCACGATTCTCACTCAAAATCGTGTTTTTCACGATTCTCACTCAAAATTATGATTTTCACGATTCTCACTCAAAATCGCAATTTTCAAGTTCTCTCAGGATCACGATTTTCAGTCAAAATCGTGATTTTTCCATAACTCTTTGTTTGCTTGTTTTGACCCCTAGGAGCCTGATTTGACATAACTTTTTCATCAAAAGTCCATTTTTTGAGCTCTATAGCTCGTTGGAAAGCTCGTTTCGAATCTTCATTGATGTTCAGATAGACTAATTTGAAGTTGACCCTCAAGTGGGACTAGGAAAGCAAGGGGGGATCCAAAGGATTTTGACCAATACACTGGGGAATTTTGGGACCAGAAGGCAAAACTTATGAACCTGAGATATGGTAGACACCTAGCCAAGGATAGACAAAGCATTAGATCTTCTGAGGAAAGTGTCAACCATACAGCTAAGTCTTGGGCACAACAACTAAGTGGTTATCCTTATGTACTAAGTTCAAACATGTTACTGTTAGTGTCCATGTGAAAGGCCAAATGGCCACCGGACACTTCTTTGTATATGTTCTTTAATAAAACATATAGTGGCCTGGTCAGTCACAGACTGTAAGTTCGACCGCAATTGTAAGACCTAAGAAGTCTGTCTTCGTGCTCCCTGTGTACTGTGTTTTCTGCGTATTCTACAGCCTCTGTGCGGAGTACTGTGTGCGGCGTCAGGAACTCGGTTTCTACTCCGAGCATATCATCGTGGAGCTCTCGAGAAGGAGAGTGCAGTGCGGTGCATCGCCATCGAAATACTTCAAAACACAAGTGATTCAGAAATGTCTTTCAACATGGGGAGACCTACAGGTAACTCAGGCACTGCCTATTTACAAACACCAGAAGGTCCTATAAGACACAATTGGAGTATATCAAGACCAACCGATTAGGTGCATGCATCTATGAGGATGGCTTGAGGCGATCAGTGGTCCAACTCAAAAATCTAGATCAGCCCTTTGGACTTGAACACCTAGTGGTCAAGTTCGAAGAGGGTTCATACATTGATAAGGAAGGAACCATGTATGTGGTCACCAACCTACCAGATAGGACAGATGAGTTTGGAAACATCATTCCTGAGAATGAGATAGGAGACCTAGAGCAAGGAGATGTAGGACGAGAACCCAAGACTCCTAGAGGTAAGTCAGCTTTGACCAGAGTAATCATTCCAGATTGGATCCCTCAAGACAACAAAAGCATAGAACTATTCTTAAACAGAGAAACGGAGGAGGCCTTTTGGAGATTCAAGCCAGATCAACCTAGCCAATTGGGCATAGTCACCATCTATGAGTTCAAGGATCCCGAGACACCAGACAAAGTTGTCTATTTGGATAATACCTCGGGAGAAATGTTCTTGGTAATAGAGCATGACAGGCATGCATACACTTGGAAGAGTGAATTGATTTTCCCTCTAGAAAGGTCTAATGTTTCCCATGGCCTCCAAGGAGCAGGATCATCTCAAGCTCATGAATCCCAACCAAAAAGAACAAGGGAGAAACCTGAAGTAAGTTTTACACACAATGTGGGTAGAGATAGATCAAGACTGGAAGGTGAAAGACATGAAAGAGAGAGACATCAAGCACAAAGGCATCAAAGAGATGAACATGATTTTCCATTTCCTAGACCCCGAGAGCAACCAAGAACCCTTCGACCCTCTCAAATGGTTGAGGCAATGAAGAACTATTTTGACGGGTCAAGAGATCATTATGATCATGTGGCCGAGTTCAAACAAGTGTTAAGAGCTGAACAGGTTGAGGACTTGTTCACCTAGTTTGAGGAATTTGGGTTGACTCTTAAGGGCACTGCCTTAGCTTGGTTTCAACTACTAAACAATCGCAATTATCAAGATATAGGTCAACTGCTAGACGAATTCATTGTAGAATTTTCCAAGAGTGGTATCAGACATAACACATCATCCTTGATCCAAAGCTTCAAGCAGACACTCCAAGAAACAATGCGACTAGCAGGAAGAAGGTTTAGACAGTACATAGAAAGATGCCCTGTTCTAGAGCTACCCACACCGGCCAAACAAGTGGCCTTGCTTTTAGATGGCTTACTAAGCATAAAGTTGAGATCATATGTATACTTGAAAGAGCCTAAAACCATAGAAGAGTGTGTGAGTACATGCATTGACATAGAAGACAATTTGGGTGAGGAATTGGAATTATCAAAACTCTATATGGACTCTCATTATTCTACTAGTCATACCTCCCGAACCTCCAATGAGATAGATGAGATAGCTAAGCAAGTTGCCAAGAAGTTAGGAGCTCTAAATAGACAAACACCTCATTGAACCAGTGTTATACTTGCAGAGGGGACCACATGGCTAACGTTTGCCCAATGCAAAACCAGAACTTGAGAGAAAGGAATGCCCCATATTGCACTATTGAGAGAAAATACACGAACCATACGGCTCAAGATTGTCCATACAATAGGCAAGCTGTTAGATAGAATTATCAGCAACCTTACCCACAAGGTAGGTATCAAAACCAATACCAACAGCCATATTATAGACCACAACAGCAATATCAGGCACCATATAAGCCACAATCAGTCCTAGGAAACCAACCACCAGCTCTTGCCAATGTGATTCCAATTAAGTATGCAATGGTAGAGGAAAACCCTAATAGAGCATTGGTGCCCAGAAGCTATATCAAAGTCTGGTTGGTAGTCTAATCTATGCTACATTAACTAGGCCTGACTTGTCATATGTAGTTGGAGTGTTGTCTCAATTCATGCATTGTCCTAGGAAAGAACATTGGGTTGCAGGACAAAGACTGTTGAGATACATTAAGGGTACACTCAAGGAAGGTTTGTATTATGGTTTTACACCAGAAGCTATATCAAAGTCTAATCTATGCTACATTAACTAGGCCTGACTTGTCATATGTAGTTGGAGTGTTGTCTCAATTCATGCATTGTCCTAGGAAAGAACATTGGGTTGCAGGACAAAGACTGTTGAGATACATTAAGGGTACACTCAAGGAAGGTTTGTATTATGGTTTTACATCAGATACAAAAATCAAGATATATAGTGATACAGATTGGGCAGGTAATCCTGATGATAGGAGATCAACATATGGATACTTGTGTTATGTGGGAGATAAGTTAATCTCTTGGTGTTTTAAGAAGCAACATACAATTTTTTTATCATCCACAGAAGTAGAGTATAAAGGTATGGTTGAAGCTGTAAAGGAGGTCATATGGTTGAAGACTCTCATGAAGAGTTTTGACATCATTCAGAGTACACCCACTATTCATGGAGATAATATGAGTTCATTGTATCTAGCTACTAATCCTGTTTTTCATGCGAGGACTAAACATATTGAAATTCAATATCACTTTCTCAGGTGATAAGGAGATTGAAGTCGTACATACTTTAGCAAAAGATCAGATTGCAGATATGCTAACCAAAATCTTGGATGGACCAAAGCTACAAAGATTTAAAGACATGGCAGGTATAAAGAAGATAGAGAAAACCTTAATTGATGATTGAGGGGGGAGTTGTTGGTGCAAGTCAACCATCAATTGATGTCTTGGACTAAGGGTTGAATTCAAAGGATGAAGATAAGATCAAGTGAAGTTTGAAGATAGTGCATATTCAGGAAATGAAGACTTGTATACATATGTACATTAAACTTGTAACTAGCTCACTTATACTTTTATTATGATCACGAGCTTGTACATATATGCCTATATATACAAGTAGAAAGTCGGGGCAAGTATGAGAAAGCATAAGATGAGAAGAATTAGAAGTTCTAAGAGTCATTAGACACTTTAGAAGTAAAGAGATCTCTCTCATCATTCAAATGTAATGATTTTTTAGTAGAAGAAAAAGTTACGCGCGATATTCTACTGTGATCTCCTTTTGTGTTTGATCATTTCAAGAATCCTTTTGTATATGTCTAATTGCATAGTTAATACTTCTATGGTTAAGATTTGAGAGCCTAATTGTAAACAAGATGAGAGAATATGTGTAGGAACATTTGTATGTGAAGAAGTGACGAGTGTCTTCTGAAACAGGTGCAATCTCGATGGTTAAAGAATTGATCAGAAGATCTCAGTGCATAGTGTAAAGTTTTACACAAATGAGGAGTCAAAATATAATTTGGAAGGTAATACATTTATGGCTAAAAGCATTTGATTAAACAGGTTATAGTTTAGAAGAACCATGCATTAGAAGTTGCAGGTGTCAAAGTCGACTATACAGGAGGATAGTTTCAGACATAGGTAGATTGTTTGTATCATTTCTCAAGATCTACTGAATCTTTTAAGAAGATTTAACAAGAGGAGATGCGGAAACAATAGGAGACACCTCATACAAAGTTTCATTGGAAACTTTACACATTTGATCAGTCAATGAGTGAGTTATGTGTAGCAGACTTTTTTGTGTAGTGATTTGAGGAGTATGATGCATTGATGGAGAATAAGTGTGTCTACATATAAAGATAGACTTGTTGTGAAAGGGTATGCTCTGACATATGGTATAGATTATGATGAGACTTATAGACTTGTGGCAAAGATGATAACTATAAGGACTCTCATAGCTATTCTGCATGTAAAGGTTGGAAGATATGTCAATTAGATGTGAAGAATGCTGTTCTAAATGGTTACATTTCAGATGATGTTTTCATGGAGCAACCAGAAGGTTTCAAGGATAAAAGGTATCCAGAGTATGTATGTAAGCTCAAGAGAGCTTTGTATGGTTTGAAGCAGGCCCCAAGGGCATGGAATTATAGACTTGTGAAATTCTTGAAAGAGCTTGGTTTTCAAGTGTCTAAGGCAGATAGTAGCTTGCTTGTTAAAGCAAGTGATGATGGGTTCATTTATATGTGCATATATGTTGATGACATAATTCTTACAGGTACACATGAGAAGGGCATACAAAGTCTTAAGAAGCAAATGGAGAAAGAGTTCAAGATTAGTGACTTGGGAGACTTGTCATATTTCTTGGGAATGGAGATTTCATATACTCAACATGGAGTGTATGTGACTCAAGAAAGGTATTCGAAGAACTTGCTAATCAAGCTTAAAATGGAAGATTGTAGGGTAGCACCTACTCCAATGGAGGTGAATAAAAAATTGAGCAGATATGGAGGAGAAGAATTCAAGGACATGAAGCTATATCAAAGTCTAGTTGGTAGTCTAATCTATGCTACATTAACTAGGCCTGATTTGTCATATGGAGTTCGAGTGTTGTCTCAATTCATGCATTGTCCTAGGAAAGAACATTGGGTTGTAGGACAAAGGGTACTAAGATACATTAAGGGTACACTCAAAGAAGGTTTTTATTATGGATTCACATCAGATACAAACATCAAGATATATAGTGATATAGATTGGGCAGGTAATCCTGATGATAGGAGATCAACCTATGGGTATCTATGTTATGTGGGAGATAAGTTAATCTCTTGGTGTTCTAAGAAGCAACATAAAGTTGCTTTGTCATCCACAGAAGTAGAGTATAAAGGTATGGTTGAAGCTGCAAAGGAGGTTATATGGTTAAAGACTCTTATGAAGAGTTTTGACATCATTCAGAGTCCACCCACTATTCATGGAGATAATATGAGTTCATTGTATCTAGATGCTAACCATGTATTTCATGCTAGGACTAAATATATTGAGATTCAATATCATTTATTGAGAGAGAAGGTGATTGATAAAGAAATTGAAGTCATACATACTTCAACAAAAGATCAAATTGCAGACATGTTAACCAAAAGCTTGGATGGACCTAAGTTGTAGAGGTTCAAAGACATGACAGGTATAAAGAAGATGGAGAAAATCACAATTGATGATTGAGGGGGAGCTGGTGCAGGACAATCAACAATTGTTGATTTGACAAAGGATTGAAGTCAAATAATAAAGCAAAGATCAAATTTTGAAGCTTGAAGATTAGTGTATGGTCAGAAAATGAAGACTTGTATATACATGTACATTAAGCTTTAAATTAGTTCACATATACCTTTGTAATGGTGACAAGCTTATACATGTATGTCTATATATAAAATTATAGAGTCGAGACATGAGAGAGAGGAGATATATAGGCCAAGTATAGATGAGGAGAAGAAGAACGTATGTGATGAATGAATAAGATTCATCAGATCAGTTGTTTTCATGAGAATAGAAGAAAACTTCGGAAATCTGAGTCACAATCTTTTCTCCATCTCTCCTTCTGTGCTTGATCATTTCATAAATCCTTTTGTAGATGTTGAAGTCTATAGTTAACGTATCTCTTTAGAGTTTAATTGTAATCAACCTGAGAGAATTATGAGTAGGAACATTTACATGTGTAAATGTGAAGAAGTGAAGACAGAAACAGGTGCAATCTCGGTGGTCAATGTTTTGATCAGACATCCCTCCACCGTGTAAAGTTTTGACCAAGTAAGCACTCATTCTTTAAGTTGAAAGGTAAGCTACTTGTGGCTAAAAGCATTTGAATAAACAAGGTTGGGAGAACCATGCATTAGAAGTTGCAGGCATCAAAGTCGACTACACATAAGAGCAATTTCAAACATACATACATTGTTTGAATCAAATCTCAAGATTTACTGAATCTTTTGGAGAGGTTTGACTTGGAGAAGGTGCCCAAACTTTAGCAGACATCATGTATAAAGTTTTATTGAAAACTTTACACATTTGATCAGTCAATGAGTGAATTAAGTGCATCCAGATTTTTCTGAATAATTAGTTTCTTCACAGTTAGTGCAAAGTTTGATAATTTGGCATTGATCTTCCAAAATTGGTTGAGGTTTTGAGTTTTTCTTGATATAGAGGTGTTCTAACATCAAGGATAACTTGTTCTTTTGGAGATCAACACACTCCATCAGTTACAACTAACAACTAACAAGAAGTAGTTAACATGTAGTTAATTAGTAAGTAGCTAACAAGTTATAACTAATAGCAAACAAGGTATAACTAATAGCTAATAGCTAACAACAAGTCACTAATAGCTAACATGAAATCATTAATAGCTAAGAAGAATCACTGATAACGATTAGCAAATCGATAACATGCAACTAACAAGAAATCACTAATAGCTAATAGGAAGTAGCTAACATGTAGCTAATTAGTAAGTTACAATTAGCCAACATGTAGGTAATTGGTAACCAACATGTAGCCAACATGTAGGTAATTGGTAAGTAGCTAACTATCAAGTAGATAAGTTACAACCAATAGCTAACATAATCACTAATCTAACCTCTTTTGTTTTTGGCTTGCCCAATATCCATCTAGGATCCTAATTCCCTCGTGGTGTAAACAATAGTACAGGATCAATTTCAGTTGAAACTGATAATTTGTTCAATTTTTGATCTTCTTGGGCATCTTTGTGCTCAACTTCTATTATAGCCTGACATTGATTAAATGAGGATGGAGCATTATCTTTCACATCAGTTATGCATAGAACTTCATTCTCTGTCCAACTTATAGTCAAGCATCATTACAAGTAATAAGACTATTGAACTATAAAAAATTCTACACGGGTATAATATGAAGCATACACAACAAAATATTTTAATAACATTGTTAGAAAATAGGTTGATTACAAAATCCGATGATAGCTAATGGATTTGGATGATGTCACATGTGAGGATAGTAACCATTTAAAAGGAGAGTGATGTAAGAGAGTGAACACTAGTACTATTCTTTGAGAAGATATTCTATGTCAAGTACAATGCCTCCATTTAGGTGTGACTTAGTAGTCTGCCACCTTGTACTTGGGAGAAAATGGCTTGGCTTCCTTTGTTGTTTCACAAGATTCTTTGTAAATTTCTTTTTGCATTTTCCATAAAATTGGGCTACAATGGGATCTTCTTGTACATCAACATCTACAAATTTTGTCGAGGATCCAGACACGTCAAAAAATGAGGTTGGCTTAGAATAGTTTTGCTTCAAGGAGGTTTCATTGTAGAATTTGTTTGAAGATGATCTCTATTTGGACTCTGATGTGGACGAGAAGTTGGATTCTGCAGATGATCCTTGTTTGAACAGATAACATGATCATTAGTTGGAAGCAGAACTTGCTTTAAAAGATCAGTATTTGAAGGAAGATCTTGGCTTGGATGAGTATGTGGATTAGACCGTGGAGGAAGATTCCTTTGGGGGATGTGATCTAGGTTACAACTAAAACCTAGACTAGATTCAAATTGACATGCAACATGCATGTGGATAGAAAGAGGAACCTCTTTATCAACTACAAAGTTGTGAATAGATAGATGAATATATGAGGTGCTAATTGGATCAAGAAATTTCTAAATCATTCAATTAGAGCATTATCGAAAGATTGCATAGCAGCCATCCAATTTTCTGAATTTTGTGCTTCATCAAACGAAACAGGCTCAGTCTCATCACAGAGACTAGATGCAGCCATATCATAGCAATGTGATGCAAAAGAGGCACTATGAGAGCATGATCGAGTACGATATGACAAAGGCGCATCTAATTTGCTGTCACGCAAGGTCTGCACCAACCATTTTGGCATGGTTCTTGCCTGCTCAATATCAGCTCTCTCATCAATTAGTGCATCCTATAAATCTGCATCAGAAATGGAATGATCTGCATCATCACATTAAACCTACAAAGGCTGAGAATTTGCCTCATTAGGACCAGCACTAGACTGTCCACCTATAAAAAGAGGCAGCAAAGTATCATACCTGTCTTTGGAGCTAACAAATGTCTCCTTAGTACATGAAAGCAATGGTTGAATAGCATCTTCCACAAAAACAACATCATGGCTAACCAGAATGCGTTTAGTCTGTGGATGATATAGACGATAGCCTTTACTTTCAGAACTGTACCAAAAAAAAAATACATTTTACTGCTTTATCATCCAATTTTCTACGATGTTGTTCGGGCACTAATGCATATGCCAAACAACCAAAAACATGCAGATGAGCAACAAATGGCTTGCGGTCATGCCAAACCTCATATGGAGTGATAGACTGCAGTGCTTTAGTGGGACACCTGTTTAGTACATATGTTGCACACATGACAACCTCAAGCCAGAAACTATGTGGTAAAGCCTGACTCTTGACCATACACCTTGCCATCTCCATGAGTGACCTGTTCTTTCGTTCACCAAATCCATTCTGTTGAGGTGTATACGGCACTGTACACTGGTGTTTTATCCCACGTTCAGCCAAAAATGCATTAAAATCAGAAGACATATATTCCCCCCTTGATCAAAATGGAGGGTGCCCATTTTACATGCTGACAGATTTTCAGCCAAAACCAAAAACTGTTTGAAGCACATGAACACTTCGGACTTTGCCTTCAATGGATTTACCCATGCATGCCTAGAAAAATCATCGATGAAAGTCACGAAGTAAAGATAATTCCCAAAAGAAGGTGTCTGCATAGGACCACAGACATCACTATGTACAAGCTGCAATTTCTGAGTAGCCCGAACTGAACCATCTTTTGGAAAGGACGAACGCTGCATTTTGCCCAAAATACAGCCTTCACAAACATGTTTTCCAGGTGCCTCAAGTTTGGGCAAAGAGGACACCATTTCAGATTTCTGCAGGCGTAGCAAACTAACAAAATTGAGATGACCAAAGCGTGCATGCCAAAGCTTTGCATTTGACATAGCCTAAGAATCATTTACTACACATGCCAAATCATTTACTGATCTTTCATAGTCCATGAGCTTATACAGCCCACGACATAAAATGCCAGAAGCAATTATCACATCGCCATTTGACAGATCATGAATTGTACACCTATCATCAACAAATTTCACAACCAAGCCAATCTTGGCTAATGCAGAAACTGATAACAGGTTCTTCTTGATCCCTAGCACAAATAAAGCATCTGAAAAAGTGAAAGAACTACATCAGCAGTAGTCAAAATGATCTTACCAACTCCCATAACAGGATAAGAGGAGGTGTTGGCGCATGTAACAGTATTCCCTGTAGGGGTAGGCTCGAGTGAAGAGAAGAAACTGCACTACGAGGTAATATGTTTGGTCGCCCCACTGTGAAAATACCAAACATCTGAGTCTACTACAAACATGCACTGCTCATGAGAAGATGGGTCAAAACTGCAGATAGTAGTAAATACCCATTCTTCTTCCTGCACAAGATTTGCAGACTCTGTTTTTGGTGTAGAGGCCTCTACAACAACCATTCCAACCTCTTTCTTCTTTGCCTCTTTAGCAGCCAGTTTTGGACAGTTCTTTATGATATTCCCTTTACAGTACTTACAAAACAATTTCTGCTTTTCTGATTTCTTCTCATCTTTATTTTCCTTCTTCGAATATGCAGAATTAGCAGATTTCTGCTTACTAGTTCAAGAGCTCCATTTTCCTTTACCCTTTTGACTAGCCAAGAAAGCTTGATCTGCAACTCGCATAATGGACCTGTTCTGCCTGGACTGATCTTCCTGCAACAGAACAGAGACTAACTCCTCAAATGATAAGGCATTCGAATTGCCTTTCATCATCAATCGAAGAGTAGAAGCAAAACTCTGATATGAATGAGGAAGACCATTCAGAACGGTCTGCATAAGTGAGCTATCTGGTATAACCTCATCAGCAGAAATCAAGTGTTCCTTCAAGTCTTTGATCTTCGTTAGGAAACTGTCCATAGAATCACCTTCATTCATGTGCTCACTCTCCAACTGTTTTTGGAGGTAAGCAATATGAGCCTCATTCCTAGCTTGGTACAATGTGGTAAGTGTATCCCAAGCATCCTTAGCTGTTCTGCAAGAGCGAATGTGAGGAATAATGGCACGTTTGACAAAAAAAGCTATCAATGCATGTGCCTAGGCATCTCTGCCATCCCAACGAATCTGCTCTGCAGTAGGTGTAGTAGAAACCATAGCACGAACAGGAATATGCAGAATAGCATCATCTTCGACACCTTCTGCATCAGCTTCAGTACCTGCAGTTGTAACAGTTGCAGGTGTGATAGGACGTTTTTCAACACCCTGCACACTGTTCCACAGTCCTTTTGCAACCAACACATGTCGCATCATATAAGCCCATAATGGGTAGTTGGTACCATCCAACTTATCCTTAATAGCCAACATACGGAATATTGCTTTCCGCCATGGCGATGACCAAAATACCTTGATGCAGAAAATTGATTGTATCTCAAAAAGTTGAACAGAACTGCCCAGACGAGTTCTGCTAGACCTGTAGCAGACTTCGAGACTCTTATACTGGCGAACAAAAATTGGTATATACCTTTGGCACAAAAGGATGAAATAGCCTGCACAAGCACTGTGATAGTGCGCTCGGAGGTCGAAACGAGCTCAGATCACGATTTCGGCACCACACGGCAAAGCTCTTTTGATCTCGGAAACACATTGAGTATGCTCACCAAAAATCGTGCGATTTCGAGACTGCAAACGGAGGAGTGTCGACGGCGCCCTAGATGAAGCGACGACCTGCTCTGATACCAATTGTTGGAGATAGACGTGTGCGGAAGCACGCGAACAACACAAGGAAGAAGAAGAAGCTTGGAGCACAACACACAATACTGAATGTATTACTAGAGAATGTACAAAGATAAGTAGCCCATTAGGGCAAGGCATATATACAAGCCGGGGGAAAAAAACCTCCTAAAGAGGGAAAAAAGTGCCCGGGTGGTCCTAGAGTGTTCACACACATCACTACCTAAATATATCAACATCAACAAATTGTGTATGCTCGAGATTCTCACTTGTCCCAAGAACCATGTTGTATGCGGCATCACCATTGTTAGTAATTGTCTCAAACACGATACGAGCAACTGTTTAGCAGAACAAAACTAGCTAGATTAGTGCTTTGATAGAGGGCTAAAGAGTAAGAAAAAGATAGATAGTTGATGGATGGTTGGATTATAAATAGGTTTAGTTGGATAACTATTTTGCTAGATAGACAGTTGAATAGCTATATATATCTAGATAGTTAGATGGCTATTTAGCTAGATAGATAGTTGCATAGCTACTTAGCTAGATAGGTAAATAGCTAGATAACTATTTAGCTAGATAGATAGTTGGATAGCTATTTAGTTAGATAGGTAGATGGTTGAATAACTTTCTAGCTATTGGACATTTATTTAGCTTCATAGGTAGATAGTTGGATAACTATTTAGCTATTCGGTAGCTATTTAGGTAGATAGGTAGATAGTTGGATAACTATTTAGGTATTAGGTAGCTATTTAGATAGAAAGGTAGTTAGCTACATAACTATTTAGATGGCATGTGATTGAAATGAAATAATGTGGTATAATTATAGGCATGTACTTGTTAGTTCAAAATGTAACAATTGATTGTGAATAAAGAAAAATCCCTTTAAGGCTAGATGGTGAATATATCCACATTATAGGTGATGTGCATAATCCTAAGCCTATACTCATTACAAATATGTAGATAATTAGAGGTATATGTGATGGTTACAAAACATTTGTAGTGTATGTGAATAATCCACATGAGGAAGATGATGATTAAAAGCTTATGAATTATATGGAAAATCTTTTCAAGAATACCGAGATGTATTTCTTGAAGATCTAAATGGTATATCTCCACCTAGGAAGATTGAGCATGCTATTGACCTGTATCTGGGGAGTGAACCATATTCCAGAGCACCATATAGATTTAACATAGATGAGTTAAAGGATCTCAAGTTTCAATTAGATGATATTCTCAAGAAAGGCTTAATAAGACCACGTGTACCACCTTGGGAAGCACTTGTTTTATTTAAGAAGAAGAAAGTCAGCTCTTTATGCATTGAATTTAGTGACTTGAATAAAACAACGATCAAAATTAAGTACCCACTCCCACACATAGATTAATTATTAGCTCAATTAAGTGGAGTGACTATATTCACTAACATTGACTTAAGATCTTGATATCACCAAATTAGGACCAAACCGTGGCACATTAACACTTCCCTCTCTCGCGTATGTCATCCCTGATAGACCTTTGTAGTGGGTGGTGTTATGAATAATACTAGACAACCTAAGTGGCTAGTTCATGCTCCTTAAGTCAAAGTCCACATGCTAAGTCCGTCATTAAATGATCTGAATCTGGGCCTAAAACCTCTAGATGTGGCATACACAACTGTTCTGCATGGAGAGCTTGTTCCACTATAAAAAAATGTAAGAGGGGTGTGGGTCATGTGAGGAATATCCCCAAGTGGTACTCCTAGCAGCCTGTGGAGAACATTTCTTCAAAATTTTGCTTGTAGCATGAGGGAAAGTACTTGATGCATGCATGCCAAGCATAGATCGTGTTTGACGAAGGTGTTTTGCTCATATCATAGACCAAATCAGAGTTACCTTCATTAAAGCTTGGTGCCAAAATGTGTGGAGACTTGACATTGCAAAATGTTTTAAAGACAACAATGATGAGCTCAAAAATTTTCATACACACCTTTGCGACTACATCAAGTACATTCTTCAACTAGGGGTCCAATGGTGAATAGTTCATACCATGTAAAATACTTTGGGACGCCGCTAGGGTGGTGCAAGATATGGGTAGTTCGCCTAATGTGAGCATCCAACACTATTTCTAACCTTTACGGCAAATGTGGGCCATGGGTTTTTGTGAGTTACTAGAGCATAACATGGATTATATTTGATGTGCAACTGCATAGTGGAACAAGTTCGCATCATTTTGGGATAGGTTTCTAATAGATGTGCTCTCAAATTGGGTTGGAAAATTGTGCCCTATTTAGCTTGCTCTGAGAGATCATTTGTTTGGGAAGGGGTGGCAAATTTGTCTCTTCTCCAACCACTCACTTTACTTTTGCATTGTAATTTGCCAAAAGCACAAGATAAGGCATATATTGCTATTCTAAAGTTTTGATCGAGTGCTTATCGGATAGGTTTCAAAAATATTCTGATTGGAGCACCGTTTCTTCTAGGTTTGGCATGGACTATACGTGAATTTTCACTTGATCATCATGAGTAAATCTAATGTTTTTGACTTGTTTAAGCCATTGAGGGATAGGTGCTTCATATGTGTCCTTGCCTTCCTTAGTGATGTGACCACCTAGGGCTAGTTGAGGTTTATATGCATCTTCAAATGTTTCTTCTACTAGAATTTCCACTAGCTCTTTGGATTTAGACACTTCTTGTGGAGAGGGTGGCCGTTTGTATTGTAATAACTTGGTTTGAAACTCTTCTATCTGCTTCTGCAGTGCTTAAAATTCATTTGGAGCAACACTAATTGGAATGGCCTCTAGCACTTGTGTGCTGGTAGATGGTTACTGCTTTCATAACTAGTTGAGCTTGGCTTGTAAGTGATCATAGGAGTTGATGAAACTCACATGTCCTTCTAAGAGAATGCATATCATTCCTGATGGAAAAGCTTCGAATTTGGAGGGATTGATATGTGCTCTAGGCATACTCTCCATAGCAGCTTCAAGGTTGTCTTGGTTCTTTTGTTGAAGGTGATTACTTTCTTCTAAAGTTTCTACCATATGTCAACATAACAATCCCATATTACATTGGAGCTTTACGTTCTACTCCATTTGTGCACTTAAGAGGTCTTTGACCTATTCCATTGCCTCCTGATCCATATGCTCTTGTTTGGACTCCAATTCATTGTGGGCCTACTGTAAAGTGTCATATTGATTTTGCAAGTCCCTATTGCTAGCCTCTAACTCAATTAGTTATTGGAGCATAACATGGATTATATTTGATGTGTAGTTGTGTAGTGGACCAAGTTTGCATCATTTTGGGATAGGTTTCACATGCTCTCAAATTGGGTCAAAAAAATGTGCCCTATTTAGCCCACTTTGAGATATCATTTGGTTGGAACTAGGTGGCAAATTTGGCTCTTCTCCAAGCACTCTCTTTACATTTGCATTGTAATCTGCTAAAAGCACAAAATAAGGCATATATTGCTATTCTAAAGTTTTGATCAAGCACCTATAGGATAGATTTTGAAAATATTCTAATTGGAGAACCGTTTCTTCTAGGTTTGACATGGACTATATTTGAATTTTCACTTGGTCATCATAAGTACATCTAATTTCTTTGACTTGTTTAGGCCACTGAGTGATGGGTGCTTCATATGTCTCCTGACCTTCCTCAGTGATGCGACCACCTGAGACTGGTTGAGTTTCATATGCATCTTTAAATGTTTCTTCTACTCGAATTTCCACCAGCTCTTCGGGTTCAGGCACTCCTTGTGGAAAGGTGGCCATTTGTATGTAATAACTTGGTTTGAAAATCCTCGTCTCTTTTTGTAGTGCATCAAATTCTTTTGGAGCGACACTAATTGGAATGGCCTCTAGCACTTGTGTGCTCATAGATGGTTGTTGATTCCATAACTAGTTGAGCTCAGCTTGTAACTGATCATAAGAGTTGAGAAAGCTTGCATGTTCTTCTAATAGAATGTAGATAATTTTTGATGGCATAGCTTGGAATTCGGAGGGATTGATATGTGTTGTAGGCATACTCTACATAGCAGCTTCAAGGCTGTCTTGGTTCTTTTATTGAAGGTGTTTATTTTCTTTTGATGTTGCTACCATATGTCAATGCAACAACCCCATATTGCATTGGAGATTTACGTTCTGATCTATTTGTGTGCATAAGAGGTCTTCTATATGTTTCAGTGCCTCTTCATCCATATGCTCAAGTTTGGAGTCCAATTCATTGTGGGCTTGCTGTAAAGTGTCATATTGATTTTGCAGCTCCATGTTGCTAGCCTCTAACTCAATTATTCATTCTTGTAAGTGTGTAGTTTCAGTAGTAATCTCTACATGTCTTGCTTCCAAATTGTGGTATTCCTATCTTAACTGAGTAGCATATTGAAAGATTGTGTTTAATGCATTATCTACATGCGTGGATGATATATATAGAGCTAAAAATGTAGGAGGATGGGAAACAGGGAGGGAAATGGAGGGATCAATGAAGTGTAGGTTGATGCCTTCTTCTCCTAATATCTGATTGACTAATAATTGACCGGTGTGGAATGAGAGTCTTCCTCATTCTTGTACACTCGTTATTGTGTCATATAATATTTGAAGTTGCAAGATGTAAGCAAGGGCATCTTCAATTTCTTCATCTTCTTGCTCTTGTTCTTCCTCTCATTCTTGTTCATGTTGTTGCTCATCATGTTGCTCTTCTTCATGTTGGTGTTGATGTTAATCACCTCTTTCTTTTGAATCCTCTGATGATATTGATGGGAATATTAGTTGAGGGATTCGGTGCTTCTCCTTGGTAGCAAAAGTATGAAGGGGCGTACTACATGTTCTGGTGCTAGAGAGATATCGAGCATTAGAGTAGCATCTCTTGGTTGGGCACATGGAATTGATCTTCTAATTCTCTTTGATGGGGGAGCTGGTGCATTTCTACTTCTAAACTATTGAATTCGGTATCAAGATAAAGCTCTCTGAATCAAAATATCATAAGCCAGACATCTGTAGATGATACACGTGAGAGCACAACATGCATTCAAGATGGTTTCACGTGGCCATCTCTTATTTTCTACATGAATCTGGTCAATGATCCAATGGGGGAGATTGATGGTCAAGTTTTGACTGTTTTCCAAGTATAAGCTAAACCAAACTTTCTTATGTGGTTGTGTGAACTATCTTGCCCATGCAAAGGGAAATGTTGCATACACATTACGAGATGAACTATGATATTCATGGTCATAAATACCATATCTTTAATTTTGATGAGATTTCTATTTTTCATGCTATCTTGTACCAACATCTCCTTTTTTAAGGGAATATGCATAGCTTGCATGTCCAAGGCTTCTCAAACTAAGCTAAGGGTGAGTCTCAACTTTTTTTATTCGTTTCCATGTGTTAGAGAGGGAATGACAAAGGTAATGGTGATCCTCCCATCCTTGTTAGGATGTAGAGTATTGATAAGATAGTAGGAGCGCATAAAATGTGGTTTAGGTAGCCTTGCACAAAAGCAATCGGGTAAGCCTACTTTGCACCATATAGGTCGTAGTTCCTCCGTAATTTGCACATGCTCAAATTCTCACGTAAAGAGTGATACTTTCCCCATATGTTACTAAACTGAAATTTTGCTTCCAAGATATAATCCACATCTCTGAGAGGTCCAACCATCTCATTGAACCAATGGGAATGAGGATTAATTTTCGTTGTGTGCCCCATAGGTGGATCTTGAATGCATATTGTCTGCAAGTGTACCAATGCCTCTGGTCTCTCCTTAGGTAATTAAACAATAGGCAAGGTATCAATAATCTATCAATTGGTGGCTAGTGCATGCCTGTACAATAGTCCCTACAGCTTCAACCATGATGATAGAGGTAGTAGATGTTCTGTGAATGTGCTAGAAGAAGAACAATCACATTCGTATTTCACTAGAAAGTAGATGAGACTTGTTCTCTTTACAATAGCAATGCAACATCCTTGAATATTATTGAGTTAGTGAGTGTTATGTGGGAGATTAGTGTGGGTGAAAGTTAATATGGTGAGTGGATAACCTAGATGCATACTTGGGGAATGCAATAGGATTTGAATGCATATAATACTATACAAGGGTGTTACATGGTGGGTTCAAGGGATTTGTTTCATGAATTCATGCCCACTAGCTTGTAGTGTGAGTTTTTGAGAGTAGGGGTTGATGATAAATGCTTACTTCCTAAGACTTCATGTGTGGCTAGTTGAGCCCGTAAGTAGGTCTTAGGCACCTAGATTTGTCTCTTATTGTGGATTGCCTTCATTGACTACTTTGATACCTGAATGGAGAGTACACATTATGAATGACATCTTTGATGCATAGCCATTGGTTGCTTTGATTTCATCAACTGCTTCATAAGCGCACGTGGTCCTAGCAAGGGATAAGTGAGTGCTCACCCTTGCATCCCAAAATCAGCCTCATACCATGAATCACCTTGCCTCGAGATGTCTTCTATTTTTGGGATTTTGTACTCTTCTTAAGATATTCCCCATGCCTCTCTCCTTGAGGTATAGAGCCCATTGGCATTTGTGGAAAAGAAGGGAGTTCTATCCTCTTGCTTTCTCGTTCTTCAATGGCCACATCCTTCTGCATCACATAGTTTTGAACAAGAACAATATTTTTTTTCATGATTATTCCTACAAGAACTAGGAGTTTGTGTCGTAGCTAGATCACTCATTGTGTAGCTACCTAATTTTATTGTGACATGCTAGTTATTTACCCAAACATGAAGAAGTCCACTCCTTAGGTTTAAGTTGGCTGCATGATCATAGATCTAGTCTTGACCATGGGAGACTCAATAAGATCTTCATCATGGCAAATTAGCACTTCGATTTTCATATGGACATCTTGGATGGAGATGGGAAGCTCCACCTTGCCCATTCAAGGGATTTCCACTCCTCCTAATCCTATGCCATTAAATCAATTTTGAGATTTGACAACCGTTCTCATTATGGGATGTTTGGGTCCAAAAGTTAGAATAGGAACAACAGCTTTAGACCAATTAGGCACTACCTCCAAGTTGAACAAGTAAGCATCAAGAATTTCATCCAATACTCCTTGCAATGATTCTCTTGAAGTTAGCCTAGAGAGGTGATCTACCCAAAGGTGAGCCTTGCCTTTCCTGACTACTAATTCAAATTTGTATTCCATTAGTAAGAGAAACCATCTTCCTAATTGGTATGTATTGCAAGGTTTGTTCACTAGATATACTAGAGCCAAGTGATCCATAAAGAACTTAAACTGATTTGTAAGAAAATAATGTCTAAACTTCTTGATCGCATACACCATGCCTAATACTTCAATTTTTATGGTTGTGTAATTTCTCTCTACTACATTTAATTGCCTATTGGCATATGCAATTAGAAGATCAATGTTTCCTTCACCCATGGGTTCTGCTAGCACACATCCAATAGTGGAATTTCAAGCATCCACATGAACATGGAATGGCTTGGTCCAGTCTCGTGTGGTCAAAATCGGTGCTAAACACAATCATCGTTTGAGCTTAGTCAAATATTTTTCACACTCTTCATTCCACTCAAAGTTAGTTAGAAGGTTGTATAGGGGCTTTGCAATCATAGCATTCATGTGGATAAAACGTTTGTAATATCGATAGTGACCCATAATGTCTTGTACTTCCTTGATGTTCTTTAGTCTAGGAAGTTCTACAATGGCTCTAAATTTATCTTCATATGTTGATATCCCATTTTTTGACACTATGTGTCCTAGAATCTTGCCTTGCATGACCATGAAGATGCAGTTTTCTAGATTCAAACACACCTAATATTCTCTACATTTTTCAAAGAACTGTTTAAGTTCAAGGATCAGTGTGGGTTTGTCTGATGTTGGAGTGAGCACACATGTGATCATCTACATAGACCTCTAAATTCTTTCATAGGAATTCCTTGAAAAGGTGACACATCTATCTTTGGAATGTAGCAAGATCATTGGTGAACCCAACTGGCATCATGTGAAATGAAAAGATACCTGACTCTATAGAAAAAGTTGTCTTATGTTGGTATTTTGGGGCAAAAATCACTTGGTTGCATTAACTTTTTTCAAGTTAATGCACACACACCTAACTTCCCATTATTTTTTGGTACAACCATAATGGATGATACCCATTTGGTATACTCAATTTCATAAATAAAACCTACTCCTATCTGATGATTGATTTTTTCTTTGATTTGGCTGCATAATTATCATTCTAGGTGTAAGGTTTCTGCTTGGTAGGCTTGGCTTCCAAAGACATCAAGATTTGGTGAGAATAAATATCTAGATCTACTCCTTTTATATCCTTATAACTCCAAGCAAAGACATCTCTATATTCTTTCAACAAATCTATCAACTCACATTCTTCGGCTTCACTTAAATCATGTCTTATGTATGTACATCTACTTTTGCCACCTTCTGTGTTTACTACATTTCTTTTTTGGGCTTCTCTTTATTTTCATAGGATTCTCCTATGAGTGCTTCTCAGGAATTCTTATCATGACTTTCCTATCTTCTATCTCACATTTCTTGAAGTTCTCCGGCACTTCAAACAATGCGTCTTCTTTTGCTTGCATGGGGACTATTTCCTTTCCTTTGTTTTTCTTACTTTGATCTTCTTCTATTGTATTCAACTTCTTTTATGGTTTACATATTTCCCGTTCTTGAGTCCTAGCCTCTATTAAGTAAAGGTATTCTTCTTCTAAAGTACAAAATGGTTCCATGATGATGGATGCCTCATCCTCATTGCTAACTTCTTTGAGTGTGGGATCTGCTAGGACTGATCCTACTCTAGGTGGTGGTGGTATGGATGGGGGGTTTTCCATTTCCATGAGAGACTGTTGGCAGTAGCCTTGGTACATCAGGAACTACAAGACATGAAAGTCAAAGAAGGGAGTCAGAGCGAAGGGACAGCACGAGCAAACAGGGCAGTCAAAGAAGATCTGGCAAGTAGGCCAATATTTTTTCAAGACATTAATGCAAATTAGAGAGATGGACATGCAGGGAAGAAGAGCAAGTAGGGAGCTTGAAGATATGTATGGTAGATCACTAGAAGAAATCCCTACAACAACAGTGATTTTTATCACTAATAATCATTGTAAATCTCATTTCACATTTTTGTAGCTCCATTTTGTGCAAGCCAAGGAGTCCTTGAGCTTGAGGAGCCTTAGAAGTAGTTGCGTACCAATTTTCATAATTTTTAGATCTCGTTTGAGCCCCCAAATAAGCCCTGGAACCTAATTTTTAACTAGGCCGGACACTAGGTCTGGACAGGGCCAAGAGCTAGTCAAAAACTATAAAAGGAGCTAGAGAGCTCATTTTTGAGGTTGGATTGTAATTGAAACGAACTTGTAAGAGCATTTTGAAAGTAATCCAAAAGCTCCATTGATTCTCACTCTTTGTCTTACTGTGTGTGCGCGTGTGTGTGTATGTGTGTGCATGCTAGTGTGCTTCTCACTCACGCACTTGTGCCGCCACTTGCTCGAGGTCTTCATACCATCCTCACATCATCCCGGATTGACATTAAAGGAGGTGCTACTCATCACTGAGCTACACCAAATTTTGGCGCCGTTGCCGGGGATCGAGCTTTGAGGACGAGCGTGTGATGGTAAGACGTAGAGTTGACGCGTTGGAGTTGTAGGTATTTTCTTCACTCTCATCGATTTTCTTTTACTTTCTTCACCATCTTCATCACCATCATCATCACCATCTCCCACGTCCATCTCCATCATCGCGAAAATTTCAGTTTTTTGACTATATCCCCATCTCCACCTCATTTCCCTCATTTCACTTGTGAGAGAGAGCGAGAGAGCGAATTTGCATGTGCTGTTTTTTGCATGTTTTGTGAGTATCCTGCAGGTACAGGCCGCATCATCATCCCCAGCACCCTGCGCAGGTACGGAAATCTGAGTAACTGTCTGTGTGTCGCCGAGCTCTGTCAATCGCGACCGACTGAAAAATTGCTCTAATTGCTAAACAAAGTGCATATCCATGACCTACAGGCCTAGAGCTTCCCAAAAATGTGTTTAGTTTTTTGAAATTCCACAGATTTCTGTCAATCGCGATCGCTCTGTCAATCACGATCGACAAACCACGACGGACAGACCTGTCAATCGCGATCGACACGTCAATCGCGACCGACAGCCCACGACGGCTCTGTCAATCGCGACCGACAGAGTCAACGACCGATTGACCACGACCGACTGACCATACGCGTGACACGTGTCAATTGCGATCGAGCCATCACTCGCGATCGACTCATCAATCGCGACCGACACGGTCAACGACTGTTTGACCACGATCGACAGACCCTCGCGACCGACCTGTCAATCGCGATCGACTCGTCAATCGCGACCGACAGAGTCAACGACGCTTTGACCATGATTGATTGACTTTTCGCAACCCCTGTCAATCGCGACTGACCAGTCAATCGCGACTGACAGCCACGACGGACCTGTCAATCGCGATCGACACGTCGATCGCGACTGACCTGTCAATCGCGACCGACAGACTTTGCGAACGCGTTAGAAGGGCAAATTAGGTCAAAGTTTTAAGGCAAAGTGATTGGTCTAAATTGTGATTAAGTGTGGGACAAACTCTAGGGTGTAGTATTGCATTGTTAGGCCGTGCCACAAGCTACTCGGGTATTCCTGTTCGACTGTTAGCTTGTATTGAATCCTGATTTAACTCCCTAAACCCTGAACAGTCCTAACTTTTTCATACGAAATCCAATTTTTGAGCTCTTGAGCTTGTTGGAAAGCTCGTGGCATATACTACACGCCCTCGACTGTTTTTTATAAAGATAATGCGTTGATTTTCAGAGAAGGTATTTTGAAGTTGACCATACCCAGGGGGCTCAAAGTCAGGGGTCTTTAGAATTATTTTCCTAAAAAGTCACAATGCAAATATGTGTATATGTTACATGAATGAAAGTTGTGGGTTGTGTCCTTGAATCTAAGCATTGAGCTAACCGTGGGACTTTTATAGGTCCATTGAGAGCAACAGAGAGCGTACAAAGCAAGGTTTCTTTGCAAGCTTGAGAACCGGGTTCTTGAGCACCATAAAGCAAGGGATCAACAAGTAAGGTTGGATTATTCTCAACTCCTTCTGTCATTTCCTAGCTCAAGCTAAAGACGAGTAGAGATAGGAGTAAGTCAGGGCAACGATAGGCAGCTATCAAGTTGAAGACTACCTAAAAACTCAAGTTCAAGTTAAAAACATAATCTCTGTACTGTCGATAACCTAAAGAAAAAGAACCTAACGTGGAACGATCAACCTGAAAGTACGAAGAACATTCAAGTGTTCCTGACGACGTGATATCAGACAAGACCATAAACACAATAATTAACTAAAAAGAATCAAGTGACTGGTACCAATTGATTGGCAACGAGGTTGTACTCGGAAAAAATTGGGATAATCGGTTAGGCATATGAACCTTCGATCAGGACGACACCTAGCCAGGGAGAGACAAAGCCTTAGGTCTTCAGAGGCTAGTGTCAATCATACTGCAAGGTCTTGGTCCCAACAGTTGAGCCACCACTCATACTACCCTAGCTCTGAGACCAGTGAGTCAGAAATGTCTCAAGGCATGGACAGACCTACGGGAAGTTCAGGAATGCCTTATTTGTACAGGGTAGAAGGCCCCTACAAAACACAGCTGGAATACCTTAGGACCAACCGATTAGGTGCTAGCATCTATGAGGACGGCCTAGGAAGATCCGTGGTCCAGATTAAAAACCCTGACCAATCCATAGGACTAGAGCACCCAGCGGTCAAGTTTGAAAACGGTGCATATCTGGACAAGGAAGGAACTATATATGTAGTCACTAGTCACCCTGATAGGACAGATGACTTTGGGAATGTAATCTCAGAAGCGGACTTAGGTGACCTAGAACAAGGGAACATGGGTGCGGAACCTAGAACCCCTCAAGGTAAATCAGTTCTCACAAGGATTATTACGCCTGAATGGGTTCCCCAAGACAACAAGAGCATAGAGTTGCTCCTCAATCGAGAAACTGATGAAGCCTTTTGGAGGTATAAGTCTAATCAGCCAACAGACATAGGAAATATCATGATCTATGAACTTAAGGATCCAGATAGCCCAGGCAGAGTGACCTACTTAGATCATGCTTCAGAACGGATCTTTGTAGTGACAGAAAATGATAGGCATGCCTACACTTGGAAGGGTGAATTTATTTTCCCTCAACCAAGATCAAATGTATCCTATGGTCACCCTGGGGCTGGAACTTCCCAAGCTCATGGTACGCAAAGAGACAGAAGTAGGGATCGACCAGAAGTAAGCTTCGCCAACCCTGTAGGCAGAGAAAGAACGAGAACAGAAACGAATAGGATAGAACCTGAGATGCTTAGAGCTCCCAGGAACCAAAGAAATGTAGATGGATTCCCTCTGCCGAGACCTAGAGAGCACACAAGAACTTTGAGACCCACCCAGCTAGTTAAGTCCATGAAGAATTACTTTGATGGCACAGGAGATCCCTATGATCATGTGGCGGAGTTCAAACAAGTCCTGAGGGCTGAACAAGTGGAAGATCTGTTCACGCAGTACAATGCCTTCGGTATAACCCTGAGGAATACGGCACTTACATGGTTTCAACCATTGGATGAGCGCCAGTTCAGGAGCATAGACCAACTCCTAGAAGCATTTATTATTGAGTTCTCCAAGAGTGGCATAAGGCACAACACCTCCTCACTGATTCACAGCTTCAAACAAACCCCTCAAGAGACTGTGAGACTTGCCGGAAGAAGATTTAGACAATATCTTGAAAGGTGCCCTATTTCGGAGCTACCCACATCCGCTAAACAAGTAGCCTTATTCCTTGATGGATTGCTGAGTACGAAATTGAGATCCTATGTGTATCTAAAGGACCCTAGGACTATAGAAGAATGTGTACGCATGTGCATTGACATTGAAGATAACCTAGGGGAAGAGCTAGAGCTTTCCAAAATCTACAAAGATTCAGATAGTGCATCTAGCCACTCTTCCACGCAATCTACATCAATTGAGGAACTCGCGGAAAAAGTAGCTCAGAAATTAGGTGTAACTAGCAAACAAATCCCAAGGTTTGCCCCTGTGAAAAGATGCTATACTTGCGGTGGCGACCACATGGCAAATGTGTGTCCCATTATGGCCCAACCCCAAGTTAACCCTAGTAGCCAGTACTGCACCATAGAACGGAAGTACACAAACCACACTGCGCAAGATTGCCCATACAACAAGCAGGCAGTTAGGCAACCCTACCCTCAACCCTACCAACAAGGCAGATACCAGAACCAGTATTCTCCACCACCACAATATGCTAGACCCCAACAAACCTACCAACCACAATATCAGGCCCAACAGAGACCCCAACCGGTACTAGCTCAACAGCCCCCAAACCCCGCTAACGTGATTCCAGTTAAGTATGCTGTTGCAGAAGAAAACCTGAATAGGGCCATAGTACCAGTAACCCCATTGATCTCAGAAAGTGACCCAAGTGATCATAGCTTTGATTCTACACATGTCGATAGTCCCCAGGCTTACTACATGCAGTCTCCAGAACATGGTGAGTCTTACTATAGTGAGGAACCAAGTGAACCTAGTTGGGAGTCAGATTACACGAACGTCATATATGCAAACCCCAACCCCATGCCTCAACCTAGGCAAGTAAGACCTCCATTCCCAAGAGGACCGTGCTACAGATGCCAAGGAGATCATCTCATTCGTGATTGTCCCTTGCCCCCACCTACACAACCCCAGTCAGTGACTATCCAAGGTTTTTGCCAAGATTGTGGAAAAGAGCATCTTTTACGAGATTGCCCAAAGAACCCCAATAATATGCCAAAAATCACTCCAATCAATGTGATTGGGTTGGTTGTAGGTTCCTCAGGAAGCGTCACTTCCACTGCACCAGTGCAGGTAGTCACGAGAGCTCAGGCATTGCAGCAAAACCAAGAGACAAACCAGGATAAGAACTCAGTGGCTAGTGAAACCGAGAGCATAACAAAGAAAAGGACTAGAGCATGGAAAGATAGTCGGGAAAGAATGAAAAGACAATGGGCTAAAAAGATGAGTGAACTTGAGGAAAGCATAAGAGAAACCAAAGCTAGGATAACTGAAATCACCTCTCAAATCCCCTCTCACAATACCCCGCCGCCACCCCTCCCATCTCCATCTGACTCACCACCTTCCCCACCGCCTCATCAACTCCCATCACCCCCTAGAGTAGGATCAGTCCTAGCAGATCCCACTCCGGAAGACCTAAACATGATGCTTAAAGCATATCAGGCCAGAATCCAAGAAGGGCCAAACGTCACGGATCATGACAAGTGCTATCCTAGAGCTGACCTAGAGATAGAAAGAACCAAACTGTGCGCGAAAATGGTCGCATTGGCTCAGACTATGTTTGAAGCCAGTCGCCTTTTCAATTACTCGGGCTCAGCCAAGACGCAATTACACTTGGATGGATTCCTAGAAAAGTTAGAGAGGATAATTGCAAGATCTGACAAGGAAGAAAAAAATCAGGAGAAAGAAAAAGCAAGCAAAAACCTGAGCCATTCCCCATCGGAAGTGTATGTGGCCAATGCCCCTAAACCGGACAACTTCGCAAGAGAACGGGTAAGCCAGCCTCTTCAGGAAGCCCGTGGGCCTCCTCAAGAAGCTTATATTCCCCCCCAAAAGGCAGATGAGCCTCCCTTGAAAGCTCAAGTACCTCCACAGGTTGCCTACATTCCTTCTCAGGGAGTGTATGAGCCTGTTCGGAAAAGTAATAGAATAAGTAATCCTCCCCAAGAAGCTTGTGCTCCAGTCATTTGCGAGAACGAGGAGAGAGCCAACAATAGAATCAGCCCTCCTTCACAGGTTGCTTATGCGCCCAATTCTACGGAGCCAGACACTCCTTCTTCTATGAATCGGTTTGCACCAGACTTCCTACGAGAGATTCAAGAAGACAAATGGGATAACGAAAGTGAGGTCGCCCCTCCTTTTGAACTTGTGGACGATGCACACGACCAATTCCCATAAGACATCCCATCAATTTACGGGGAACATGAGAGTGCTCAATCTCATGAGAGATTGGACTTTGAGTCTAATTCCATACAGGAGCTACCCCACTTCATAGGCCCATGGGAAGCAAAGTCCACATGTATGAGAGCACCCACAGTCATGGTAAGGAACGACGACTCAATCATTCCTAGGAACACGGAGGTAGTGAAGAACACTAACGTGCAGTGTAATCTCAAGTTAGAAGAGCTACTCAAGGTTAGACCTGAATTATGGAAACATGTAGCCAAACAAGTACCAGAGATAGCAAAACCTCGCTCCCGGGTAGGATCCCATAGGACAGTACCAGAAATTCCCTTGGATAAGATAGGAGATATGTGCGAAGGTGAAGAAGGGAACACCTATCTTCCCGTTACCTACCAGGAGTACACCACCAAGGCAATTTTGGACTCAGGTGCAGGAGTTGCAATTGCCACCACTTCCCTTTGGAAGCGTTGGGGCAAGCCGGCACTCAGGCCGACGAGAATGAAATTGCAGATGGCTGATGGTCACATAGAGAGACCCCTAGGATTGCTAGAAGGAATAACTCTCACCACTTGTGGTGTCGAGTTTGAACATACCTTTGCCATATGTAACTTCAGCAAAAATCATGCCTATGAGATGATTTTGGGAAGACCATTCATGCGACAGTTGCAAGTGGTACAGGATTGGGGAACCAATTCTTTGTACCTGCAGCACTTAGGTGTTACAACCAAAGTCAATCTCAAGGATTATTCTCATAGAGATGTCCCTCCTATCCAATGGAATCCCATCCATAGAGCCAAAGATGATACAGAATCTGTGCATTCCATAGGATCAGGATCCTCCTGGATGCACGAAGACACTCACTTATGGATGTGCAAGGTAGCAGTAGAAGAAGAGAAGAGAGAGAAAGCCAGAGAGGTAGGTGCGAAAGAAACCCATAGATCAATCCAAGACCCAGCCTATGCACCTGTAGTTTTTCCAGATGAGGAATTTGAACCCCATGGCTGGGCAGAAATTTTAGCAACAATGGACGTAGCCATCAATGAAGAACAATGGACACCTCACTGTGATGAGGATGGCTATGATATTTCAGTCTTTTCCATAGAGCCAATCATGGGAGAGGCAGTTTTAGAAGAATGCGAACCTAGCCCTGATGCATTTGAGGATGCAAGTGACTCCGATCTAGAGTCAATCATTATGGACCCACCATTTGCATCAGATGAAGAATACTTCCATGAGGTAGAATTTCAAACCCAGAGGCATGGAGAGCTGACAAATGACGTAAGATTAGCAACACATGTGACCCCTAAGGAAGAAGGAAAGAAACGAAAGAAGAGAGAAGTCTTACCAGAAGAGGAAGAATCTTTGTTTGAGGTCCCAGAAAATTTTAAGAAGTATGAGATAGATGACAGGAGAGTCATGATAAGAATGCCTAAACGAGAGGCACAATCAGGAGAGGCCTATGATAACAAAGAAACCACCAAGAAAATAGTAGTGGCCATAGAAGAAGGAGAGGAGAGATGCACGTATATAGGTCATGACCTAACAGAAGAAGAAGAGTACGAATTGATAGCCTTGCTAAGAGAATACAGAGATGTATTCGCTTGGAGTTACAAGGATTTGAAAGGTGTTGACCCGGACATATGCTCGCACACCATCCCCATGACCTCAGATGCCAAACCCTCTAAGCAAAAGCCTTATACATATAACGATAATTACGCTGCTAAGATCAAGGAAGAGATAGATAGATTGGTTGAAGCTGGATTTATCTACGAAATTGAGCACACCGAATGGGTATCCCCCATCGTAGTGGTGCCCAAGAAGAATGGCAAGCTGCGTGTGTGCATTAACTTGAAAAAGGTTAATGCCACCACGATTCGAGATAACTATCCGCTTCCCATCACAGAACATCTCTTAGAAAGAGTGGCAGGCAAGGAAGTGTACAGTTTCCTTGATGGATTCTCGGGTTACAATCAAGTAGCCATAGCTCCAGAGGATCAGCATAAGACAGCCTTTGCCACAGAATGGGGCATTTTTGCTTTTAGAGTAATGCCATTTGGGCTTACCAATGCACCAGCTACCTTCCAAAGGCTGATGTGCCACGTGTTTAAGGAGTTTCTGAGGAAGAGTTTAGAAGTCTATGTTGATGATCTTTGTGCTCATTCCAATGTTAGACAAACCCATATTCCTGAACTCAGACAAATCTTTGACAAATGTAGAGAATATCAGGTCTGCCTGAACCCAGAAAAGTGTGTTTTTATGGTCAGGCAAGGAAAGATTCTAGGACACATAGTGTCAAAGAATGGCATATCTACCGACGAAGAAAAAGTGAGAGCCATAGCAGAGCTACCTAGGCCAAAGAATGTCAAGGAAGTACAAGCTTTCATGGGGCATTGTGGTTATTATCGACGATTTATACACATGTATGCTGTCATTGCAAAGCCCATGTACGGACTTCTGACAAACTTTGAGTGGACGGATGAATGTGAGAATTCCTTCCAAGAACTTAAACGAAGATTATGTTCAGCACCAATCTTGACCACACCAGATTGGAATAAGCCGTTCCATGTTCATGTGGATGCATCCAATTACGCTATTGGATGTGTGCTTGCACAACCTACTGGTGAAGGTAATATGGATCTTCCAATTGCCTATGCCAGTAGACAATTGAATGCGGCTGAACGGAATTACACCACTACAGAGCGCGAAGGATTAGGCATGGTATATGCAGTTAAAAAGTTTAGACATTATTTGCTTGCAAATAAGTTTAAATTTTTTACTGATCATCAGGCATTGTTATATCTCGTAAACAAGCCATGCAATACAGGAAGATTAGTGAGATGGTTTCTCTTGCTAATGGAATACGATTTTGAGGTTGTGGTAAGGAAAGGTAGGACTCACTTGAGAGCAGATCATCTCTCTAGGCTCACATCTGGAGAAGCCCCACAAGGAGTGTCAGATGACCTTCCTGATGCTTACTTGTTTAATTTGGAAGTGGTGCCGCAGTGGGCCAAGCCAATAGTACCAGTATTGACCTACGGGCCTAACCATCCAGTGGTAAACACACGGAATAGAGAGGTTGTAAAAGCCCAAAAATACCACATCATGGCAGGAAGCATGTACAAGCACACAGATCAAGGGATCTTGGCTTGTTGCGTAGAAGAGGATGAGTACGCTAAATGGTTGCAATTAGCACATGTAGGTGCACTAGAGCAACATCATTCAAAACAACGAACTTTACAGACTCTAAAGAGATTCGGAGTGCACTGGCCAACCATGGAAGCGGATGTCCAAAAGTTGTCCAAGGAATGCCCAATCTGTTGCACTAAACCACCTGTGGACCATGCCACTCTCTATCAAATATCCATTGTGCCAGATTGGAGTGAACCTCTAGTATCATTCTTGCGGACAAACACATTCCCCCCAGACATGACTCTAGCTAGGAAAAGGAGTTTAGAACAAGAAGCCCTGGATTATTCACTCATAGGTGATAATCTATATAAGCGCGGTAAAGATGGTTACCTGAGATTATGTGTCCATGAGAGTGAATATCTTAAGATCTTAGAAACTGCTCACCAAGGTGTAGCAGGAGGACACTTTGGACCAGATCGGGTGATCAAGGCAATATTGTTTGCGGGCTTCTGGTGGCCCACCCTTCACATGGATGCACATACCTATGTGAAACGGTGTGATATCTGTCAAAGGACTCAGTATCCTATACGCAAAGATGAGATGCCACTGAAACCTATGATGGGTGGACGTGCATTCTCTAAGTGGGGACTAGACTTCGTAGGCCCTATTAATCCCCCAGCGAAAGGTTCTCATGCGGAATACATCATTGTGGCAACAGATTATCTCACCAAGTGGGTAGAGGTAAAGGCTACGACAAAGAACGATGCTCAAACAACTGCCAAATTCTTGTTTGAGAATGTATTCACGAGATATGGACTACCCATAGAGCTCGTAAGTGATAGAGGCACTCATTTCTTGAACGAAGTGATTGAAAATCTACTCCAAGAATTCTTGGTAATACACAAGAAGTCTGCCCCTTATCACCCTCAAGCTAATGGTCAAGCTGAGAGCACTAATAAGATTTTGTGCAATGTGCTGACAAAATTAGTGAACACTAAACGCTCAGACTGGGACAAACAGCTACACCATGCTGTTTGGGCATACCGAGTTGCCTACAAAACGGTACTCCAAGCCACCCCCTTTCAGATGGTATTCGGCCAAAACGCTGTGCTACCCTTGGACTTCCTGATCCCTACATTGAGAGTAGCACAAGAGCACGAATGGACAGGTCATGAGCTATCCTCTAGAATTTTTGACCTTGAACGATTAGGAGAAACAAGACTGCGAGCTGCTGCAGGCATATATGCAGCCAAGAAGAGACAGAAGGCATACTTTGATGCCCACGTGAAGGATAAAGGCTTGAAAGCAGGAGATCTAGTCCTAGTCTATACACTTAAACAACACGCGAGGAAGCTAGAAAAGAGAGGCTACGGACCTATGATCATCAATAGGATATCCACAAGCGGAGCAGTACAATTGGCCACGTTAGAGGGTGATGTTCTCCCAAACTATATTAGCGGTTGTAGAGTCAAGTTGTACCAGGAACCCCTCACGGAGGAAATGCTCAGCCGACTCAACACTGCTAAGAAACGCAAAGAGGAAGAAAAGAGAATTAGAGAAGAAGCTCAAGCAGAGGCTTTAGAACGCATCAGAAGGATGAAATTACGAAGGCAAGGTAGAGATCAGCCTGGAGCGAATGACTATGCAGACCAAGGATTTCCCATAGCCATGTGTGAAGTTGCAGGAACAAGCTCGAATAGAATAATTGATAGACGTCCTTTCATAACCATAGACATAGGACAAGGAAAGAGTACAAGGACCGTAAGAGCCTTGATTGACTCAGGTGCTGCCACTAGCGCTGTTAAGTTGTCTTACTGTCAAGAGTTACAGTTAACTGTCCATCCTGTGGAAGCATACCTCATAGGATTGGGAGGCGTGGAAACCCCTTGCATGGGCGAGGTGGAACTTCCCCTCTACATTCATGATGAAGCAATGACAGTTAAAGTACTAGTGTGTCAGGATGAGGATCTCACTGAACCTCTTGTCTTGGGTCAAGATTGGATTTATGACCAAGCAGTCAATTTAAACCTAAGGAATGGACTTCTCCAGGTTTGGATCAATCATAGTCGAGTTACAGTAGAATTAGACAATGGAGCACTCAAGGAACTAGGAAAGGCACAGACTCCTGGTCCTTCCAGGGGTACACATGAAGATGACCATGCTGTTCTTGTCCAAAACTATGTGTTGCAGAGGAATGATATTTGCAAAAAAGGAGTCAGGAATGCAACAGAACTCCCTTCTTTTCCAAAGGCTAAAAGGAGGCATCAACCTAAGGCGGATCAAAGGCAGAAGGAGCAGGGTACTACCTATGTCAGAGATCAAAAGTACCTGCGCAGCAGAACAGCCCAGAAAATAGACCAGGTATGGGTGCGGAAAGGCGAACGACCGGTTGCACCACCGTCAACTACAGGGGCAAAGCCTCTTATTAGTGACCAACAACACAACGCTAATAAGAAGATTTTCAGAAATTCTTCTGCTAAAGTAAAATCTATTTGGGTGCCCAAGAAGTCGATGAAGGCAAGCCCACAATCAAGACAAATTTGGGTGCCTAAGGCTTGCTTGATGGCACAAGTTGCTACGCTGAGGCCACAACCTAAACGGCATAACACAGTTATGCATGCTGCCAGATTTCACTCGTTCTCGACACTCATGTACACACCAAAACCCAAGAACGTGCATGTAATCGATTGTATATGGGTCCCAAAAAGGCCTCGTTTTCAAACCACGACACCGAGAAAGCTCTGTAGAGACTCTCCGAAACCGAAAGCAAAGCCCATTCACTGCATTTGGCAGCCTAGGGCCTGTAATAAACCCCCCGACCCCAATTTGTAAATTCATAACCCACTTACTAACTGCAATAGTTTCCTAGGACAACACAATCACTAACTACACACACTGCCTTCATGCACTTACTAACCACTAACTCACCATCTACCTTATGTTAATGATTGTAACGGGGACAACAACGGATTTATTTTGTCCATTACAATGTTAACACTTGGTTCTATATTCTCACAGAACCAATCAGCAAACAGGGCCATGGCAGAAGCAGGTACCAGCTCTCAAGCCGGATCTGGTCCCCAGATCGTGGACATAGAAACACTTCTCCTTGAGCCACGTCTCACTGCAAGACCGCAAGAGCTTCAAGAAGTGCATGTGCTCCCCATCCAGGATCCTCCGCAAGGACACACTTCTCAAGTAGGTAAGCATGCGCATTGGTTCAGTGACGTTGCTGGACCACTGGGCGATGGAACCTACTTCTGGGAAGCAGAATTGGAGTTCAATGGCAAATGGGGTCGATACCACTTTTTCACACGCGAATTTGAAAGCTACCAAAATGCCGAAGTCATGAGATCAGTTTGGGTCAAAGCGGGTGTGGAAAGTTACTTCAGGGCCCACATACCAAAGCCGGATTTTTTACGATGTTCATATCTGATCAGTACAATCACGCCAAGCAGGACCAAAGGAGGCGACAGCACTTTTGTGTTGCCATCACTGCTGCCGGGTAATGAGCTTAAAAGGTTCAAGCTGGACCTCAATCTGGTAAGAGAAGCATTGGGAATGTATGGCATGCACATCCCAACAGAAAAGGAAACCATGGTCCCAGGTCGCATGAAGCACAAGGATCTGAATAAGTTGAAGGATATGGTAGCAATGACACCTACCATTGCGCTTCACCTGCGAACCATCATGCAACACTTTGCGTTTCCCGCCCAAGAACGATTCACAATGCCCCCGAAAAAAATATGGTTCAGTTTATATCTAGCAGAAACCGAAAGCCTGCCCATCAATGTGCCACACTGGATCATAGACCAGATCCACCTAGCGCATCAAAGGTGGAACAAAAAACAGAAGAATGTGCTCCACGGGTGTTGTGCTTTGACCAGAATAATCTATAGATGCTTGGCTTATGACGTGCCTGTTCAGCGGGCACTCGTATGGTCCCGAGTCCAAGAATTCCAAAGAAGACTATCAACAGCAGGTCCCCCATCCAAGAAGATGAGGGGGGGAGTCCAACTACCCTGTGCCCAACCAAGGGGAGCTACCGCTACACCAGAAATCACTCCTCCCCAGACACGACGAGTTAGGCCATTCACGATCCGGCTACCACGACCAAGCACGGAGGGGCCTAATCTGGTGTTTCCACCCATTCCATCCGATTTGGAATTCCCACAGGGATTTACTCTTGAGGACCTCACGGATGAAGAAATTGCCAGATTAATCTATGACTCTAACCTCGAAGCGGAAGCAGCGCGAGCTCAGGAACCACGACCCAAAACAACATCGGCCCCCACCCAACCCCAAGTTGTAGAAGTTGATGTAGATGAACAAGAGGCAGGAGGAGACGAAGAAGAAGCCGACGAAGAACAACAGCAAGAATATGACGAACTCTCCGAGTTAGCAAGTGCCCCAGCATATTCGGCACAAATCAAGAGACTATATCGAACCATGCGACTGGTTCAGGAACAGCATAAGATGTCTCTAGAACAGGGCAAAAGACTCATGAACGACTTGCTAGCGGAGGAAGGTGTGGACGAGTTGTTCATTGAGTCCATGAACCTTCATGCCGACGCCGTGGGACTGGATGAGGCCATTCATGAGGCAGTGGCCTACATCCACAGGTTTGAAAAAAGAGTTCCCGTTCGTCCCAGGAGGTCCGGGAAGCAAATTCACATCAATACATCAGCACCAGGCGAGTCAGCGCAAGCAGAAGAATATCACGAAGCACCGTTGTCACCACCATCCCCACCTCACACTACACAATTCACTCCACCACAGGACACTAGCACCACCACATCCACTACCACTACCATTGTCATGGGCATCCCACTCTCTCCGGGAATCCATTACGGGGGAGTCACCATGCCCACCTTCACCACCCTGTTCACCGATGTCACATCCACTCCACCCACGATTCCCATCTACACCGTCACTCAAACAGTTGACACGATGGAAACCTCACCTGCCACAGCACCACTTCCTCCCCCCATGACACCTTCCTCACCTATACCCCCTCCACCCACATCTCCGCCTACATCCACATCATTCACCTCTCCCATTCCCGCCCCCATTCCCCCTGCATCTTCACCCTTCCCAGCATTATTTAATGTAAATAACATATTCTTAGCATTAAACCAATGTGTATACCAGCTCCAGCATGAGTACAAAGCTCTGGACAACCGGTATCAGAGTCTGGAAACGCACCATCAAAACTTACAAAGACAATTTCTCACTCTACAAACAGAAAATGCAGAACTGAATCAACGCTACACGACGCTTGAGCAGGCTCACCAAACCTTATTGGCGGCCCCCCAACCATCGACAGAATCAGGTGCCAAACAACTCGAAGCTTTGCTCGAGGTATACCAAGCCGATAATCTCAAAGTCCGGCGTAACCTGGCACTTCTCAGAAAACACATGGCGGCCGCCCTAGAAGAAAACAAGAGGCTGCAGCAGCAAAATGAAGCAAATCTAGAAGCAGCAATGGAAGGCTCTCCACACGAAATTGATCCAGAGCAGTTTAAAGCTGTGCCCTCAGAGACAATGAAGACAATCTTGGACAGCTATGCAGATCTATTAGAAGCTCATGATGACTTGGAAAGGGAACGTGATGCGCTGCGCAATCAACTCCAAGAGCAACAGACAGCACCCAAAGTCACAGAAACGACCACGACTTCAGAAGAAGTCATGGCATTGAAAGAGCAGGTGGCCGAATTACAGGCAAGATTACTCACACATGAAAGGCAACCCTCTCCAGTTGTCGAACCTGAACCCGAGGATTTGGTACCCATCGAGGTAGATGAGACGTATGAGGAACCTTACGTTCCTATGCCAATGCCAGGTGGTGAGCAAACCGCAGAAGGAATGGATACGTTAGAAATCGAAGTACCTGAGTGGCTCCAAACACTAGAGAAAACGGCATCAACTCATGAAGATCGAGTGGCAGTTCAGATCCAATCTATGGCAAAGATAGAGGACACTATTATTAAATCAGAATACTTCCGCAGCATGTCCCACCATAGATGGATCGGAACCAATGATGATCAATACGTGCCCTATTGTATACTCCTGGCGGACTACAATGCAGAAATCCAACATAGATGTGGCAAACCTCCAACGTTTGCTACACAATTTGGGCCAGATGACATCCCAGAGAGCGCTAAAAAAGGATCCATTCATCAACCCACTTGGAGGATCCGACTCCTCGAAACCTATCCGGAGATGGTTCGCACCTGGACGAATATGCCTCTTTTTATTAAATATAACCCTTGTTATGTTCCTGTACTCCGCAGACGTACATGGCCAGAGTTTACCATTGCAGTCAAGCATATCAAGGGATGCGCCAAATGGTTAAACTACGTCTATCTAGCACCCCCTCAAGGGCCTCCCACCGTCAATTACATGATCTCCACTATACGGCACTGGAGCATCCGATTAAAGAATACCCCTGATGTAATGGCCCAGATGTGCATGAAAATTTTTGAGTTAATGCTTATTACATTCAGGACATTCAAGAATATCAAGGACCCACACTTCTCAGGCGTCGGATTCCTTACAGGAAACCAAGATTTAGTTTATGACATGAGCACCACTCCTTCCATAGAGATGATATACGCTTGGCACGCCAGAATAAAATACCTCCCAGCCTGCTTTAAACAAACATTCGAAGAGATGTTCATAACAGGGTTCTGGGAATACCACTCAGAAATATTTGTACCCAGACCCTCACATCTCCTCCATTTATTTGCTGTGGAGCGAACCATTCACTCAGAGCAGTTACGGGTGCCACATCCAGATGTCCCAGGGCCAGTCAATTGGGATGCATTGCTGACAGATCTAGCAAGGGGACTCAGGTTAGAAGAACACCACCTCGCCGCCGATGTTGTACAATACTACGTACAAAAAGCAGCTAGACAAGGGTCTGTCAGGGGCGACAGACGCGAGAGTGGGGGGGGTGTTGGCAGTAGCCTTGGTACATCAGGAACTACAAGACGTGAAAGTCAAAGAAGGGAGTCAGAGCGAAGGGACAGCACGAGCAAACAGGGCAGTCAAAGAAGATCTGGCAAGTAGGCCAATATTTTTTCAAGACATTAATGCAAATCAGAGAGATGGACATGCAGGGAAGAAGAGCAAGTAGGGAGCTTGAAGATATGTATGGCAGATCACTAGAAGAAATCCCTACAACAACAGTGATTTTTATCACTAATAATCATTGTAAATCTCATTTCACATTTTTGTAGCTCCATTTTGTGCAAGCCAAGGAGTCCTTGAGCTTGAGGAGCCTTAGAAGTAGTTGCGTACCAATTTTCATAATTTTTAGATCTCGTTTGAGCCCCCAAATAAGCCCTGGAACCTAATTTTTAACTAGGCCGGACACTAGGTCTGGACAGGGCCAAGAGCTAGTCAAAAACTATAAAAGGAGCTAGAGAGCTCATTTTTGAGGTTGGATTGTAATTGAAACGAACTTGTAAGAGCATTTTGAAAGTAATCCAAAAGCTCCATTGATTCTCACTCTTTGTCTTACTGTGTGTGCGCGTGTGTGTGTATGTGTGTGCATGCTAGTGTGCTTCTCACTCACGCACTTGTGCCGCCACTTGCTCGAGGTCTTCATACCATCCTCACATTATCCCGGATTGACATTAAAGGAGGTGCTACTCATCACTGAGCTACAGAGACCTATTATTTCTTTCAAGAAATACATTTCTTAAGGTGTATATGATGTTTTATCCCATGGTCGACCAAAAATGCTTTATAATCAGAAGACATGTATTCCACCTCATCAAAATGGAGGGTGCCCAATTTACATGGTGATAGATTTTTAGCCATAACTAGGAAATGTTTAAAGCACATGAAATTTTAGGAATTTTCTTTTGATGGATAGAGTCATGCATGCTTGGAAAAATCATCAATAAAGGTCACACAAGTACAAGTAGTTCCAAAATGAATGTGTTTGCATACGATCACATACATCACTATGAACAAGCAGCAATTTATGAACAGCTCAAACTGAACCATCTTTTGGGAAAGAGGTACACTACATTTTGCCCAAACTACAAACTAGACATGTTTACAAGGTGCCTCAAGTTTGGGCAAAGAGAGCACCATTTTATATTTTTGTAGGTGAAGCAAACTAGCAAATTTCATATGAGCAAAGCGTGTATTCCAAAGATTTGCATCTGAGATAGTGTGAGAATCTTGAACTGCATTTGATAAATCATTCATAGATTTTCCATAGTCTATGATCTTATACAACCCATGAAATAAATTTCCAAAAGCAATAATAAGATCACCATTTGAGAGATCATGGATTGTACATTTATCATCAACAAATTTCACATCCAAGCCAATCTTGGATAATGTTGAAGTTGACAACATATTTCTCTTGATCCTTGGAACATATAAAGCATCTAACAATGTGAAAGAACTACCGTCAGCAGTAGTCAGAGTGATCTTCCCAATTCCCATTATAGGATAAGAGGATTTGTTAGTGCATGTGACAATAGTCCCTGTAGGAGCTGCCTCAAGTGAAATGAAGAAACTATGTTGCAAGCTATCAATGTACCAAACATCCAAGTCTACTACACAAATACACTACTCATGAGAAGATGGGTCATAGCAACAAACTATAGTAAATTCCAATTCTTCATTCTCAAGAAGATCAACATACTCTGTTTTGGGTGTAGAGGTCTCTGCAACAACCATTCTAGCCTTTCTTCTTTACCTCTTTTGTAGCTAGTTTAGGAAAACTACCTATGACATGATCATTTCCCTTACTGTAGTTGCAAAATTATTTCTACTTTTTTGTTTTCTTCTCATCTTTTTCTTCCTTCCTCAACTCTTTTGCATTAGAAAATTTCTATTTACTAGTAGATAAGCTCCATTTGTCTTTGCCTTTTTGACTAGCTAAGAAATCTTGATCTGCACCATGCATAATTGACTTGTCCTTCTTGGACTGCTCTTCTTGCAACAAAATAGAGACTAACTGCTCAAATGTTATAGCATGTGGATTGCCTTTTGTCATCTATTGAAGAGTAGAGGCAAAACTCTTATATGAATCTGGAAGATGGTTAAGAACGATCTGCACAAGTGAGCTATTTGGTAAGACTTCATCAACAAAAATCAATTGCTCCTTCAAATCTTTGCTCTTTCCCAAAAAACTATCCATGGGATCTCCTTCATTCATATGCTCACTCTTCAACTATTTTTGGAGGTAAGCAACATGAGCTTCATTTCTTGCCTTGTGTGAAGTTGTAAGTGTGTCCCAATCATCTTGCTATCTTGCAAGAGAAAATGTGAGGGATAATGGCATATTTGATCAATAAAGCTATCAATGCATGTGCCTCAACATCTTTGCCATCCCAATAAAGTTGCTCTATAGTAGGTGGAGTAGGCCGCAACATGACCAAGAAATTGAAGGTCATCATCTTCAATGTCATTTGCATCACCTTTAATAATTATATTTGCAGGTGTAGTAGGATGTTTTTCAACACTGCACAATATTCCCTAACCATTTTGCTACCAATACATGATGCACAATATATGCCCGCAACTAGTAATTAGTACCATCCAACTTATCCTCAACAACCAACATATAGAATATATCATTGCTTTTAGCCATGGCTATTTACAAAGTACCCTAATGTATAAAAATGGCTATATCTCAAAAAGTTTGCCACAAAATTTCTTGCACAATCATTGCAATAGTGTATTTGGAGGCCATCACAAGCTAAGATCAAAATTTTAATGCCACAAAGGGAGTTCTTTTTGAAGTACTAATCGTCCCAAGTATGCTCACCAATTTTCGTGCAATTTTGAGACTATAACAAAAGGGGTGTTGACGATGTTGTAGATGAAGCGGCAACCTACTTTGATACCAAATTTTGGAGTTCAGGATACGAAAGCACATGAAAACACAAGAAGAAGAAGAAGAAGAAGAAGAAGAAGAAGAAGAAGAAGAAAAGAAAAAAGAAGAAGAAGAAGAAGAAGAAGAAAAAGAAGAAGAAGAAGAAGAAGAAGAAGAAGAAGAAGAAGAAGAAGAAGAAGAAGAAGAAGAAGAAGAAGAAGAAGCTTGAAGCACAACACAATACAGAATGTATTACCAAGTGAACTGGGCAAAAAAAGCCTTCTAAAGAAGGAAAAAAGTGGCCTGATGATCCTAAGAGTTTTCACACACATCTCTACCAAAATATAACGATAGAGTGGGCACATAAGCCGAACTCTCCATCATATATTATCTCCCTTACAAGTGCACCTCAATGTGCTTTGTGGAAGCTTGGAACATAGGGTTCCTCATAGATACCAATGCGCTCCGACTATCAGTAAAGATGGTGGTGGTAGAAGACTGACCAACACCAAAATCAACCAAAATGTGTTCGAGCCACACACACCAATCGCTATGAAAACTACCCTATACTCAACCTCACAACTAGAAATGGCCACAATAGGCTACTTCTTGCTCAACCAAGATATCCATAAGCTACCAAGAATGAAGTGAAAACCACTAGTGGATGCATGAGTTTCATACTAATGAGCCTAATTAGAGTTAGAAAAATCATGTAAATTTGGCAGTAATGATCTCCCCTTGGGAAAAAAATTCCAAATATCCAGGGTCACTAAAGTGGCAAAAGAAATGCTTAACTATATGTCATTCTTGACACTTGGTCAATGCACATACCTCCTCATCTTTGAGATAGAGTGCTGAATATCATGTTGAGTTATGCATAAGTAAATCAAGCATTCAATAGCGTCCTGATAGAGAAAAACATCAAATGCATCTCCAGCATCATGAAGGCTCAACCATAAGCTTGTCTCTTAGAAGGCGCCATCGGTTTGCAATCTTCAAACCCAAAATACATTGAAATAATGTGTCACTATATTTTCTTTGGTGTTATTCCCCCATCAACGTGCATAAATTGAATGCTCAAATAATGATGCACATCCCCCAAATCTAACATCTAAAAAGAGGCATGTAATTCATCCGTAAAAACAATAATATGCTTCTTGTTAGCACTAATGAGTAGCATATCATCAGCATATACAAAACAGATAAGAATACATGATCTTCACACTTTTCATATAAGGTGCTCTCAATGAATCATTGTCAAATTCATGTGCTAGCAACTAAAAATGTATATTTCCATACCAAGCGCATGGTGCTTGCTTCAATCCATACAATGCCCTTTTTATTTTATTTTTTTCATTCCATTTTTGCACAAAAACCTCATGCCAAAAATACATACACTTCTTCATGTACATCATCATTTAGAAATGTACTTTTAATGTCCAACTAATGTACATTCCAACCATGGTGCTATGTAAGTGCATAGATGCTATGAACAATGTTCATTCAACAAATGGGAACAAAATTCTCATCAAAATCAATGTCCTTTTTCTTGAACACGACCTTTGGCAACAAACCTAGCATTAAAAATATCAATTGTTTCATCATGCTTATTATTTCTAGTGGTCTTTTTACATGGATGGAAAACACATAAAGACCAAGTATCATTATTCATAATGGCATAATTTTCTTTATTGCATATTAGCCATCCCATTTTTTTAATTCTTTGCATCATCAAATGAACGTGCTCATTCTTGTCACAAAGACTAGAGGCAACCATTGCAGAACAATTTGATGAAGAGGAATCATTATGAGAACCTCAAAAAGTATGATATGACAAAGGTGCATCTAATTTGCTATCTCTCTCAAAAGAAATCACCATCCTATCAGGCATATTTTTCACCTCTTCTATGTTAGCTCTCCTCAATACATGCGTCATGTAAATCTGCATAAAAAATGGAATGATTTGCATCATAATTTGAAACCTATAAATGTTGAGAAATTGCCTCACTAGGACTAGTACTTGATTGTCCACATGTAAAAAGAGGCAACAAAGTTTCATACACATCCTTTGAGTTAACTGATGTCTCCTTGGTACATGAAAGTAAGGGCTGAACCACAACTTCCACAAAGACAACATCATGGCTGACCACAATGCATTTAGTTTATGAATGATGTAGAATGATAACCTTTTCATTTAGAATTGTGCCCAACAAGAATACATTTCACTACCTTATCATCCAATTTTTTGTGTTGTTGTTCAGGCCCTAATACATATGCCAGACAACCAAAAACACATAGATAAGCAATAGATGGCTTGTGACTAGGTCAAGCCTTGTATGGAGTGATAGACTACAATTCTTTGGTGGGATGCCTATTAAGTACATATGTTGCACACATAACAACCTTAAGCCAGAGGCTATGTAGCAAAGCCTAAATTTTGACCATACACCTCGAAATTTCCATAAGATGCATGTTCTTCCTCTCAACAAGTCCAATTTTTTGAAGATTTATACTACATTTTACATTGATATTTTATCCTATGATCATCTAGAAATTCATTAAAATTAGAAGACATATACTTCACCCTCAATCAAAATGGAGGGTGCCAAGCTTTCCTAGCTAGTTAGAAGGGCAAAGGTAAATGGAGCTCATCTACTAGCAAGCAGAAATCTACAAATGCTGCACATTCAATGTGCAGCATGAAGAATGGGCATTTATGACTATTTGTAGTTTTGACCCATCTTCTCATGAGTAGTGTATGTCAGTAGTAGACTCAGATGTTTGCCAGTATTTTGATAGTGGGGCAACCAAACATAATACCTTGTAGTGTAGTTTCTTCACTTCACTTGAGCTTGCCCCTACAAGGAATACTGTCACATGCGCCAACAACTCCTTTTATCTTGTCATGGGAGTTGGTAAGATCATTTTGACTACTGCTTATGGTAGTTCTTTCACTTTGTTAGATGCTTTATTTGTGCCAAGGATCAAGGAAAATCTGTTATCAGTTTCTACATTAGCCAAGATTGGCTTGGTTGTGAAATTTGTTGATGACAGATGTACAGTTCATGATCTATCAAATGGTGACATGATTATTGCTTCTAGCATTTTGTGTCATGGGTTGTATAAGCTCATATACTATGAAAGATCTGTGAATGATTCAGCATGTGCAGTACATGATTCTCAGGCTATGCCAGATGCAAAGATTTGGCATGCATGCTTTGGTCATCTGAATTTTGCTAGTTTGCTATGCCTGCAAAAGTCTGAAATGGTGACCTCTTTGCCCAAACTTGAGGCACCTCGAAAACATGTTTGTGAAGGTTGTATTTTGGGCAAAATGCAGCATTCCTCCTTTCCAAAAGATGGCTCAGTTCGAGCTACTTAGAAATTGTAGCTTGTTCATAGTGATGTTTGTGGTCCTATGCAAACACCCTCTTTTGGAAACAATCTTTACTTCATGACTTTCATTGATGATTTTTCTAGGCATGCATGGGTATATCCATTGAAAGCAAAGTCTGAAGTGCTCATGTGCTTCAAACAGTTTTTGGTTTTGGCTGAAAATCTATCAGCATGTAAAATGGGCACCCTCTGTTTTGATCAAGGGGTGGAATATATGTCTTCTAACTTTAATGCATTTCTGGCTGAACGTGGGATAAAACATCAGTGTACAGTGCCATATACACCTCAATAGAATGGAGTTGCTGAACGAAAGAGCATGTCAATCATGGAGATGGCGAGGTGTATGGTTAAGAGTCAGGCTTTACCACATAGTTTCTGGCTTGAGACTGTCATGTGTGCAACATATGTACTTAATAGGTGTCCCACTAAAGCACGACACTCTATCACTCCATATGAGGCTTGGCATGGTTGCAAGCCATCTATTGATCATCTGTTTTTTGTTGTATGGCATATGCATTAGTGCTTGAACAACATCAAAGGAAATTGGATGATAAAGCAGTAAAATGTATTTTTGTTGGGTAGAGTTATGAAAGCAAAGGTTATTGTCTGTATCTTCCACAAACTAAACGCATTTTGGTTAGCCATATGTTGTTTTTTGTAGAAGATGCTATTCAGCCTTTACTTTCATGTACGAAGGAGACATCTGTTAGCTCCAAAGACATATATGATACTTTGCTGCCTCTTTTTACAAGTGGACAGTCTAGTGCTAGTCCTAATGAGGCAACTTATCAGCCATTGCAAGTTTCATGTGATGATGCAGATCATTCCATTTCTGATGCAGATTTGCATGATGCACTTGTTGATGAGAGAGCTGATATGGAGTCAGAAGGGCAAAGGAAAATGCAGCTCTTCAACTAGTAAGCAGAAATCTGCTAATTATGCACATTCGAAGAAGGAAGACAAAGATGAGAAGAAATCAGAAAAGTAAAAATTGTTTTGCAATTACTGTAAAGGAAATGATCATATCATAAAGAACTATCCTAAATTGGCTGCAAAAGAGGCAAAGAAAAAAGAGGCTGGAATGGTTGTTGCAGAGGCCTCTACTCCAAAAACAAAGTCTGCTAACCTTGTCCAGGATGAAGAATGGGTGTTTACTACTATTTGCAGTTTTGACCCATCTTCTCATGAGTAGTGCATGTATGCAGTAGACTCAGATGTTTGGTACTTTGATAGTGGGGTGACCAAACATATCACCTCGCAACGCAGTTTCTTCACTTCACTCGAGCCTACCCCTACAGGGAATACTGTCACATGTGCCAACAACTCCTCTTATCCTATCATGGGAGTTGGTAAGATCATTTTGACTACTGTTGATGGTAGTTCTTTCACTTTGCCAGATGCTTTATTTGTGCCAAGGATCAAGAAGAATCTGTTATCAGTTTCAGCTTTAGCCAAGATTGGCTTGGTTGTGAAATTTGTTGATGACAGGTGTACAATTCATGATCTGTCAAATGGCAATGTGATTATTGCTTCTGGCATTTTATGTCATGGGTTGTATAAGCTCATAGACTATGAAAGATCTATAAATGATTCGGCATGTACAGTATATGATTCTTAGGCTATGTCAGATGCAAAGCTTTGGCATGCACGCTTTGGTCATCTAAATTTTGCTAGTTTGCTACGCCTGCAAAAATCTGAAATGGTGTCCTCTTTGCCCAAACTTGAGGCAACCGGAAAGCATGTTTGTGAAGGCTATATTTTGGGAAAAATGCAACATTCCTCCTTTGCAAAAGATGGTTCAATTCAAGCTACTAAAAAATTGTAGCTTGTACATAGCGATGTCTATGGTCCTATGCAGACACCTTCTTTTGGAAATTATCTTTACTTTGTGACTTTCATCAATGATTTTTCCAGGCATGCATGGGTATAACCATTGAAGGCAAAGTCCAAAGTGTTCATGTGCTTCAAACAATTTTTGCTTTTGGCTGAAAATCTGTCAGCATGTAAAATGGGCACCCTCCGTTCTAATCGAGGGGGGGAATATATGTCTTCTAATTTTAATGCATTTTTGGTTAAACATGGGATAAAACACCATTGTACAGTGCCACATACACCTCAACAGAATGGAGTTGCAGAACAAAAGAATAGGTCACTCATGGAGATGGCGAGGTGTATGGTCAAGAGTCAGGCTTTACCACATAGTTTCTAGCTTGAGGCTGTCATGTGTGCAGCACATGTACTTAACACGTGTCCCACTAAAGCAGTGTAGTCTATCACTCCATATGAGGCTTGGCATGATCGCAAGCCATCTGTTGCTCATCTACATGTTTTTGGTTGTCTAGCATATGCATTAGTGCCTGAACATCGTAGAAAATTGGATGGTAAAGAAGTAAAATGAATTTTTTTTTGGTACAATTTTGAAAGTAAAGGCTATCGTCTGTATCATCCACAAACTAAACACATTCTGGTTAGCCGTGATGTTGTTTTTGTGGAAGATGCTATTCAGCCATTGCTTTCATGTACTAAGGAGACATCTGTTAGCTCCAAAGACATGTATGATACTTTGCTGCCTCTTTTTACAGGTGGACTGTCTGGTGTTGGTCTTAATGAGGCAACTTTGCAAGCTTTGCAGGTTTCATGTGATGATGCAGATTATCCCATTTCTTATGCAAAAACTATGCCAAAAATGACTGGTGCAGACTTTGCATGGCAGCAAATTAGATGCACCTCTACCATATCGTACTCGTTCAAGCTCTCATAGTTCCTCTTTTGCATCAGATTGCTATGTTATGGCTGCATCTAGTCTTTGTGATGAGAGTGACCTGTTTTGTTTGATGAAGCACAAAATTCAGAAAATTGGATGGCTGCTATGCAATCTGAATATGATGTTGTAATGAAGAATGGTACTTGGTCTTTATGTGACTTGCCTCCTGGAAAGAAGGCCATTGGCACTAAGTGGGTATACAAGCTGAAGCGTAAACGCGATGGTATAGTTGACAGGTATAAGGCTAGGCTTGTTGCAAAGGGTTATGCATAGGAAAGAGGCATTGATTTTGATGAAACCTTTGCTCCTACTTGTCGAATGACTACTGTTCATAGCATCTGTGCACTTGCAGCTCATCATGGTTGGAATGTACATCAGTTGGACATTAAAACAGCATTTTTGAATGCTGACTTTTTTCAGCCCGATGGCTTTGTGTAGAAAGGGCATGAAAACCAAGTGTGCAGGTTAAAAAAGGCATTATATGGTCTAAAGCAACCACCACGTGCTTGGTGTGAAAAGATACATGCCTATCTGACACATGGTTTTGAGAATAGTCCAACTGAAAGCACCTTATATGTCAAGTGTGCTAATGATGTACTCCTGATCATTGTGGTTTATGTTGATGACATGTTGCTCACTAGTCCTCATGAGAGGCATATTGCTGATTTTAAGGCTGATTTGCATGCCTCATTTGAGATTTCTGATTTGGGGCATTTGCATTACTATTTGGGCATTCAGTTTATGCACGTTGATGGTGGAATGGCTTTGTGTCAAACAAAATATATTGACATATTATTGCAGCGTTTTGGCCTTGAAGACTGTAAACCTATTGCCACTCCTATGGAAACAGGTTTACGACTGAGTCTTCATGATGCTGGAGATGCATTTGATGTTGTTCTCTATCAGCTGGTTGTTGGATGCTTGATTTACTTATGCATTACTCGGACAGATATTCAGTTTACTGTCTCACAGATGAGCAAATTTATGCATTGCCCAGGAGTCAAGCATTGGCAAACGGTTAAGTGCATCTTTTGCTACTTGAGTGGTGCTCAACTACTTGGGTTGTTTTATCCCAAGCGGCATCACTACCGCCAGATTTTCATGCTTTTTCTGACTCTGATTGGGCTGGTTGCTATGACACTCATGTGTCCACTAGTGGCTTTTGCTTCATGCTTGGTAGCTCATGTGTATCTTGGTTGAGCAAGAAGCAACCTACTGTGGCCACTTCCAATTGTGAGGCTGAGTATAGGGTAGCTTTCATAGTGACTGCTGAGTGTGTGTGGCTCAGATGCCTTATGGCTGATTTGGGTGTTGGTCAGTCTTCTGTCACCACCATCTTCACTGACAGTCAGACTGCATTGGCAGTTGCGAGGAACCCTGTGTTCCATGCTCGCACTAAGCACATTGAGGTGCATTATCATTATGTCAGGGAGAGGTTCTCTGCTGGGGAGATCAGCTTGGCATATGTGCCCACGCAAGAGAACATTGCAGACCTTTTCACGAAGACTCTGCCTAAGGAAAAGTTTGAAGCTTTCCGCAAAGCTTTGGGCTTACTTCCTTTTGTGTTGGGGGAGCTTGCAGCCATCATCTTGGGTTTTTAACACTAGGGAATAATGCAAATAATTATCGTGAGAACTACTCTCACTTACAGTCAAGTTAGATTGTCTGAATACCTGTGTAAGCTCGACCTAATACGCAAGAAATCATCCCACCACCTTATTGTAGAGAAAGATATTTCTCTAGATGTTGAGGGTGAACCAGAGGAAGCAAGCCATGCACTCAAGGTTGTCAGACAGAACATCATTTATCACACTAATTCATCAATACTTCAAGCTTTGCAATTAGCCCATCCCCTTTAGCAACGAACTTTCTTGCAAGGTCTCCCTTTTCCCCTATTACTAGGCAAGCTTCTAAGGAACTCTTTTGAGGGTATATGTTAGGAAGAAAGGAGGTTATCATGTCTCTAAGAAGAGAAGGCTTACTTGAGTTCACACATGGGAAGAGAGTGAGTCCTTGCCTTTTCAAACCCTGAATAATGCAATGTATGAGCATCGAAATCACAAGATCATACCTTATTCTTCTTAGCTTAGTGATGAAGATGACGAACTAAATACTCCAATCATTTCTTTATAGAAGAACCCCAAAAGAAGGTTAATTACACATGATTAAAGAAAACAACAAAGTTAATGGAAACAATTAGCATAATAAACTAAAAAGTTTGTAAAACTACTCCTATTCTACTCATAATCTTGATGAATCACCACACATGGTAGGTTAATCACCCAAAAAAGGGGATCTTTATTGTACCAAAAATGGCTCATCTCAACAAGTTATTGTAAATCTTGCAAGCCGCAAATGCTCACAAGAGTGTAACAAAATGAAGAACTCAAAAATCATCATGAAAAGCTTGCATACATGTCACTTTCTGGCCATAGACCAGCACGTAAGTGACAAGAAAATGCTCCCCAGCAATGGCACCAAAAGTTGTTGACTTTGTAGCATCACAACTCATATTTGTCAAATCGAGGAGCATCTCATGAGACCCAAATGTTGCATAGAAGCATTCAGCAAACGTAATGGTGCTTTGTTAGCACAAGATTAGCAACTAAGCTATGTGTGAAATAAGAAGAAAGCATCGTTAATGATACACACACTTAATCACATGCATAATCATGTCACTAATAAACGAACTAACACATCACAAGCATAAGGCAAGAAAGGAACAAATACACAAGCACATCATAATGACAACAAGAGCTCTCCAAGCATTCTGCAAACTAGCATGATCTCATTACTTCTAAGAATGCACCCCCTAAAATGAGAGGTAGTGACCTCTTTATATACAAAATGGCCAATATGCAAGCTATGTGGGATTTTTAGACTGAAAGGAGAATGAATCTCACTTATTCTCTAGTGTGGCACTCACACACACCTATACAAGAGTGCTTATTAAACTGAATAAAAAGTAAGAAAAGGTACCAATGACGATGAAAAAGAGTGGATCCAAGAAATATATGTTGTCTCATCAACAACTCGACATATACAAAACGATAGCATTTTTACAACCATATATTTTTTGTCACTTCCACTCATTTATGATTGAACACGAGAATAATTATTGAAAAGATAGTCTATGAAATGAAGAGAATCTTACCTCATTCAAAAATCTTTGAATTTGAGTAGTATGTATATGGAGTAAATAATAACTCATCAGCTTTCTTAGGGTGTTTTATAACTCTCTTCATGAATTATAAGAAACATACATACATACATACATACACACAGACATATACACACGCGCACACACACACACACACACACACATATATATATATATATATATATATATATATATATATATATATATATATATATATGTGTGTGTGTGTGTGTGTGTGTGTGTGTGTGTGTGTGTATGTGTGTGTGTGGGGGGGGATTCCAAAAAAAATGCATTCAAAAAGAAAAAGAAAACCACATGAGCTAAATCAAAGGATATCCTAAGAGATATGAACCAAATCGAAAAGGAATCCTCAAGATTCAAAACGAGGATATGCGCTACTTTGAGAAATACTAATATCTTTATAATGTATAAAAAAAGGTTTTTCCTAAAAAGAAGTGCCTTTATCCTAAGGGAGGGTTTTTGTGATTTTACATCTAAAAGAAAATAAAGGGAAGTTCCTATGAAGGAACTTATGCAAAAATGTGAAAAATTGGAGACCACCACCCAAGCCTTCAAGCCTCCAAGTGTCCATAACTCTAAGGGTCTTGCTAACACTATCTCCCCCTCCTATGCTTTATCATCCTTGAGAAAGGTAAGAGATGAGGAGCGCAATTGTAGTGTAGCAGCATCAAAACATCTCTATTTTGGAGAAGATCTTATGTGGGTCCCAACACAATCCATGAGTGGGTAGTCAATGAACCCACAAAAGAGTTGCATGAATAGCGAAATCCTATAAAATAGAGAAAAGCCAATTGAAGACAACCTCAAAAATGAAAGAATAGATTCCCTTCCTTTAGAGGAGCTTCATTATTTGGAAAATCAGTCTTAAAAACATGGAATATAATGCTAAAATGAGAAGTAAAAAATAGGCATAGATGCACAACTCCTCAAAGTAGCATGACAAAACAAAAATGTAGATACAAGGAAAAACATGAGAGCCCATAAGGAAATATTACTTGCATCCAAGGTGGTACTCATATTACCAAAAAGGAACATAGAAGCACATGGATATGATGATTCAATGGATCCCCCAACCTTTGAAAACATCTTGATTCTAGTCACTTGGATACAATCCCAAGAGCACAAGCGGTCACAAGACCAAGAGCCCAAGAATGCCTAAGATGATTGAAATAACCCCAAAATATCCCCAATAAAAGAAAGTGAATTGAAAAGGTTCCTTTTGGCATAAATAAGAAAGTAAATCAAGTACATTTGTAGAAGGTACCTGCATAAAAAGCATGCTTCAAATAAATGTCATGCATAGAGATAGAGAAGATGAGTTCCAAACCCAAAGTGAATCTAACATAATGCCCAATCCTCTCATGGCATGAAAGTATAATATCCCTCCCCATGAAGTGAGTTAAATTATGGAACCAATAGTTCATGCAATAGGTTTCCAAATCCTATAAAGATGCAAGAAGCATGACTATAAATCCTCATAGCAAATGAAACCTACAAAGATAGATGCACAAACATTGATAAGTGATCATGACACTAGCATGGATAATTAGCATAAGTGCATACCTAGAAGGTGCACAAAACATATTTAGCAATACCCCTTGCATGAGGTAGATAATTAACCATCACATTAGCATGGATAATTAGCATAAGTGCATACCTAGAAGGTGCACAAAACATATTTATCAATACTCCTTGCATGAGGTGCATAATTAACCTTGAGATGCTTCTAGCAACAAAGTGAGAGGCAAACAATGAGTATGCATAACAAATTTAATAAGCCAACCAAAGTGAGATGGGAAGAAGGAAGAGCCTAGGAAACTTCATGAGGTTTGCACCCCCTTCCCAAACCAAATATAAGAGCCTCATCTTTGCACCCAACTTGAATTGGTTTTGGACACAATCCCCATGGATCGAAGTCACAAAAACCGAATGATCATTATTTGTGATGAAGAAGAGAAGCTATATATTTTAATGGAAAAATAATAAAGGAGGGTGTGTCCATCACCAATGAAACCTATGGATTGGTATTGAAAGTGAAGATTCAGACCTGCTATTGATATGAGTTAGATATATTCAATGATGTTGATGATGATATTGATGTTCATTAGAGAAGGGGAAAGATTCACTAGCAAAAACCCTTCAATATGTTATACTTTGGAGTATTGGAATGACTTAAAGATTTCTCAGCTTCATGATTATATGTATATATTTAAAAAAATTATTTATTATTTATGGAAACATCCTGTTGGTTTCAAAGACACATCAGTTGCAAGAAACAACCTAAAAGAGAAGAACACAAAGCTAATTCTATGGCCAGCTTGTTCTAAAGATGGATGAGATATCCACGAGCATGCTCTATGGGTACTTACACTAAAAGAGATACATATTATAAGCAATAGAATTTGGTCTATTCGTACACCTACTGGATATGGAGATTCTTGTTGAAATGTGTTTACATTTAATGATTGAGATTTATCTAATTTACAATCACATGATTCACTATATATATATATATATATATATATATATATATATATATATATATATATATATATATATATATATATATATAATCATTGAGGTTTATCTGATTCACTCTTTATATATACTAATTAATTTTTTAAATGTTTTATTGATCAATATAATTACCATGCAACATGTTTTACCTCTTGTTATTAATGGATTTACAACAAGAGGAGTATGGATATTTTTGTGTTTGATCATTATCGTTCTCCCTTTTCAACCTTTTGTCAAGCATAGCAAAGCAGCTTGCTTCCATGATGATCCTCCTATGTTTTTGCTCCCCTTACCATGAAAGGAAATCATGCTCAGTTGGCACAAATCCGTTAGAATTCACATCCCCTTCTAAGTTTTGGATCCATGATGTCAAGCAGACCTAGACTATTATGTGCAAAACTCATAAGGAGATCAAGAGAATCATAAAAAAAAAGGGAAGAGAGAAGCTTAATAGAAGGCTAATATGTCCTGAGCTAAAACTCACCTACAAAAGGGGCTTCTCAAGATCAAGAGCATTCTTATATATGAGGAGAGATTCAGAGAAAGAACCACGTATTGGCCACGTCCATAGGTCCAAAGGTCATAGCATATATCCTCCACAAGAAAAGCAAGGCAGCATCTTGGATAAATTGAATCGCTCTCAAGTAGCACTCCTGGGTTCAAAACGCACATATGTTTTGGAGATGTGAAAAGCAAGAACGGCGGCGATAATTTGGCAACACTGCGTAGCTTTATGCAATGCGCTAAGATTGGCAATTGTGCATTTTGGATTTGTTTTTCAAATTAGATTTTTTTCTCATTGCTTGGAGGACAATCACTATATAATGAAGAGGCCATGCTCATTATCACATCATCATTCAAGCTTCTATAAGCTCTAGCTCTTGGAGATTGTTGGTGATAGATCTTGGAGAAGATCTTTGGAGGTCCAATACCTCTTAGGCACACAATTTCTTGTATCTAGTTCTTATTTCTGCTTAAATTCAGATATTGCATATTCACACATTGTAATTTGACATTGGAATAGATAGTGTAGCTGAGCATTCTAGCTTACCATGCACTTTGAAAATCTTGTCTATCTTTCTCTATCTCTCACTCATCTCTTTTTGAGTATTAAGGTGTGTACGCCAAGGTTCATGTGTTAGAAGATCTTGTAAACCTGTGACTTATTGTTAGAGGCCCACCCCACTTCCAGCATTTGGTATCAAAGCATAGTTGACATGCACCCTTAACAAGATGAGTCATTATAGACTCAAGAATGAAGACAAGCTAGAGGGGATGTCTAATTATCCAATGTGGAGTTTTATGATGATGAATCTATTAGTATCAAAGGACTTATGGAATATAGTCAATGGTACTTATCCAAGGCCAAGACAAGTCAGAGAAGAAGTTGCTTCATCTTCTAGAAGACATGTTGTACCTATTTCTTCTCGACAAGAGGTTAGTGAAGCAGAAGAAGAAGAAGAAGAAGAAGAAGGAATTAATTCATCATCAAGATTATGTACTACTATCATACTATTTCCTACAAAAGATTTTTCCTCAAGATGGACTTTGACAAAGCTTACAACTGGCTGGAATGGGACTATATTTTGCAATCACTTAAAGATCTCCGATGTAGCCAGAAATTCACCAAGATGATCTCGACCCTATTGGGAAACACGTCGACTTGAATTAATGTTAATGGCCAACTCTCAAAGGCGATCAAATTAAAACGATCGATTAGACAAGGGTGTGTGTTGGCTCCCCTTCTCTTTGCCATCGCCATAGAAGGGCTTAGCCAGCTGGTGGAACAACAGGTGGAAGTTGGTAATATCAAAGGCCTCTTGTTGCCCCGTAACTATGGCCAAGTCACAATGAGACTTTTTGTTGACGATATGAATGTGTTTGTCCACAACAACTATACCAGTCTAGAGACGTTCTGGAGGTTCCTTGATACTTTTTGCGAAGCCTCTAGATCCAAAATCAACCACTCAAAGACCACTTTCAGAGCTATTGTCGAGATCCAACTTGACCTTCTCTTTGATCAAGGCTACCAAAACATTCCCCTAGGCCAATTTTGCCAGCTTCTTGGGATTCCCTTGGGCTTTGGTATCTCGTTGGAGCAGCAATGGAACTGGGGTCCTGGCTAGACTCGAAAGCAAGCTAAACTATTGGAGAGGTATGCAAATCAATCTCACGGGTCGCACAATGGTTATTAACACATTCCTCATTTCGTCGACCATTTACTTCCTCTCTTGTTGGAGACCGAAAGAGCAAGAGTTGTCCAAATTGGAAAGTATTTGCAGAAACTTCCTTTGGACGAGAGACCACAACAGGAGGGGGGTGCCTAAAATCAAATGGTCCATCTGCACTAGCCAAAGGGATAGTGGGGGTCTTGGTATTTTGGACATGAATTGCATGGCTAACAAACTGGCGGCAAAATGGATGATTAAGGCGTGGTTCGTGGGCCAAATTGATCTTTAGAAACAAGAATGCATTGACCTTTGCGGGATTCTCAAATTGGAAGAATCTTGACATTCTGACCCTTTTATTTTCCCCGATCCCGATTTTCTCCAAAGGCTCGAATCTTGTGTGCTCCCTATGGAAGAGTTGGAATAAAGTCAAAAGCTTCATAAGAATCAGTAAAGACTGGAAGTCGGCGGCCGATATCAATTTATAATGAAAAATAGAGAGCATGTGTCTTAGGCATGATCAATATGTGCTTGCAATTATTTGTGGTACTCCTATCCTTGATTATCAATCCAATAGCGCTAGATTACCTAAAGATATGAATCCAAAACCTTGCCTTAATTGTATTCATATAGGCATTCGACATGATAAGGCTGGCTCTAGTTAGATATTAGGGTGCCCTATATTTGGCCCACATGTATTTTAGTTTATTCAATCACATACAAGCTAGTGCAAAAAGATTATCACACTTACTAGATCCATTAGCATCTAGGGCTCTTCCAATCAAGATTATGGATTACAATTTGGTGCACACTCTACAAGGTCCTACGAATAGCTTAAATAAAGAAATGAATGTAGATTGATGGGAGGGGATTTCCCTGCACACCATTCAAGCTTCCCTCACAAGTCAAGAAGAACTACTCAAAAGAGTAAATTTTCTAAAAAAGATGCAAAAGATGAATGAGGCAAAAATGTACACAAAAACAAAGGCAAGATAAGATGCCTAGATTGACATGCATATGAAAGCGCAAGTACTTTCCCTCTTTGTTCATTGAGGTTAATTATCTTTAGACGGAGATGAGAACCTTAGATTTCTTTAAGCTTCTATGTAATATGTGTGCATTAGACAAGGAACCAAAGTTTAAATTAGCATAGAAGAACACTACTAACACAATATCAAGTCTTAATTAATTGATAGGAGACTTAATTAACACACTCACTGATAAGAGTGTTGATAGGTGTCTTCTCCATTACTCAAGAAAGTGCCCAAAATCAAGTGCCAAAATATCCTCCATCTTGAATCCATGCTTTAAAGCAATACAAAAGGATAATCTCATGCACCCTTAGGCCATGAAAGAGTCTACATTTTTTATTTAGTGATGAAAATGATGCTAAATATAACAGAAAGAAATCTAAGGTAGTATACAAGTATGTGGACTTTTGAGATGTCCACGAATGTAAGATGCAAAAATTGATGGGATCTCTAGTTGAAACCATGGTCAATCAAACTCTCAAGGTTAGTGTTGAAAGGAACTTGGGATCGAAATAAACATGTAAAAGTAAGATAAGGAAATGATACCATATGCTTACTTCATTTGAGAGCAATCTGAATACATAATATTTGACATTGGGGTTCAAAGCATAAAAAAAAACCTATAAACGGCTATTTTCAACTGGAAAAACTAAATCCTATCCATTATGCAAGCATAAAATCATTATACATACCCAAAAACAAGCCCTTTCTTAACTTAATTCTAGCTCGAATCATGATTGCACATTAAGGGCAAGTGTTGAGCCTGACTCATGAAAAGGTTCTCTAGTAACTACAATTTAATCAACTGCCATTCCCTAAGACACTTAAAAATTAGAATAAATTAGGTTTATATATTCATCTAAAAAGAAAGAAAGAGACATGTAATTATCTTCATTGATTTTATAAAATTTTCAGCTAATTTGGCATGAAATTAAGCTCAATTATAACAACCAAACCGCTAATTGTATTTGTAATAATTTGAAATAGTATATGTACCTGCATTGACTGTCACTAAAGACGTGCACAAACAATCTAACACGAAACATTCTGAGTTTTCAGCAGGCATTTTTTCTCAACCTCAACCCTCAATGATTTACCTCAAGCTCATTCACACTCAAAAAAAAAAAATGTACCAAGGCATGTTAAGTCGTGCAACTAAATCTTCAAGATAAGAGGAACATTCATTGCGTATTGTAAAATCTTCAAGATAAGAGGAACCTGAAATGAAGGCACTTCAGTCGCTGTAAACTTCGCAGAACATCCGTAAGCACAATAAACTGCATGCAAAACTGCACGATAAAATAAACCAGAACATGGCACTGTGTGCCAAATACATAGCATAGATATATCATGTGCCGAAAATATATCATGTCCCGAAAATATCATATCATGTGCCCAAAATCTATACGGTGACACTACAAGGAGCTCGATAATCATGAAGAATTAAGAAGATTAGCTGAATATTTGCGACCATAAAAGTTATCCAGATGTTACTCATTATATACAGCTACTGGCATAATAAGGCACTTCAGTCTCTGTAAAGATGGATGATGCTGAGTAAGAAGACGACCTGAATATTCGTAGTCGTTACATAAATAAATCAGATGTTGATAGAAATAAATCAGAACATGCACTGTGTACCAAATATATATAGCATACAGCATACAGCATCAATATGGCATACAGCATCAATATACGTCTGCATAGATATATCAAGTGCCGGGAATCTTTAAGGTCACAAAATATAACGAAGAGCTTAAAAATCATCAAGAGTTAAGAAGATTGTCTGAGTATTTGAGCCGACAAAAATTATACAAATGCTACTGATATGATATTTCAAGGGACGTCAGCCGCTGTTAAGTAAGAGAACCATCAACTTAAACAGATATTTCACAGAACATGCACTGTACCAAAGATACATACAGCATCATTCTTTGAAAATCATGAGGACACATCAAGAGTTAAGATGATTAGCTTATTATTTGTGCCCAGAAACGTTATACAGATGTTACTCATTATGTACAGCTACTGACATATCGAGATCTATTGTCATACAAACTCATGATGGAAGGAATACTGCAGCCAGGAAGAATTAGAACTGAAAGAAGACTTCCAGAGCTGACAAGGAAAGATCAGCAGGACACTGATCCAATTAGTGCCTTGATCTCGTCTTCAACAAAGACATCTGATTCTGGCGTATTCACCTCATGTGCAGAAGAGCAGACCCCTTCGTACTACTGTCCTTGAGATCTCTTGGTTCTTTAACACGTGGGGTAGTAGTAGATGAAACTTCATACCCACCCCTCATATCGAATCCCTGAATAAAACAAGATAACAGTGAGCAGCCAAGCTTCAGATAGTGGAACGAAATTTTCAGAAAAAGCTTGTATCTGTGATACAAGTTATCTAATCGAATGATTTTTTTTGAAAACTGAATACATCATGTATTAGAAAGTTCATTTTGAAATTCAATTTACGAAATAGAAACTCATTTTGGTTAAGAGAAGGATTAGACGAAGCAAATGCATCTACATATGTACGAACACAGTGTTCTGCAGAGATGGAAACGGAGCTGTGCAGTACAAAGGATATCAAGCACGGTTTGCGTAAACATTACTTCGAATGTATAAATTCCACATGGATTACACAACTACCAAACACAAAGATATTCAACGACCGAACACAAAGAAAATTATGGACCTCAGAACACAAAGATAACCGTGAGCCGTTCGTAAAACCAATCTTCAGATAGTAGAACGAAATGTTCAGAAAACGCTTGAATTTATGATACCAGTTATCTAATCGAATAATTCAATTTTACAGAATAGAATTTCATTTTACAGGATAGAACTTCATTTTGGTTGAGAAAAGGATTAGGCGAAGCAAATGCATCTACATATGTACGAAACATTCAGACTTATATGTAGAAAGGGTATCAAATGCGGTTTGAGGAAACCATTACTTCGAATGCATAAACTCCACATGAATTACAGAACTCCCAGAGACAACTTGAGTGCAAAGATATTCAACGGATGAACACAAAGCAAATCCTGGACCTCAGAGCATCCCTTATCTGATAGAAATAACGTAGTTACCTGCAAGATTTGAATGAGCGCGCTGATGTCTTGTAAAGGATACCGCTGAATCCATGGAGGCAGAGGTGAAGAGCGCCGATTCAACTGCGCACTCGGAGAAGGATCAATGTTCTCTTTACCTTCTGTAGAATTTTGGGGCTTCGAAAAGTTCTGGGTCATCCGCTTCTTTCTGTAAACACTTGGAATGCCCTCAGAGCCACTCTTCATACTTTTGGAACGACCTTCGTAGATAGCTTCATGATATCGGTCTGCCCACACCTGGAGATCGGAAACCCCGGTTAAGTTGTCCGTTTTACAGCCTACAAAGGCATCCTTACGATTCCGCTCTGTCGACAATGCGTCGCCTCCCATTCCGCTGCTTACCATCTTGGAAGCTGCTGGCTGCTTCAGCATTCGCAAATCACAACTTATCTTATCGGTTTTCCGTTGTACGTTCTTGTTACCTTCGCACCACTGACGCTTCCTGCTTGTGTGGAAATAGCCCAGGTCCATGGAACTTCCAACTGCGAACTGTCTCACATGATGGAGTCAATAAATATAGACGTTCGGGCAGGGCGACTCCGCGCTCTGTATTCAAGTTTCAAATTCATTTTCCTTTCTTTTAGTGAATTCACTTAAGGGTGACAAAATTCGAATACACCTAAGGCACTTGTTAGGAGTCACACTTATGGCGATACGAAGAAACAACTCTTTTCTGTCCTTATTGCTAACTTACACACAAAAAATGACATCCACCTTCTATAGATTATAAGAACGTGAGTATGATATGACTCTTTTTTTCTTTTTGACACAACAAAGAAAATGATTAAATTAATGAAAGGGTGTACATAAATGGAGGGGCATGACCCCATTACATAAGATAGAGGGCATTAAAATCCCCAACTTACAAAGCAAAGACCATAGTAAATCTGTTCCTAAAGTACAAAGGTAACACAAAAGTTTAATGGGATGGTACTTGTTCCGTAAGAAATCCGGCTTTGGTAAGTGGGCCCTGAAATAACTGTCCAAGCCGGCTTTGGTCCATACTGATCGCATGACTTCGGCGTTTTGATAGCTCTCAAACTCGCGCGTGAAAAAGTGGTAACGTCCCCATTTACCATTAAACTCCAATTCAGCTTCCCCAAAATAGGTTCCATCGCCCAATGGTCCAGCAACATCACTGAACCAATGAGCGTGTTTGCCCACTTGAGAAGTGTGCCCCTGAGGAGGATCCTGAATTGGGAGCACATGCACGGCTTGAAGTTCTTGCGGTCTTTCGGTGAGATGGGGTTCGAGGAGGAGTGTTTCTATGTCCACAATATGAGCACTGGATCCGGCTTGAGAACTGGCACCTCCAGCTTCTACCATGGCCCTGCTTACTTGTTGGTTCTGTGAGAATATAGAACCAGGTGTTAACATTGTAATGGACAGAATAAACCCGTAGTTGTCCCCGTTACAATATTAACATGAGGTAGGTTATGAGTCAGTGGTTAGTGAGTGCGCGATGACAGTGTGTGTAGTTAATGCTTGGGTAGTCCTAGGAGGCTAATGCAGTTAGTAAGTGGGGATGAATTCACAAATTGGGGTCGGGGGGTTTATTACAGGCCTTAGGTTGCCAAACACCATGAATGGCCTTTGGTCTTGGTTTTGTGGCGATTCGGGAGGGTTGCATGAGTAAGTTTACTGGGAGTTGTTGTGTCCTCGGGAACCATTTACGAGTGAGTCTGTGCATGTTTCTAGGCGGCAGTGTGTCCAAGCGCATTAGACAAGAGTGGGTGGCGGCTTCTTGAGCAAGTGAACTATGTCATGTAAGATGTGAATTGTGTGGGACTAGTTGAGCTCGCAAGCAAGCCTTAGGCACCCAAATTTGTCTTGATTGTGGGTCAGCCTTCATCGACTTCTTGGGTACCCAAATGGATTTCACGTTCTCCACAGAGTTTTTAGGAGTCTTCTTATTAGCATCAAGTCGTTGATTACTAATAGGAAGTTGAGACCGTTGTTGCGACTTCGTTACGGTCGACAGCTCGTCTTTTCGTACCCACATTTGTCTCATCGGCTGAGTTGTTCTGCTTCGCGCGTTCTTTTGATCTCTCGCCCGGAGAGTCTTCATTGATTGATCTGCCTTTAGTTGCTGCCTCCTTTTGGCCTTTGGAAAAGAAGGGAGTTCCATTGTGGGTCGGACTCCTTTTTTGAGATCTTCATTCTTCTGCATCACATAGCCTTGGACAAGAACAGCATAGTCAACTTCATGTGTACCCTTGGAGGGACCAGGAGTCCGTGTCTTTTCTAGTTCCTTGAGTGCTCCATTATTTAACTCAATTGTAATTCTGGTCTGATTTACCCATACCTGAAGAATTCCACTTCTTAGGTTTAAGTTGACTGCTTGGTCATAGATCCAGTCTTGACCCAAGACAAGAGGTTCAGTGAGGTCCTCATCTTGACACACTAGTACCTTAACTGTCATTGCCTCATCATGAATATAGAGGGGGAGTTCCACCTCGCCTATGCAAGGGGTCTCCACACCTCCCAATCCTATGAGATATGCTTCCACAGGATTGACAGTTAATTACAACTCTTGACAGTAAGACAATTTAACAGCACTAGTGGCTGCACCTGAGTCAATCAAGGCTCTTACAGTCCTTGCACTCTTTCCTTGTCCTATATCTAAGGTTATGAAAGGACGTCGATCGGTTATCGTATGTGAGCTTACACCTGAAACTTCACACATAGCCATGTCATGTCTTTGATCTGCATATGCATCTTGCCTAGGGTGCTCTCTACCTTGTCTTCTTAATTTCATTCTTCGTATGTGCTCTAAGGCTTCTGCTTGAGCTTCCTCTCGGATTCGCTTTTCTTCCTCTTTGCGTTTCTTAGCAGTATTGAGTCGACTTAGCATTTCCTCCGTGAGGGCTTCCTGATACAACTTGACTCTGCATCCGCTAATATAGTTTGGGAGAACATCACCCTCTAAAGTGGCTAGTTGTACTGCTCCACTCGTGGAAATCCTGTTGATGATCATAGGTCCGTAGCCTCTCTTTTCTAGCTTCCTTGTGTGTTGTTTCAGTGTGTAGACTAAAACTAGATCTCCTGCTTTCAAACCCTTATCCTTCACATGGGCATCAAAGTATGCCTTCTGTCTCTTCTTAGCTGCATATATCCCTGCAGCTGCTCTCAGTCTTGTTTCTCCTAATTGTTCAAGGTCAAAAAGTCTAGAGGAGAGTTCATGACCCGTCCATTCGTGCTCTTGTGCTACTCTCAATGTAGGAATCAAGAAGTCCAAGGGTAGCACAACGTTTTGGCCAAATACCATCTGAAAGGGTGTGGCTTGGAGTACCGTTTTATAGGCGACTCGGTATGCCCAAACAGCATGGTGTAGCTGTTTGTCCCAATCAGAGCGTTTAGTGTTTACTAATTTTGTCAGTACATTGCATAAGATCTTGTTGGTGCTCTCAGCCTGGCCATTAGCTTGAGGGTGATAGGGGGCAGACTTCTTATGTATTACCAAGAATTCTTGGAGTAGATTTTCAATAACCTCATTTAAGAAATGAGTACCTCTATCACTAACTAGCTCTATAGGTAGCCCGTATCTAGTGAATACATTTTCAAACAAGAACTTAGCAATTGTTTGTGCATCGTTCTTTGTTGTGGCTTTTACCTCTACCCACTTAGTTAGATAGTCTGTTGCAACAATGATATATTCTGCATGGGAACCCTTAGCTGGGGGATTAATAGGACCTACGAAGTCTATTCCCCACTTAGAGAAGGCACGTCCACCCATCATAGGTTTCAGTGGCATCTCATCTTTACGTATAGGATACTGAGTTCTCTGACAGACATCACATCGTTTCACATAGGTATGTGCATCCATGTGAAGGGTCGGCCACCAGAAGCCCGCAAATAGTATTGCCTTGATCACCCGATCTGGTCCAAAGTGTCCTCCTGCTACACCTTGGTGAGCAGTGTCCAAGATCTTGAGATACTCACTCTCATGGACACATAGTCTCAGGTAACCGTCTTTACCACGTTTGTATAGATTATCACCAATAAGTGAGTAATCCTGGGCTTCTTGTTCTAAACTTCTTTTCCTAGCCAGAGTCATGTCTGGAGGGAATGTTTTCGTCCTCAGGAAGGATACTAGAGGTTCACTCCAATCTGGCACAATGGATACTTGATAAAGCGTGGCATGTTCCACAGGTGGTTTAGTGCAGCAGATTGGGCATTCCTTGCACAACTTTTGGACATCAGCTTCCATAGTTGGCCAATGTACTCCGAGTCTCTTTAGGGTCTGTAAAGTTCGTTGCTTTGAGTAGTGTTGCTCTAACGCACCTACATGTGCTAATTGCAACCATTTAGCGTACTCATCCTCTTCTACGCAACAAGCCAAGATCCCTTGATCTGTGTGCTTGTACATGCTTCCTGCCATGATGTGGTACTTTTGGGCTTTAACTACCTCTCTATTCCGTGTGTTTACTACAGGATGGTTAGGCCCGTATGTCAATACTGGTACCAATGGCTTAGCCCACTGCGGCACCACTTCCAAATTAAACAAGTAAGCATCAGGAAGGTCATCTGACACTCCTTGTGGGGCTTCGCCCGATGTGAGCCTAGAGAGGTGATCTGCTCTCAAATGAGTCCTCCCTTTCCTTACCACAACCTCAAAATCATATTCCATTAGTAAGAGAAACCATCTTACTAATCTGCCTGTATTGCATGGCTTGTTCACAAGGTATAACAATGCTTGATGGTCAGTAAAAAATTTAAACTTGTTTGCAAGCAAATAGTGTCTAAACTTCTTAACTGCATATACCATGCCTAAGCCTTCTCTCTCTGTAGTGGTGTAATTTCGTTCAGCTGCATTCAATTGTCTACTGGCATAGGCAATTGGAAGGTCCATATTACCTTCACCAGTGGGTTGTGCCAGCACACATCCAATGGCATAATTGGATGCATCCACATGAACATGGAAAGGCTTATTCCAGTCTGGTATGGTCAAGATTGGTGCTGAACATAATCTTCGTTTAAGCTCCTGGAAGGAATTCTCACATTCATCCGTCCACACAAAGTTAGTCAGAAGTCCATACATGGGCTTTGCAATGACAGCATACATGTGTATAAATCGTCGGTAATAACCACAATGTCCCATGAAAGCTTGTACTTCCTTGACATTCTTTGGCCTAGGTAGCTCTGCTATAGCTCTCACTTTCTCTTCGTCAGTAGATATGCCATTCTTTGACACTATGTGTCCTAGAATCTTGCCTTGCCTGACCATAAAAACGCACTTTTATGGGTTCAGGCAGACTTGATATTCTCTACATTTGTCAAAGATTTGTCTGAGTTCAGGGATATGGGTTTGTCTAATGTTGGAATGAGCACAAAGATCATCAACATAGACTTCTACAAATACATGGCACATTAGTCTCTGGAAGGTGGCTGGTGCGTTGGTAAGCCCAAATGGCATTACTCTAAAGGCAAAAATGCCCCATTCTGTGGCAAAGGCTGTCTTATGCTGATCCTCTGGAGCTATGGCTACTTGATTGTAACCCGAAAATCCATCAAGGAAGTTGTAGACTTCCTTGCCTGCCACTCTTTCTAAGAGATGTTCTGTGATGGGAAGCGGATAGTTATCTCGAATTGTGGCTGCATTAACCTTTTTCAAGTTAATGCATACGCACAGCTTTCCATTTTTCTTGGGCACTACTACGATGGGGGATACCCACTCAGTGTGCTCAATTTCGTAGATAAATCCAGCTTCAACCAGTCTATTATCTCTTCTTTGATCTTAGCAGCGTAATTATCGTTATATGTATAGGGCTTTTGCTTAGAGGATTTAGCATCTGAGGTCATGGGGATGGTGTGTGAGCATATGTCCGGGTGAACACCTTTCAAATCCTTGTAACTCCAAGCGAAGACATCTCTATATTCTCTTAGCAAGGCAATTAACGCCTGCTCTTCTTCTTCTGTTAGGTCATGGCCTATGTACGTGCATCTCTCCTCTCCTTCTTCTAGGGCCACTACTATTTTCTTGGTGGTTTCTTTGTTATCATAGGCTTCTCCTGATTGTGCCTCTCGTTTAGGCATTCTTATCATGACCCTCTTGTCATCTATCTCATACTTCTTAAAATTTTTCGGGACCTCAAACAAAGATTCCTCCTCTCCTGGTGAGACTTCTCTCTTATTTTGTTTCTTCCCTTCTTCCTTCGGGGTCACCTGTGTCGCTAATCTTACATCATTTGTAAGCTCTCCATGCCTCTGGGGTTGAAATTCTATTTCATGGAAGTATTCTTCATCTGATGCAAATGGTGGGTCCATAATGATAGACTCTAGATCGGAGTCACTTGCATCCTCAAATGCATCCGAGCTCGGTTCGCATTCTTCTAGAACTGCCTCTCCCATGATTGGCTCTATGGAGAAGATTGAAATGTCATAGCCATCCTCATCACAGTGAGGTGTCCATTGTTCCTCATTGATGGCTACATCCATGGTTGCTATGGAACCATGGATAGGCTGGGTCTTGAATTGATCTATGGGTTTCTTTTGCACCTACCTCTCTGGCTTTTTCTCTCTTCTCTTCGTCCACTACTACTTTGCACATCCATAAGTGAGTGTCTTCATGCATCCATGAGGATCCTGATCCTATGGAATGCACTGATTCTGTATCATCTTTGGCTCTATGGATGGGATTCCATTGGATAGAAGGTACATCTCTATGAGAGTAATCTTTGAGATTTACTTTGGTTGTAACACCTAAGTGCTGCAGATACAAGGAGTTGGTTCCCCAGTCCTGTACCACTTGCAACTGTCGCATAAATGGTCTTCCCAAAATCATCTCATAGGCATGATTTTTGCTGAAGTCACATATAGCAAATGTATGCTCAAACTCGACACCACAAGTGGTGAGAGTTATTCCTTCTAGCAATCCTAGGGGTCTCTCTATGTGACCATCGGCCATCTGCAATTTCATTCTCGTTGGCCTGAGTGCTGGCTTGCCCCAACACTTCCATAGGGAAGTAGTGGCAATTGCAACTCCTGCACCTGAGTCCAAAATTGCCTTGGTGGTGTACTCCTGGTAGGTGATGGGAAGATAGGTGTTCCCTTCTTCACCTTCACACATATCTCCTATCTTATCCAAGGGTATTTCTGGCACTGTCCTATGTGATCCTACCTGGGAACGAGGTTTGGCTATTTCTGGTACTTGTTTGGCGACATGTTTCGATAATTCAGGTCTACCCTTGAGTAGCTCTTCTAACTTGAGATTGCACTGCACGTTAGTGTTCTTCACTATCTCTGTGTTCCTAGGTATGACTGAATCTTCGTTTCTTACCATGACTGTAGGTGCTCTCATACAGGTGGACCTTGCTTCCCATGGGCCTATGAAATGGGGTAGTTCTTGTAAAGAATTAGACTCGAAGTCTAATCTTTCTTGAGATTGGATACTCTCCTACTCTCCATAAATGGATGGGATGTCTTGTGGGAATTGGTCATGTGCAACATCCACAAGTTCAATGGAAGGAGGGACTTCACTTTCTTTAGCCCATTTGTCTTCTTGAATCTCGCGTAGGAACTCTGGTGTGAACCGATTCATAGAAGATGATGTGTCCGGCTCCGTAGAGTTAGGCACATAGGCTTCTTGAGCAGGAATGCTTACTCTTTCACTTGCTTTGCCCTTGTGTTGAGAGGCTGGTTCCTTTTGTGATTGTGCCATTAGATTCTCTATTCTTTCGAGGGAGGGGGGGTTGTCTGGCTCAGTGGAATTGGCCACATAAACTTTTGATGGGGAATGGGTCATGTTTTTACTTACGTTCTCCCTTTCTTGATTTTCTTTTTCCTTGGCAGATCTTGCAATTATGCCCTCTAACTTCTCTAGAAGTCCATCCAAGTGTAATTGCGTCTTGGCTGAGCCCGAGTAATTGAAAAGGCGACTAGCTTCAAACATAGTCTGAGCCAAAGCGACCATTTTTGCGCAAAGCTTGGTTCTTTCTATCTCTAGGTCAGCTCTAGGGTAACACTTGTCATGATCCGTGACATTTGGCCCTTCTTGGATTCTGGCCTGATATGCTTTCAGCATCATGTCTATATCTTCAGGAGTGGGATCAGCTAATACTGATCCTACTCTAGGGGGTGGTGGAATCATATGAGGTGGGTTGGAAGGTGGCGGGTCGGATGGCGATGGGAATGGTGGTGATGGGATAGTGTGAGAGGGAGTTTGAGAGGTGAGTTCAGTTATCCTGGCTTTGGTTTCTCTTATGCTTTCCTCGAGTTCACTCATCTTTTTAGCCCATTGTCTTTTCATTCTTTCCCGACTATCTTTCCATGCTCTAGTCCTTTTCTTTGTTATGCTCTCGGTTTCACTAGCCTCTGGGTTCTTATCCTGGTTTACCCCTTGATTCTGCTGCAATGCTTGAGCTCTAGTGACTACCTGTACGGGAGCAGTGGAAGTGACACTTCTTGTGGAATCTACCACTAACCCAATAACATTGATAGGCGTGATTTTCGGCATATTATTGGGGTTCTTTGGGCAATCTCGTAAGAGATGCTCTTTTCCACAATCTTGGCAAAAGCCTTGGATCGTCACTGACTGGGTTTGTGTAGGTGGAGGTAGGGGGCAATCACGAATGAGATGATCTCCTTGGCATCTGTAGCACGGTCCTCTAGGGAATGGGGGTCTTACCTGCCTAAGTTGAGGCCTAGGGTTGGGGTTTGCATACATGACGTTGGTGTAATCTGACTCCCAACTAGGTTCATTTGACTCTTCGCTGTAATAGGACTCACCATGTTCTGGAGACTGCATGTAGTACGCCTGGGGACTATCAACATGTGTAGAATCAAAGCTATGGTCACTCGGGTCACTTTCAGAAAGCAATGGTGTTACAGGGACTATAGCTCTATTCAGGTTTTCTTCTGCAACAGCATACTTTACCGGAATCACATTAGCTGGGGCTGGGGGTTGTTGTGCTAGCATAGGCTAAGGCCTTTGTTGGTTTTGATATTGTGGTTGATAATTTTGTTGTGGCCTGCCATATGGCTGTGGAGGGTACTGGTTCTGGTATCTTCCCTGTGGTGGATAGGGTTGAGGATAGGTTTGCCTAACCGTTTGCTTATTGTAGGGGCAATCTTGTGCGGTGTGATTGGTGTACCTCCGTTCTATGGTGCAGTACTGGCTACTAGGATTTACTTGGGGTTGAGCCATAATGGGACATACGTTCGCCATGTGGTCGCCACCACAAGTATAGCACCTTTTCACAGGGGCAAACCTTGGGATTTGTTTGCTAGTTACACCTAATTTCTGAGCTACTTTCTCTGCAAGTTCCTCGATTGATGTGGATTGCGTGGAAGAGAGGTTAGAGGCACTATCCGAGTCTTTGTATATCTTGGAAAGCTCTAACTCCTCCCCTAGGTTGTCCTCAATGTCAATACACATGCGTACACACTCTTCTATGGTCCTAGGGTCCTTCAACTACACATATGATCTTAATTTGGTACTTAGCAATCCATCCAAGAATAAAGCCACTTGCTTGGCTGGTGTGGGTAACTCCGAAACAGGGCATCTTTCAAGATATTGCCTAAATCTCCTTCCTGCAAGTCTTACAGTCTCTTGCGGGGTTTGCTTGAAGCTGTGAATTAGCGAGGAGGTATTATGCCTTATGCCACTCTTAGAGAATTCAATAATGAAAGCCTCTAGGAGTTGGTCTATGCTCCTGAACTGCCTCTCATTTAGTGGCTGAAACCATGTCAGGGCAGTGTTCCTAAGGGTCAGACCAAAGGCATTGTACTGCGTGAATAGATCCTCCACTTGTTCAGCTCTCAAGACTTGCCTAAACTCAGCCACGTGATCGTATGGATCTCCCGTGCCATCGAAATAGTTCTTCATGGACTTAACTAACTGAGTTGGTCTCAACGTCCTTGTGTACTCTCTAGGTCGGGGTAGAGGGAACTCATCCGTATTTCTTTGATTTTTGTGAGCTCTAAGTACCTCAGGTTCTACTCTATTTGTTTCCGTCCTCGTTCTCTCTCTTCCCACTGGGTTGGCAAAGCTTACTTCTGGTCTATCTCTACTTCTGTCTCTTTGCAATCCATGAGCTTGGGATGTTCCAGCTCCAGGGCGACCATAGGATACATTCGATCTTGGTTGGGGGAAAACGAATTCACCCTTCCAAGTGTAAGCATGCCTATCATTTTCTGTCACCACAAAGATCCTCTCCGAAGCGTGATCTAAGTAGGTCGCTCTGCTTGGGCTATCAGGATCCTTAAACTCATAGATCATGATTGCTCCTATATCAGTTGGCTGATCAGATTTATACCTCCAAAAGGCTTCGTCAGTTTCTCGATTGAGGAGCAAATCTATGCTCTTGTTGTCTTGGGGAACCCACTCAGGTGTGATAATCCTAGTGAGAACAGATTTGCCTCGGGGGGTTCTAGGTTCTACACCCATGTTTCCTTGTTCCAAGTCACCTAAGTCCGCCTCTGAGATTACGTTCCCAAATTCATCTGTCCTATCTGGGTGACTGGTAACTGCGTATATGGTTCCTTCTTTGTCCAAGTATGCTCTGTTTTCAAACTTGACAGCTGGGTGCTATAGTCCAATGGATTGATCAGGATTCTTAATCTGTACCACAGATCGTCCTAGGCCGTCCTCATAGATGCTAGCACCTAATCGGTTGGTCCTAAGGTATTCCAACTGTGTTTTGTAAGGGCCTTCTACCCTGTGCAAGTATGGCACACCTGAACTTCCCGTAGGTCTGTCCATGCTTTGAGACATCTCTGATTCACTGGTATCCGAGCTAGGGTAATGCGAGTGGTGACTCAACTGCTGGGCCCAAGACCTTGCAGTATGATTGACACTAGCCTCAGAAGACCTAAGGCTTTGTCTCTCTCTTACTAGGTGTCGTCCTGATCTAAGGTTCATATGCCTAACTGATTAACCCAATTTTTCCCAGGTACAACCACGTTTCTGAGTCCTTTGGTATCGGTTACTTGGTTCTTTTTATGTTGATTAGCGTGTTTATACTCTTGTCTGATATCACGTCGTCAGGAATACTTGAGTTTACTTTCGCACTTTAGTTTGGTCGTTTCACGTTAGTTTTTTTTTCTTTAAGGGTGTCGTTCACACACACACAGGTGATCTCTTGACTTGAACTTGATTTCTTAGACAGTCTTTGATTTATCTCGTGCTTATCGTTGCCTGGAATTACTTCTAACACTACCCGCACTTAGCCTAAACTAAGAATTGACAGAGGGTGTTGCAGGTTTTCCAACCTTGAGTTCCTTTCCTTGTGTTGTTGCCCTAGGGTGCCCAAGACGCGTGTTCCCAAGCCTGCACTTACTCTTGCTTTGCGTACCCTTCGCTGCTCTCAAAGGACCTGTAAAAGGCCCACTGTTAGCTCAAGACTTAAATTCAAAAGACAGAACCAATCACTTTCATTCATGTAACACTTCACCAATTTGCACTATGACTTTTTGGACACAACTCTAGAGATCCCTGACTTTTGTTCCCCCTGGGTATGGTCAACTTCAAAATACCCTATCTAATATTCCTGAGCTTAATTTAACCGTAACCAGTCAATGTTTTTGTTTTACTCCCCGCGAGCTTTCCAACAAAACAAGAATCACGGCAAACGGATTTCGTATGAGAAAGTTATGCCAGTTCAGGGTTTTGGGGCTAAAACAGGATTAAACTAGGTTAACAGGCAAACAGGAATTCTTGAGTTACTTGGGTCATGCCCTCGTAAAGCAATACTACACCCTAATGTTTGTCCCACACTTGGCCAAAATTTAGACCACTATTTTTACCTTAAAAATTTGCCCTAAATTGCCCTTCTAACGTGTTCGCAAAGTCTGTCGGTCGCGATTGACAGGTCAGTCGCGATCGACGTGTCGATCGCGATTGACAGGTCCGTCGTGGCTGTCAGTCGCGATTGACTGGTCAGTCGCGATTGACACGTGGCCGAAAATTCAGTCAATCGTGGTCAAACAGTCGTTGACTCTGTCGATCGCGATTGATGGGTCGATCGCGATTGACAAGTCGGTCGCGAGGGTCTGTCCGTCGTGGTCAAACAATCGTTGACTGTGTCGGTCGCGATTGACAGAGCCGTCGTGGGCTGTCAGTCGCGATTGATGAGTCGATCGCGATTGATGGCTCGATCGCGATTGACACGTGTCACGCGTATGGTCCGTCGGTCGTGGTCAATCGGTCGTTGACTCTGTCGATCGCGATTGACGTGTCGATCGCGATTGACAGGTCTGTCCGTCGTGGTTTGTCGGTCGCGATTGACAGAGCGATCGCGATTGACAGAAATCTGAGGAATTTCAAGAAACTAAACACATTTTTGGGAAGCTCTAGGCCTGTAGATCATGGTTTTGCACTTTGTTTGGTAATTTGAGCGTTTTTTCTGTCGGTCGCGATTGACAGAGGTCGGCGACACATAGACAGTTACTTCGAATTCCGTACCTGCGCAGAGTGCTGAGGACGATGATGTGACCTGTACCTGCAAGACAACTCAAAAAACATGCAAAAACAGCACACACAATTTCGCTCTCTCGCTCTCTCTCACAAGTGAAATGAGGGAAATGAGGTGGAGATGGTGATATAATAAAAAAACTGAAATTTTCGCGATGATGGAAATGGAGGTGGAAGATGGTGATGATGATGATGGTGATGATGGTGGTGAGGTAAGAAAGGGAAAAATAGGAAAAGTAAAGAAATTACCTACAACGCCAACGTCTCCAATCTACGTCTTACCATCACACGCTCGTCCTCGAAGCTCGATCCCCGGCAACGGCGCCAAAATTTGGTGTAGCTCAGTGATGAGTAGCACCTCCTTTAATGTCAATCCGGGAAGACGTGAGGATGGTATGAAGACCTCGAGCAAGTGGAGGCACAAGTGCGTGAGTGAGAAGCACACAGACATGCACACACATACACACACGCGCACACACGGCAAGACAAAGAGGGAGAAGCAATGGAGTTCTTAGATTACTTTCAAAAAGCTCTTACTAGTTCATTTCAATTACAATCCAACCTCAAAAATGAGCTCTCTAGCTCCTTTTATAGTTTTTGACTAGCTTTGGCCCTGTTCAGACCTAGTGTCCGGCCTAGTTAAAAATTAGGTTCCAGGGCTTATTAGAGGGCTCAAACGAGATCTAAAAAATATGAAAATTGGCAGGTAGATACTTCTAAAGCTCCTCAAGCTCAAGGACTCCTTGGCTTGCACAAAATGGAGCTACAAAAAGGTGAACATGGTATTTACAGGGGTTATTAGTGATGAGAATCACTTTTAATTGGTGTAAAGGTTTTGAAAAATTAAAGGTTGTCTTAGTGCTAGATCTGCGTGAATGCTCGTACTTGCTTCTTCATGAGGAAAATTATTGGCCTACTTGCCAGATCTTCTTTGACTGCCATGTCTGCTTGTGTTGTCCCTTCGTTCTGACTCTCTTCGTCTTGTGGCTCCTTCGGTTCCCTGACTGCTGCCAACAGAGGGGCAGGTCTAGGATGTCAGCTAGGCTTTTAGGAATCATTTTCTTCCTTTTAAATGCAATAGTGTCTATGGCCCTCTGGATATCCTCTCCCCACTTGGGAGCACTAGAGAAAACATCAGTAAAGAAGCTCCTGGCCTCTTGTAAATTCTCCTCAATGTTGATAGCAGTCCTATCAATCCTTTTTCTCAACAAGAGGATGTAATCCTTGACTTTTTTTTTCTTCATCAAAGAGTGCACACACTTGTTAGGTCTATCCAACTTCCTATCTCAATACTCTCTTGAAGAAGCAAGAGATAGACTAGCTTCAAGATACTTCTCCTTGCTTAGTTTATGGTAGACATCAATATAGTTTTGAGAGGCGACACTCCCTTTAAAACTAGAAATCTCTCTAAGGATGTCATTTCGTCTTCTTAATCTAATATCTTTGGCTAAATTCTTATAGTGAGTAAAGAGATCTTGTATCTCTTTGACAAACTTCTCCTAGACTAGGAAAGGGAAGTAGCACACGTAAAGTGAGAAGTAATTATATTCTCGATTTTGGTTACAATACTAGGACACTTGAGCATGTTGGGATCTAGGTGGGACCAACCAGATTTAAAGGAAGTATTCCCCATCTTGAGAATAATAACCAGAGGCTTGTGTTCAAACAAAAAAAAAGGAACCATCAATTTTGCAAATAATGTCCCAACAATTTTGATTAAAGGGCACATTAATGTAACATTGTTTAGTCATATTAGTGTTACAAGAAATATAAAACAAGTCATGCGAATTATAGAGGTTATACTACACATTTTTGTCAGAAGCAGACAACAAGATACCTTTCTGTTCATGTTTATCATTAAGAGAAGAGACCATGTTAAAATCAACAATGAGAATGAGACTTCCTTAAGGATTCGCAATTATTTTCTAGCACTCACTCTTTGAGAGCTACAGTTACCAGCATACACAAAAACAATAGTATGATTCAAAGGTTTAGGGTTAGAACAATCCATTGATGAGACTTAGATATGACAATCTTTTGGCTATTCGGGAGGAGAGGGATCTACATATTATGACATAGGGACATCTTCTTGATCAGCTTCATCATGATTCATAGAGTCCATTTTTTGTTTGTCCATTTCATTAATTTCTTGTGTGAACACTTTGTCATAGTCATTTACCTTTATATCGTTGGTTGGTGACTCTTAACCAAAGAAGGTATGACCTTCATCTTTTTTCCTATTGTAGTCCAAACCTTGTTGTTTTCTTTGATGACACACAAACTAGCAGTATACATACCTTCTTGAACTTTAACCTCATTGATGTGGTCCATGCTCGTGCACTAGCCATTGCATATCCATGCACGTGAGCAATGACAGACCACATTGCCATGATTTGATATGAATCTTGTCCCAATCCATTGTATAAGTGTTATGCATAAAAATAAGAAAAATGGTTGCTTTATTTTGGGTGAATCAAACGATCATGCTCAAGAGCACCAACCATTGGCATGAGTGCTTTTAGTCACTTGAAAAGGTGATTTTTCATTAGAAATACGGTGAAATAGCTTCATGTGTGACCCTTATCATGTGAATACTCATTCATTAATAAAAAACTTAAAATGTTTATACTCTTGAACCCCTTCTGTAACAAAATAAGAGGATTGACAGAGTAAAAAATATGTGTTATAGACTAAGCCTATGATGAATGGTTCAAATAGATCTACAAATCAGACATCAATTGGTCATTTTTGTGAAGGGAAGAAGGTTTAAAAATTAGACTCAAGCATATGTTCATGTGCTCTCGAAAACAAATAATCCACTTAGCCTAGTGGTTAATTCTCAAGGATGAGGAGGAGGTATTGGATTCAACCTTCATGGGGAGCATGGGGAGAGAGTTTTGGCCCAAAGAATTCTATAGCCTTCTAGAAGCATTCACTCAAGTTAATGAGAGTTAACTTGAGTTCTGAGAGACTTAACTGAAGTGGTGGGTGCACCCATCACTAGTGGACTCCAATGGAAGGTGTAAAAGAAGTGGTGGAGATTACACATGCATATATGACTCTCATTAATCCAAAAGGTCACCATTCATCCTAGTATGTACACACACACACACACACACACACACACACACACACATATATATATATATATATATATATATATATATATATATGTATATATATATATATATATATATATATATATATATATATATATATATATATATATATATATATATATATATATATATATATATATATATATATAGAGAGAGAGAGAGAGAGAGAGAGAGAGAGAGAGAGAGAGAGAGATAAGATTGGGAGGAGAGTCATCACTCTAGCATATGGTGGTCCTAATGCTCTATTTGGAATATAGTTGAGCATAAGGAGGCCCATCCAAGGACCCTTGCATTGAAATCAAACAATTAAGAGTGTGTGCGATAAATTAATGGCTTCCCTAATTATAGGAAAAGGTTGGACAATAATTGAGCATAAGAAGGTCCATCCAAGGACTTTTGGGAAGGGTTGGACAATAGTTCACCATAAGGAGCCTACATTGGGAAAGGTTGGAAATAGTTGAGCATAAGGAGGCCCATCCAAGGACTTTTGCATTAAAATCAAACAATTAAGAGTGTGTGCAACAAATTCATCCAATTGTAGGGTTTTGGATAACCATCTCTAGGGCCATAGTGCAAAAACTGAGAGAAAATTATCCAAGACTTTGGAACTAGCCATAAAGGGTACTATCAAGGTAATTAAGTGCCAAAGACATGTGAAGCCACAATTGGAACATTTCAAGAATTCTCTACAGTAATCAAAACTTTGAGTCACATTAGTAGGACAATTCATTTGAGTGATCCCTAGACCTTGGTGAGCACTTACTACTCCAAACTCGGAATTGGAAACCAAAACAACCTTAGTGGGCACTTACTACTCTAAACTAGGAGTTGGAAGCCAAACTAGTGCTTAACTAACATCCATGAGTGCCCTAGATCTCTATATCAATCATTTGAATGGAAACCCTAATTTTGAGCGACATGTCTTTTGGTAAGTGTGTAGAAATTGGGAAACCCATAGAAGGTCTTAACTAGTTGAGTGCTCCCTAGACCTTAGTGAGAACTTACCCCTCTAAACTAGGATTCGAAAGCCAAACTAGTGCTTAACTATCATCCATAAGTGTCATGGAGCTCTATATTGATCATTTGAAGGAAAATCCTAATTTTTGAACGGCTTGTCTTTTGGTAAGTGTGTGGACTCAGGAAAACCCATAGAAGATCTTTGCTATTTGAGAAGTAAGTTAGAGACATCTCTATTGCTAGGTGAAAAACATTAATATGGCTTTGGACTTGATTACGCATTGAGAAGATCCCTAGAGATCAATCTATACATCTCTAGTGAGAGGAGATCAACAAGAAAGTAAAATTGAATTCATTGAGTGATTGAAGGAAAATTTTTGAATTGGATATTGCTCTGTATATGTGCGTGCTTGTACAAAGGCTAGTGCTTGGTCCACTATGCATGGAATATAAGCAATACTAACCTTGCATCTATCCCAAGAATTTGTTGTAAGAGGGAGTCATTTCATATTGGAAGAACAAAGGATACTTATCTAGTACTGATCTCAAATTTTATTTGCAAATTCGTGGTTCTTTATCAAACATAGAACAAAAGGATTGTTTATGCATAAAACGTGCTTGCGGAAATAGCTTTCTTTCAATTCAAATGCTTGTGGTTCATACACATGTGTGTGCACTAAAATACACACGTTATATGCCTTTAAGATTAGGAATGACACTAGGTAGAAAACAAGTAGTTAGTGCACATGAACACAATGGTGGCACACAAGATAAGAACATCAATAACAAGATTTCAGCTAGAGAGAGAGAGGGCAATTTCATCTAACTTGCTTCCTAGATCTCTTTGAAGACATGTCACATTACATCAATATGGGTGAGCTCTAGAAGGAATTGATTTTCTTATCGAATGTAGAGGGTGATTACAAAACTTGCCTTACCTATGAGAAGGAAAATGGGCATGGTGCTCATTTGTTCAAAGATCCATGGGGCTATACCTTGGTAAAAATCAAGAGCTTAAATGCAAGAGTGACAACACCTGTGTGAATAAGAAACGTTCCTTATATGTTTTCCACAAACCAATTGATAAATTGGATGAATTTGGGAATGAGTTCCTTGATGAACATTGAGTAACCTCTAGTGGGGTCCCAGTGGATCCATAATTTTCCATCCAGATTCACTAGGAGCTCATGAACAAGAATATATATATGTGGCAAGAACTTTATTCTTGACCAAGATCTTGTTGGATTCAGACATTACTGAAGTATCTTACTCCACGATGACTAAGGAGGCATTTTGGACCCTTCCTCCCATAGGTGGATCTAGAGCATGCTTACTTAAGGCTCATGAACTTTGGTTCAAAGTTTTGAACATGGCAGTCTACGAGGATCCAATGAAGCAAGAGCTTTGGTCTTATTCCTAGATCTTCAAGAATATATATATATATATATATATATATATATATATATATATATATATATATATATATATATATATATATATATATATATATATATATATATATATATATATATATGTGTGTGTATATATATATATATATATATATATATTGGTGTGCCTCAAGTTGGGGCAATCACCCCTACATTTGCGAGCCACCAAGGAGGAGTTCCTCAAGAAAATTGGGATTTGAGATTCAATCAATCAAGGAATAATATTTCCTTATCGACACATGCAAGGTGTAGGAAGAGAAAAATTGCATAGGTAAGAACCTCTTGAGGTTCAAATAGCTACCAAATGACCTGATTTTGTAGGAGGTTAAGGCTTATGAAAGTAGCCAATTTTATGATAGATCTATATGATGTACATGGAGGCCCTAATGATCAAGTCATGGAATTTAAGAAAATTCTCTATGTAGAGTAGGTAGATGACTTTGTTATTCATTATGAGTCCTTTGGGCTTAGCCTCAAAGGATTTGATATGGCATGATTCCCACCCTTAAGGATTAAGAACTTTTCAAACTTGGATAGATTGATTGATGGATTTATTGGAGAATTCTTGATGCTAGGAGTCAGACATGACACCTCCTCACTAATCCATAGTTTCAAACAATCAGGTTTGGAGTATTTGAGATTAGCAATTAGAAGATTCAAACAATACATCTCTAGATGTCCACCTCGAGAACTATCCTCAAAGGAAAATATGGTGTCTTTGTTCATTGGTGGCTTAATTAATCATGCAATGAGAAAGTTAGTCATAAAAATACCATCTAGTATGGATGAATGTATCAAAGAGTCTATTGATCTGGAGGATAACTTGGAACTAGCTAAGGAATTATCAAAGAAAAGTAGTACTACTAGAATGCAATTGGGTTCATCTCTGGGTGATCTAGCAAACAAATTGGCAAAGAAAAATTGAATTTCCCCTCAGGGCTTGAAAGAGGCACTAAGAGGTCTTCTCAAAATAAACATTTCCAACATTTTGGTCATGACAATTCTATCAAATTTTTTCCTAGGGTTTAGACCTACTCAGCCACAAAAATGTAACATATCTCAGTGGTGTGACATAGAAAAAAAAGATTACAAGATATTTGACAACCTCAACCTAAAATAACGGCCACAAGATCATCAAATTGCACAACAAATTGAAAGAAATCAAGCAGATTTCCATCCAAACATGAATAGAAATCAACATTACAACTTATGAGTACTTAGACTGTATCCAAATAGGGATCTCGCTTATGCTCGAAGGCAACAATAGTTTGTTCATGGGCCATAAGAGATATTTCTATGGGAAAAATCAAGCACAAACTATGCTGTGCCAACAACTTTCTCAACCAAATTAAGCCATTCCACTCAAATATACATTGAAAGAGAAGCTCGAAAGATCATTCGTGCCAACTGATCCGCCAACTTACTCAAGGAGTAATGAAAGCTCATATGAGTATGGTTATGAGACTTATCATGAGAAAGGGGACTATAACCAAAAACACAATCCTCAATGGAATCAAGGCCAAAATACATATCACTATAATGTGCTAGAATCTAGAATCCATAGGAGTGTGATATGCTAATATAGAACCACAATTCCCTAGTCAAACTAGACCACCCCAAATAACATCAATTCTTAGGGGCACATTCTACAAGTTCAATGGAGATCACTTGATTCACAAATGTAAAATACTCCAAGCTGAATTAAGAGCTGACATTGGATAAAAAGTCTTTGAATATTGTCTTGGATGTGACGTGGACCATGTGATCAAAGATTGTCCTCAAAATCCCCAAACCATTAAGGTGATGTATCTGAATGTGGTACACATATTCCTTTAGGAAGTGAAAGTGATCAACCAAAAACCATTTAGGTGATTACGAGGGCATAGGCTAAAGTCCAAGAACAAGAGAAAAGTGGAGATCCCGATTTAGATAAAGAGCTATCAAGTACGGATATTCCAAATCCAAAGGTCACGCAAATAGCAAGATAGAGAAAAAAAATACGTCCAAAATGAAAAAAATGATCAACTGCTAGAAACAAGCTCATCAAAAGGTGAAAAAGAAAATGAAGCCTACTTGACCAATTCATTATCACAATATAAGTTAGAACTTCATGATAGAGAATTAGAGTTTAGATTTAGAGTTAAGGAGCGCGAGAAAGCAAGCCTCCAACAAGAAATATAGAGCCTACAACAAGAACAGCAGTGTGTAGGATTGGTATTGGAAACTCCATACTTGAGGACCTATAAATGATCTTAATCATATTAAGCTAGGACAGCCATAGGAACATCTAATGAGAATCATGACAATACTATCCAAGAGCCGATTTAGAGTAAGAAAGGTTAGATAAGCGCATAAGGATGATTGAGGTATCTCAAAAATTATTAGAAAGGTACCCAATCCTCTTTTTAAGACTAGAATACTTGAGCCATGGTTCCATCATATGACATATCCAATGAACTATCCTCAGATCCTTGTACTACCTACTCAATCAATAGTGAGGGATCCAAAACTAATTCCCATACAAATTGAACCTAAATTGACACTTCAAGTCATAAACCCTCCTAAGGTGTGTACATCAAAGTCACCTTTAGAGAGTGGAAAAGGAGAGAAATGCACAAAGAATCACCTATTCCTTGTCCAAACATTATAAATTGCTTCAACCTAGAGAGCAAGAGACGATTAACATTATTCAAGTCACACTCCTCTCAAGAAATCTAGGAACCAATTCAATCTTGTATTCTAGATATGGATGCTAAGCATGATGCTAGGCATCAGGTAGAGACAAAAAGACAAGAATGGAATGCAAGAACATGAATAGGATTTTGAATCAAACATCTCAAATGTTTTTGAATTATGAAACACATATATTGTTTTTGGTTCCCAATACAAGTGCCTCAAATTCTTCTACATGTATAGCAAAGTTTGATTGGATATTTATGTTCAAATTCAATAACGTTTTTCAGTATTAGGGTATTTAGTAGTGGTCATAGGTGAAAGCAATGATGTATTCTATATGTTGGTTATTGATGATACATTGGGATGGTACTAATTACCCATTGTGGGCATACATGATGCATCATGTATTGATAGCAAAAGGAATGTGGAGTAATATGCACGGTATAAACGTCTGCTACACCTACAAATATAGTGATTGAAGGTGATGTAGATGATGTTGAAGATGTTGATCTTCAATTTCTTGGTTGTGTTGCAGCTCTTGTTGTACCCAATGTACAAAAAAAATTTTGGGATGAAGAAGATGCACATACACATGCATTGATAGCCATGTCTATCAAACATGCCATTATCTCTCATATTCACAAATGCAAGTCAACCAAAGATGCTTGGGATATTCTTACAACATATACCAAACAAGAAATGAGACTCCTATTGCTTACCTCTAAAAATAGTTGGAGAGTGAGCAGATGAATGAAGGAGGTTCAATGGACAATTTTTTGACAAATATCAAAGATTTGAAAAAGAATTTGATTTTTGATGATTAAATCTTGCTAGATAGTTCACTTGTGTAGACTATTCTTAATGGTCTTCTAGATTCTTATCAGAGTTTTGATTCTACTCTTTGGTTGACGATGAACATCAATGTACATGCCTTAACCTTTCAAGAATTAGTCTCTATTTTGCTACAAGAAGATCAATCAAGGTGTAACATGTCAATTATGCATGTTGTTGCTCATCTAGTAGTGAGTAGAAAACTACAAATGCTATACAATCAAAGAAGGAACACAAAGACGAGAAGGAAACAAAAAGCAGAAACAATTTCATAAGTATTGTAAGGCAAATGATCATGTCATAATGAAGCAAAGAAGAAAGAGCTTGGAATGATTGTTGTAGAGGCCTCTATACCTAAAAGAGAGTCTAGCAAACTTGTTTAGAATGAAGAATGGGCATTTACTAGTCAATGTATATATGATCCATCTTCACATAAGCAGTGTACATCTATAGTAGACTCAGATGCTTGATACTTTGATAGTGGTGCAAACAAGCATATCATCTCATAGCCCATTTTCTTCACTTCACTTAAGATTTCTCTTATAGGGAATATTTTCATATGTGCTAACAAATCCTCTTATCCTATCATGGGAGATAGAAAGATCTTTTTGAGTACTATTGATGGTAATTCTTTCACATTTTCAAATTTATTATATGTGCCAAGGATCAAGAAAAATATGTTATTAGTTTCAAGGCTAGCCAAGATTGTCTTGGTTGCCAAATTTATTGATGACAAATGTACAATTCATGATCTCTCGAAAGGTGATGTTATCATCACTTCTAGCATTTTATGTCATGGGTTGTATAAGATCATAGATTATGAAAAATCTGAGAATGATTCAACATGTGCAATTCATGATTCTCAAGCTAATCTAAATGCGAAGCTTTGGCATGCATGCTTTGGTCATCTAAAGTTTTCTAGTTTTCTTTGCCTAGAGAAATCTAAAATGGTGTCCTCTCTACCCAAGATTGAGAAAACCTCCAAACATGTCTATGAAGGCTATATTTTGGGTAAACTTCAACATTCTTCCTTCGTAGAAGATAGTTAAGTTAGAGCTACACATAAATTCCAACTTGTTCATAGAGATGTTTGTGGTCTTATGTAGACACCCTCATTTGGGAGTAACTATGCTTTGTGACTTTCATTGATGATGTTCTTAGGAGTACATGGGTTAATCCATTCAAAGCAAAGTCAAAAATGTTTATGTGCTTTAAATAGTTCTTGGTTATAGCGGAAAATCTATTATCATGTAAAATGGGCACCCTCATTCTAATCGAGGGGAGGAGTATATGTCCTTTGACTTTGGCTAAATATGGGATAAAACATCATTGTGCACTGCCGTATATACCTCAAGAAAAATGGAGTTTCTAAGAGGAAGAACAAGTCTCTTATGAAAATGGCAAAGTGTATGGTCAAAAGTTAGGCTTTACTACATATCTTTTGGATTGAGGCTATTATGTGTGCAACATATGTACATAACAAGTGACCCATAAAAGCATTGCAATCTATCACTCCATGTTAGGCTTGGCATGCTACAACCCATCTGTTGCTCATCTGCATGTTTTTTGTGTTTGGCATATTCATTAGTTCCTGAACAAAAATGCAAAAAATTGGATGATAAGGTAGTGAAATTTATTTTTGTTGGGTACACTTCTAAAAGAAAAGGTGATTGTTTGTATCATCCACATATTAGATGCATTCTAATTAGCCATGATGATGTTTTTGTGGAAGATGTGATTCAACCCTTACTTTCATATACCACAGAGACATCAGTTAGCTCAATGGATATGCATGCCATTTTATTGCCTCTTTTTATAGGTGGACAATCAAGTGCTAGTCCTAATGAGGCGATTACTTCCTTCAAATGATGACATAGATCATTCCATTTTTTATGAAATTTACATGACACAATTATCGATGAGAGGGATGACATAGAAGAGTCAAATACTATGCCTAATCAGTTGGTGTAGACTTTGAGAAATAGCAAATTAGATGCACCTTTGTCGTATCGTACTCATTCAAGTTCTCATTGTCCTTCCTTTGCATTAGCTTGTTATGCAATGTCTATATCTAGTCTTTGTGATGAGAATGAGCTTGTTTATTTTGATGAAGCACATAATTTAGAAAATTGGATGTGTAATATGATGTTATTATGAAAAATGGTACTTGTTCTTTATGTTATTTGCATCTAGGCAGAAAGGAAGGCTATTGAAACTAAATGGGTATACAAGCTTAAACATAAGCATGATGGAACACTTGATAGGTATAAAGCTAAGCTGGTTGGCAAAGGTTATGCTTAAGATAAAGGAGTTGATTTTAATGAGATTTTTTCTCCTACATGTCGAATGACCATTGTTCCCAGCATATGTGCACTTGCAACTTATCATGGTTGGAGTGTACATCAATTGGCCATTGAAATTGCATTTTTAATGGTAATTTACATGAAAAACTGTATGTTCCCATGGTTTTATGCAAAAAGGGCATGAAAAAAGTGTGCAGGTTGAAAAAGCCATTGTATGGATTGAAGCAAGCACGACATGCTTGGTATGAAAAGATACATGCCTACTTGCTAGCACATGGATTCGTGAACAATGCAACTAAGAGAACCTTATATGTTAAGCATGTAGATGATGTACTTCTGATCATGTTGTATATGTTGGGACATTTGCATCATTATTTTGGCATTCAATTTATGCAAGTTGATGGAGGAATAGCTTTGTGCAAAACAAAATACATTGACACATTATTGTAGCATTTTGGCCTTGAAGATTGCAACCCTATTGCCATTCCCATGGCAACAGGCTTACGGTTGGATCTTCATGATGCTCGAGTTGCATTTGATGTTGTTCTCTATCAAGAAGTTGTTGGATTCTTGATTTAATTATGCATAACTTGGTTTGATATTTAATTTGTTGTCTCACATATGAGTAGGAATATGCATTTCCTAGGTGTCAAGCATTGGCAAGTGGTTAAGAATATCTTTCACTACTTGAGTGGTACTCAATTATTTGGATTGTTTTATCCCAAGGGGGAATATTGTTGCCAAATTTATATTCTTTTTTGACTCATATTGGGTTGGTTGCCATGACACTCATGTATCCACCAGTGGTTTTTGCTTCATGCTTGGTAGCTCATGCATATCTTGGTTGAGCAAAAGCATCCTAATGTGGCCACTTTTAGCTGTGAGGATGAGTATAAGGCAACTTTCATAGTGTCTATTAAGCGTGTGTGGCTTAGAAACCTTTTAGATGAGTTGGGCATTGGTCAGTCTTTTGCCACCATCATTATTACCAACAGTTAGAGTGCATTGGTAGTTGCAAGGAAACCTATGTTCCATGATTTCAAAAATCACATTGAGGTGCACTATGATTATGTCAAGGAGAGACTGTCTAGTGGAGAAACTAGTTTGGCTTATGTTCCCACACAAGATGATGTTGCAAACCCTTTCAAAAAGGCTCCCCCTTGGGAGAAGTTTGAGCCTTTACAAAGCTTTGGGCTTACTTCCTATTGTGGATTGATTTCTTTCTGCATTGCTTGGCACTTCCTTATACATGAGTGCTAACTCCTTGCTCACTGCATCACTCAAAGGGAGTATTTGTTGATAAATTTTGATAGTTATGTGTTTGAACATGCTTAAGATAATTGGAGCATTTTTCAACCTCTTTAGGAATTTTTTTCCTTGGATTGTATATAATATTAAGTATTGTGTTGTTCTCCAAACTTCTTCTTCTTCCTTGTGCTGTTAGTGTGCTTTTGTAGACCTCAAGCTCCAACAAAAATACCCATCAATAAAGTTACTGAGTATAGTGAAGGAGATGAAGGGGATATGTGTATCCCAATCACCTTCAATGATGTCACCACCAAAGCAATCATAGACTCAGGTGCAGGAGTAGTTATGGAAACCAAGTCTTTGTGGATCTAATGGGGAAAACTGGCATTAAGGCAAACTTGAATGAAGTTACAACTAGCAGATTGTCACATGGACAAAGCATTAGGACTATTAGTACATGTGGTGTAGAGTTTGAGCACACTCTCACGATTTGTGACTTGGGGAAGGCAAGCACCTATGATCTCTTATTGGGAAGACTTTTTTTTGTGCCACTTCAAGTGGTGTAAGATTGAGGTAGCAATGCGGTTTATCTAACGTCAAGGCACAACAATGAGAATAGAAGTCTTCATTGAACTATTTCTTTGATAAGATGCAATCATAAGTATCATTGTCTATGTCATTTGATAATAGAGCTAGTATTCTCATATTAGATATATGTTGACCTAACTAAGCATTTGTCTCAAAGGATATAGTCATGTGTCAATCATAAACCTATTCTATTGGAGAATCATTGCTTTCTCATAAGACATATTCGAGAGTAGTAGTATTTGGGGCATCTTTCAACACTTAAATTCTTCTCTTCTCGAGATATGCATCAATGAGTTACAACTATTCATTCTAGAAAAAACTCTCTTTCAAAGCTTCACTTGGATCATATTTATTGTTAAAAAGGAGGATCTTGTTGGATAAAAAATACATTTCTTCAAAAAGATGACATGGTTCATTCATCTCATTCCTGCTTGTCACTTTATGACATTTTCTTCCCTCATTAGTTGATCATAATCCTCAATGATGAGATCTTTGAAATTCTTAAGGCTTTTGAACTTTTTATTTGATTATTATAAAAGGTCAATATCACATTGTGTAAGGTCCCATATAGGACTTAGTTTCTCTTTTGGATAACTTTCAATACAAATTTTTATTATCGCTAACTTATGGCTAATAAGAAGAGAAACATGGGTTGACTTGTAACCTAAGTCCTTGGCCTTGCTGATCAGGCATGCCATGAGTTTTATGGAACTTGAGGATCCATAAAGAGGACTTTGAACTTAAGTTTTTTCTATCTATGTTAAGGTTTTTTGGCATTTGGATTAACCCAACATATATAAGCATAAAAGGATAATGGTTATTGAGCCACATGACCTCACTATACAATTACTCTTTTATGATTTTTGACTTCATATGGAGGTCATTTCCTATCCTAACCTTAAACTTAATTAACTTGATTCTCTCTCTTGTCCCACAAAACCATGAATACATAGTTCACTTCACTGATATGCATACTTAATGTATGCCAGAAAACATATACAACTTTACTTGATTAGCATGCATAAAGTTAAAAAATTGAACCTCTTCTTAAAGCATGCATGGAATTCATACTTAGGACTCCATTAAAATCATGGAATTCATACTTAGGACTCCATTAAAATCATGCATGGAATTCATACTTAGGACTCCATTAAAATCATGAATGTATATTCCTCACATGCTCACAAGCATGCATGTTCATACTTGTATATTCCTCACATGCTCACATGGTCTATTCATGTTCATCCCATGCTGTGGTGGACATTTTATGTCCATTTTTCTATCAAAGTTCATGTGGTGATTCCATTCTATGCTAATGAAAAACATCTTGTTATTCATATATGTCTAAGCGCATCACTTAAATGGATCATTCAAAGTGCATGTGGATCTCACATACTTCTTTTCGTATGCGTTGTTAATTGCGTTACTCTAGCATGGAAGACAAAGCAAACATTCATAAGCAAAAATTAGAAGTAGCACTTACCTCCATTATAGATCTGTCCATCCTTTGATCCCTTGTATTAAGAGGCTTACCTTCTTGGATATTTTTTAATTTGAGGTTACAAGATTTGACCATCATAATTTTCCAAAATTAAAGCATCTTTACTTGGGCATTAATATACTTACTCGTATGCCTGATTATGTATCGACCTTTGAAGTTTAAGGGATGTATGGATGCATTCTTACATTGATACATGAAACCCTTTTATGCTTGCCACCATATATAAGATGAGGTTGAAAATGAAGATGGCACACTTTCTTCACCAAGATCCAAGACTTCAAACCTTAAATTCATGCTTTGTTTATCCTTCATAGTTGATACATCTTTTGAAGTCCAATTGAAGTAAAAGAATTGAGAAAATATGTTTTTTCCTCTCTCCATACTCCTTGTGTGAGCATCCATATTCCTCATGTGAGCATCTCTCTCCATGCTTACCATGTAAGAAATTGGCCCAAAAAATAGAATAAAAGAGTGGCTGCTACATGCGCAAAATAGTGGAGTGGTGAGAGAAGCCGAAATAATCAAGGTGCAAGAATTCATTTGTAGCATCAAGTGGGAGAGAGGGAGAGATCACGATTGCACTGCTTGTCCATACCCTCTCTTATGGCATGTCCATCCAACTGGAGTTGCTGGCCATTGTGACAAGATGAAGGATGTCATCATGCACCCTATGGGTGTCAAGATCCCCTCTATATTGAGGGGGGGCACACAGTAGATCACTTTTTCTCTCCTAAAGATATTAAAAGGATTATTCATGGGTTACAACTTTGGTTCCAAAAGGTCCTACTCATGGATGATTACAAACGAATAAAATTACCCACACAATTGGCTCATGATACCAATGTTAAACAACCACTACATTGAAACTACATGTCCTATCCAGGAATCTCTTAGATTAACTAGCAAGACCACAAGGCTCAAGCATATAGACCACCAAAGGTAAGAAAGGGCACATATCCACTAATCCAAATCCACCCACATATATACATCTAGGTGAAGGGGGTGTATGCCCTTGGGTTTGTCCAAGTGTCCAACCAAGTGTCCCTCATATGGGCACTTACCCAAGGTCATCACATGCCTTCTAATTTTCCAAGGTCTATCACTCACATACAGCCCAAAGTGGGACTTAGAGAAGCTTCTGCAAAGTCTAAGGTTCCCACACCTTAGGATAAATCAAGCATAAGATTCAAAACCATTCAATATATAAGGGTTAAAACCAAAGGTTCAAGCATTTTCCAAGGGTAATATACACCATATTCTAGGCTTACATATATTTAGCCTCACGTAGCCATGCGTTATACAATAGTTTGGCTTTAGGTTGATGTAACTATAAAAAGATATCCCCATTTTTTGCATAATACCTTTCATCCCATTTCTCATAATACCTTTTCATCCCTCCGCTCCTCTCTTTGTGTCTCCCCCCTTTGCCATTGCAGGCACTATGCATTTGTAACCTTATTTTCCTTATTATAAGACCATTTCATTTCCTCTCTCTCTCTCTCTCCCTCTCTCTCTCTCTTTCAGTATAAAAGGCACTATCTTCCTTCTTCTATCTCTCTATGTACCACTTTTTTCTTATATTCACTATCACATCTCTCTTTTCAAGCTCCGTTTCACCTCTGCAAAATTTCCCTTATGAAGACATAATAGTTAGAATGCTCAATTATGTTTAACCAACAATAATTTTGATATAGTCTCTCCATTCATTTTTTTTGTTCCCCCTCTATTTTCTAGTACTTATGTTGCCTCTCTCTCTCTCTCTCTCTCTCTCTCTCGTTCTCCCTCCATCTCTCTCCCCAACTACATTAAATGCTATCATTTGTTTAGTATGTGTACAAACGTGATTATGCACTCGCTCATCTCTGTCATTCTATTTCTCTCTCCCCCGCTTCTCTCTCTCTCTCTCTTACTCCATTTGCACTAACCATAACAGAAGAGAACAATTGTGTCTATTTGGTTAAGAATTCCCTTGCGATTACAAATCTAGGTTCCAATTTGCATGGAAAAATTATAGGCCAAATAAGAATAGATCTAGGCTAGGTATGAAATACAACAACGAGATATCTAAGTCAATTTCGACTTCTACCCTACCTATAGATTTTGCGTCTTAAAAGAAAATTATTTGAGAAACTCAATGCCGTTTGAGGTAATCTTTTAATATGAAAAAATAAATTTTGTTCAAATGTCACTTCTTCTATTTCCATGACGTCTTGATATTTTAATAAATATGTAAAATTTCTCATTTATATACATTCAAGATCAAAGTCTCCATAGGAATGCGAAAGGTAGGCCTCGAAAAATTTTGCAAGTCCATTTTTCCCATTCCTATGGATGTCCTTAAATTGGCTACTTAAAGCAATACAAGTACATTAAGGACTATGGGGGATGCATTTAAGGTGCATGCGGATTTTCATACTAGGATCTTGTGAATGAGAAAAACTTTTAATTTTCAATATTGTTTTCCATGAAGGTGCTTCAAGTTCAATCTTATCATGCATACAAGAAGTAATAAGTGTTAGAAACATGCCATTTAGACCAAAAAGGGCCCCAACCACAAAAATGCAAGAGAGGACTTTTCAGAAGCTTTGCAAAGTTCCCTTTTGTCTTTTTGTGGTTGGGAATCTTCCGGTCTAAATGGCATGTTATTAATTAGTGTAGACATTATAGAAACATCTAGATATACTCAATACTTCACCCTCAAGTGACCACAAATGATCCATGATGCTCTAAGTTGTAAGGCCCCCATTATGATGAGAAGCCATTGTGAGAGCCCGAACATTTGTGGAACCCTAACTTTCAAGTTAGATGAGGTCTATGTGTAACCGTTGATGGTTATAGATGATTTTTGTGAGAGTAGCCATCGGGCTAGGTAGGACATAAACTTTCGAGCCACTAGTTTGACATTCAAGGTGAAAATAAAGGCCCTATGGCATCACACGGTTTCCCCATAGAACCTTAATGGGGGGAGTGTAGAGGGGGGCTTGCCCCCTTCTATGAGGTTCGGGGGGCCTATCCCCCCGGCCCGTAGGGCCAAGATGGTAGGACTTCTGGTCATGGAGATATTGCGGGATTGTATATTTTATCAACTATTTTGTATCTCCCGACTACACTTATCTATATTGAATCGCCTTGTAAAAGCTATATAAGCATGGCCCAGGTTGAGCTTTACATAGCATTGTGCACTAGTAAGCCCTTCATATTCTAGAGTCTACCTCGATCGCCATCTAAGATCCACATTGGGAGCACACGGGTGGACAACACCATCGTTGTAGTTGCATTACTCTTGATAATCTGAGAATCTGAGTTCTCTCTCTTAGTCCACGTCTATCTTTGTCTGTATTTTTCTCTCAACTCTGTCTACTGGTCTATTCCGCTATGTTGTTATTTTTCTTACATAAGTTTGAGAATAGAAAACTTACAAAGACGTGATAAATGATCATAGACAATAAGACAAGAGATCTATTACAAATCTCATCTATAATCACCACTAATCCTCCTAGCTAAGTGTATGTTCTTTAGTTGTATATTGAGTCTCTTATCATTGATGGCACATAGGTTTGGATATTCAATTACTATTATAAAAAAAGGATTCCCCCACTTCTTATAAAACTTTAGAGCTAGTGCTTGAATCCTCAACCTTGAACTATAGCTCTATAACTCTTGTTTTACTGCCCTTGCAAATGGTTTCCATGATATCAAAACTCAAATTGTTTTTTGATAATGTCTGTAAAGGCTTGAGAATACCTTCTTCTTCATTGCGATGCTCTTGCTCTGGATGGGATATTTGGTTTTAGTCTACGTGCTCAATGATGATATTGAAGATTCTTTATTTAAAAATTGCATGTATCTTGCAAATTCTCCTTGATGAGTGTTTTATTGTTAGCTTTGATCTCTCTCTCTCTCTCTCTCTCCTCTTTAGTTGGTACTACCCCTATATTCATAAGTAGGGTCTTTCCATCTACTCTATTATATGCTAGGATGTCTTGGTTGATCCATGCTAGATCCATTTAACTTTCTTCACTTGATTCATGTGACTATTATGGAAGAGGCTGATTTGATTGTAAATCATTGTTTGAGGAGTCCCCAAAAGCACTTGAGGTGGTAATTCAAAATCCAACATGCTTCATCATTGATGATTTCAATCGTTTCTTTGGTAGTGGGGATCGGTAATCTGATGATGTTGATAATTGTGGACGTTTTGAATTCTTTTGGATAGTTCACCTATAATTTCACATACATGTGATTGTTCACTTCAAAATTTAGTTCCATCACCTATATCGTGATGAAATATGTTGCACAATATGTTACATCATCATTTGTGTAGGACCATCCATGGTGTTTGTTGAGTATCTTACACATTTAATGTTATCGTTAGTGTCCATGTGAAAGGCCAAATGGCTACTAGACACTTTCACACATGAAGAAAGATTGTTATGCATTAAAGAATGCTAAAGGTAAAGGACAAAATGTTGATGAGCATGTTAAATAGCTACCTGCATCATCTACTTTAACTGTGAAGATTGAAGAGATCAATGTTATTTTTTATGATGATGATGTGTTGACACTTGATAACACTGTGCCAATTGAGGCTCTTATGGTTGATTCTCTTTCCCACACTTGGCTGCTAGATTTTGGTGCTTCTTTCCATGTGACACTGCATAGAGAATGGTTCTCTAATTATGTGACAAAGTCTCTTGGTACTGTGAGACGTAGTGACTCTTACTAGTGTGACATTGTGGGGATTGGAGATGTGGTTGTGTAGTTCATTGATGGTTCAAGATTTACTATGCATAATGTACACTATGTACCTCAGTTATCATGTTGTTTGATGTTAGTTGGTCAACTTGACGACCTTGGTTATAAGGTGGTTTTCTATGCTCTGGCCTTTTGCATATCAAATGGCAATATGGTTATTACAAAAGGAAGCAAAGTTGGCTCACTTTATCCTTTATTTGTATCACAAAAAGAACACTTGTTAACTGTTACGAAATAGCCTATGGCTTGTATTTGGCATGGCCATTTGGGCCACATATCTCATAGTGGAATGGAAAATCTTTCTCGTTCTAGCTACTTACCTGTGTTATCTTTCTCTGATTTTTCATTCGGTCAACATTGCCAATATGGCAAAGCAAACTAGGACTGTGCACAAAATGCACATTGCCTCTTCAATTGAGCCTTGAGATCTTGTTCATACAGATGTGTGTGATCCTATGCCGACAAGGTCATTAGGTGGTTCTCTTTACTTTATCACTTTCATAGATGATGCTACTAGAAAAGTCTGGATATACCCTATCAACTCAAAGGATGAGGTATTCCCTACCTTCAAAAAACGGCTTGCTTCAATTGAGACTAAAAAAGGAACTAAGCTCAAAGCTTTACATTCAGATAATGTGGGTGAGTATACCTCAAATTAATTCAACCTTTTCTGTTAGTCTAGAGGAATTCTAGAGAGTTTAAAGCTCCTTATACCCTAGTATGGGATGGTGTAGCTGAAAGGATCAATAGAACTAGGATACAATAGTTTTTATGCTGCATCATTGTTGCAGAGCTGAAGCGCACAGAAAGCAGAGAAAAAAAAGACGAGCCCCAAAATTTTTCCGATTTGGACACACAACTTTTGTATCATAACCATTCTTGTATATATTTTCCGTTGTAAATGCACTAGAGGAGTCCTCTAGATGCATCCCCACAAAAGATTAGTGATTTACCCATGTACAATAGTAGGAAATTAGTCTTTTAGAGAATAAAGTGCCGGTCTCTTGTGTGAAAGGACCAAACTTAGGGCACTAGTATATAAGTCAAAAGTGACTCATTGTAAAGGACTTCTTGTCATGGTGAAGAAGGAGCACTTCTGAATTTTCGAGTTTGCCTCTTTCTTGCTGATTTTGATCTTCATTTTGCTCATGTATGTGTGTGTGATGCTTGAAATGCAAGTGTAGGACTGATGTCTACCCCTTCCCCCTTGTTTTGAGTGGCTGTAGTGCGTGCGTAAGCTAGGAGAAGCAAAAACGCGGGTGTTGGTGACTCCCGTAATTCACTGTTTCTGCCATAACTTGCAGTAGAGTGGTCAGAATTGAGTGAAACCACCACCGTTGGATTTGTCTCGTCGAGAGCTTCGAAACGAGTACCCTATTGCCTATGTTCGGAGTTCTGGGCTGGGAGAAAACCTCAAAAAACCAAAACTGCTGAAAAGAGGCTTGCGGCAACACTTCCAGTATTTCAGTAGGTGTGGGTAGTATTAGTCTTTTCTCATGCTTGAATAGCTAACTCACTTCATTTTCTATCACGTGTGCACATGTCTTCATACAATTGGTAAGTCACTCCTTAGGATTGATAATTAAATGTGTGAAAAGAACTCCACTATATGCACTTGTATGGCAATTGAGGTATAGTCTCATTGGTACAAGTCCTTGAGTCATTGTGGCTCAAGTACACACGTTTTTGGCGCCGTTGCCGGGGAGTCACTCCACCAAGGTGCCTTCGTGATAGTTAGAGAGCAAGTGTGATCGAATCGTACTTGTAGAGGTTAATTTGTCCATTGACGAGTAGTATTCCATTTCAGCACTTGTCACTTCTCATCCTTGAGGTGTGTGTGATAAGTTTTAGGTTTAAGTGTAGGAGGAGGGAAGAGAAGGAAGAGTTAGGGTTAGGTTAGAAGGAGAGGAAAAGTGAGGAGAAGAGAAGTAGGAGTAGGCAAAAATTCTCAGAAAATCACCAAAAATCCCAAAAATTTTAAGTTCAGTAAAAAAAAAAAAGTATAAAAACCAAAAATTTGGCTCATTTGACACTTCACAGTGTTCTGGTATCGTTTGCGAGCAGCGACTAGTATCGTGAGTTTGGTATCGTGGCTTTCAGGCTTTTACAGCTAGGCTTTGAGCTCCCATTGCAATCAGGACAGTACCAAGGTAAACATTCTCTCAACTTTTCTGTCAAAAACATTTTAAAAATGATCAAACAAGTGATTACAAATCTGCGCAGTATCGCGGGGGGGAAAAACTGATAGCAGTGTTATCTTTTTGTGTGATACAGAGGTTCAGGAAGGAAGAGGAGAGTGAGGAGAGCAAGGGGGTAAAAAAATTTTTGGAAAATCTTGCTTTTAGGCTTGAGTATCGCGATCGGTTGAGTTTTGGTATCGCGATACCAAAATTCCCTTGTATCGCGACACTCGCCTGAAGTGTCGTATCGCTGGATACCTACTTTGGTATCGCGACACCATTTCGGTATCGCGACACTGAGTCGGTATCGCGATCGCACTCGATCTCTGGTATCGTATCGTCCGATACTAATACTTGGTATCGCGACACCGTTGTGGTGTCGTATCGCCTAAGTTTCTAGTATCGCGACCTCACTTTACCGAGTGGTATCGTATCGTCTGATACAGTGGTATCGCGACACTATTTTGGTATCATGACACTGCTTCAGTATCGCGATCGTGCCCTCCCAAGTGTCGTATCGTCGGGTGCTTATCTTGGTATCGCGACACCGTTGTGGTATCGTGTCGCCAAGGTTGGTATCGCGATCGCACTTACTGCTGTGGTATCGTATCGTCTCCTGTCAAGGGTCGTATCGCGACACCATATTGAGATCGTATCGCCTTGAAGCTCTGGTATCGTAACGTCTACTTTGCCGGTATCGTATCGTGGTATTTCCCCGTGGAGTATCGCGACACTATATCTGGTATCGTATTGTCTGGCACTAAAACCTGGTATCGCGACATCGTCTGGGTGTCAGGTATCGTATCGTTTGGAGCTCTGGTATCGTATCACTGAGAGCAGTATCGCCAAGGGTGGTATCGCCCAGAAGTGAACCCTTCCTTTTGGCAAACAAACTGAATCATTGGTAGAGCTGTCCCAAGGGGATCTAAGAAGCATAAAGAGAGGCTTCAGAGAGTGAATGAACTTGAGGTCAGGAAGAGTTCTAGGTAGTAGAAGGAGTGTCATATCCTCAGTAGGAAGTACAGCCCAGGCTAGTCATCACTCAGTCTACTTAGAAACTTACAGTGACTCGGAAGAGGAATTACTTATGGCTTCAGAAGACATGCAAGGACCTGCACCAACAGGAAGCTTCATGACTACTGTTGAAGGAGAGTACCGTACCTCCTTACAGTATGTGTCCACTAATGCCCAGGAGATTCCAATATACCTGGATGGCTTAAACAGATCCGTCGCCAGGATGGTAACTGCCCAAAATGTCACCATCATACCCCGACCAGCCGTCAAATATGAGGGAGGCGCATACATTGACAAAATGGGTCACATCTACATAGTAACCAAATTTCCTGAGAGGATCAATGAAAGAGGAGAGTTGACGGATCCCTATAACTCTGAAGGAACACACACCCTGAAGAGTTAGTGACCACCCCCAGAGGCAGGTCACAAATATCACGGGTCTTGAGAGGAGATTTGATACCTCAAGATGACTACCTATTGGAAGTCTACATGATTCACGGAGCGGACTTATTGCTTCAAATTGACGTACCTGTTCAAGGAATAGGAGAGAGCCCCATGACATTCTATGAGTTGAAAGACCCAGATGACGAAGCTAGACTCACTTACCTAGATAAGAACCAAAGAAGATATTGGCCTGTAGGTGTCCTAGACAGGGCTCGGCTGAGATATATGGGTGCACCTGTATTTCCTCAGAGAGAGCAGGCAACTACCTCGCAAAATCCTTTTGGAAATCAACAAGAGACGGAACATACCACATCAGGACAGACCAGTCAAAGAAGTGTGCCCAACCGTACTCATGTTCAGTTTGCAACTCCAGGAGTGCACACACACAATCAGACCCACATAGGGATGGGGAACCATTTCCGACCACCGGTCAGACCACGACCACCGGTGGGAGGACAGCCAGGAATGCCTCCATTACGACCAGTTGCCCCAGTCTTCCCTGTAATGCCCAGACCGCCTGAACCAATGAGGAGATTGAGACCAATCCAAGTAGCTAAGTGCGTGAGAAACCATTATGATGGATTAGGGGAGCCATATGATCATATTGCCGAATTTAAACAAGTTCTAAGAGCGGAGCAAGTTGAGGACTTCTTTGTGCAGTATGAGTCTTTTGGACTCACCCTCACAGGAACAGCTCTAACTTGGTTCCAACCTTTAGATCACAATCAATTTGGAAACATGGAGCAATTCTTTCAAGAATTCATCGGAGAATTCACAAAGAGAGGGATTAAACACAATTCTGCATCTTTAATCCATAGCTTTAAACAAAACCCTAATGAAACTGTGAAGACTGCTGCCCGAAGATTCAATCAATATGTGGATAGATGGCCAGTGGCTGAGAGACCGACTCAACAAAAGATGATTTCATTATTTTTAGATGGACTCTCTAACGGGACCCTAAGAACCCTAGTGTATGTGAAAAGGCTACAAACATTGAGTGAGTGTCTTCAAGAGTGCATCGATCTGGAAGATAATCTTGCTGAGGACCTTAAAGGTACTACCGACCTCACTAAATCAGAAGACTCAAGAAGCACTGTTACGTCCAGTTCTAGTAATATGGAAGAACTAGCGGAACTATTAGCAAAGAAACTAGGAGTACAAGGGCAGAGAGCTTACCAACATCCAGCTCAAAGAGTGCCTATGTTAAGGAGGTGTAACTCGTGTGGAGGAGAACATCCCACACACTTGTGTACCAGAGGAGGAGCCGGTGCACAACCTACGTATCCCTACAACAGACAACAACAACCAGGGACTTCTTCATACTGCCAAATTGAGCAAAAATATACCAATCACACAACTGAGAACTGTCCCTTTAACAGGCAAACACGACCTGTCCATCCACCCCAATACCGACCTTATGGATACCCACCTAGAGAGTTTGGTAGGGAGATGCCTAGATACAACCAGTATCCGGTAGGAGCACCAAGACAATATGAGCAAGCATCGTATCCACCACCACAACCAGTATTGGGACCACAGTTGTCACAACCTCAACAAGTTGTACCTGTGAAGTATACTCAACCGGAAGAAAACTTGGAAAGAGCCATAATACCAGCTTCAATAGTGACCAATGTAGAATCAACCAACCAAGGGTATGAACCTCCACTCGGAGAATACTATCCATATGAAGCCAGCATGATGGAATATGAACCAACATATGACGCGGCCTATTATGGATATGAAGGATTTGATCATACTTATGGAGCGGAAACTGCAACTTTAATGTATACGGTGCCCAAAGCACAACAACCATTGAGACCTCCAATTAGACCACCAGTGCAGAGAGGACCATGCTTTAGATGTGGAGGAGACCATTTCATTAGAGAATGCCCTCGACCTTACAACCCTCCACCACCCAGGATTTGGGAAGGATATTGCAGTGATTGTGGGAAAGAACATCTTTTTAGAGATTGCCCTAAGAACCCTACAAAAACTCAAGGTCCTGCACCAATTAATGTAATTGAGGTCTTAGAAGGATCTGGAAGTGAGAAGGAGTACACTGTACCACTAAAAGCTATTACTAGAGCTCAAGCAAAACAACAAAAGGAAAAACAACCGGAAGAAAAACCAGAGAACAATAAAACAGTAGAATCTAACATTCAGGTAGTCGAGGATTCCGAGGATCCATGTGAAAATTCCCGCAACACAAAAGCTCAGAAATGGAAAGAACGACGAGAGAAACTCAAGGATAAATGGGCAAGGAACAAGAGTACAAACAGTAAAAAGCAAATTGAAAAATCAAGTAAACACAAAGAACAAGGGAAGTCTAAGGAGACTCCCGAGATAATCGAACCTAGATCAGATAGGGATAAGCCCGGATCAATTCTAGCTGACCCAAAGCCAGACGACTTGGACATGTGGCTAAAAGCGTACCAAGCTAGAATCAAAATGGGACCGAACATAGAGCAACACGAAAAAATCTACCCTAGAGGGGAATTAGAAAAGGAAAGACTAGCCCTATGCAGAAAACTCATAGAGGTAGCACAAACAACCCTAGAAAAGACTGTCCCAACTCTACCAGAGGCAAGAATTGCACAGGAACCTTATGACGAATGCATCAATCCAAAGGAGAAAGAACTTAGGAAAGAAGATCCCCAAGGTGAACCAGAGGCAACACAAGATAGCCCTGCATCAGCCATACCAGACTTAGAAGCAGAATGGCCCAAGGACTTGTGGGATAGAATCAGAGAAGAACAATGGAAAAAGAATGGTGTCGATCCACCACCATTTGATGAAATAGATGTGGAAGACTGTCAACCCCATCCTAACCTCGAGGAGGCCTACGAGGAGATTTCAAGACTTGATAGAGGTAGAGAGGAGACCATAAGTATTTCAACATTGCCTAACTATATGGGGGAGTACGAAGGAGAGTCAGTGGTAATACGAGCACCCACGGTGCATGGAAAAGGAACAGGAGAAGGAAAGGAGAGTTCTCATAACTTAACAGAGTTAAAAAGAACAAAAGTTCAATGCCAATTAACGTTGGAAGATTTGCTTAGACTTAAACCCCAGTTGTGGAAGCAAATGGCAGATCAATTGAAACCACGGCCAAAGAATGAAGGATCAAAAGAAAAGGAACTGGAAAATAAGTCCACAATACAGGTTCCAGTCGACAAAGTAGGAGAGTTCAGTGAAGGAGATGAAGGTAATACGTGCTTACCTGTCACCTACAATGGGTACATGACCAAAGCCATCCTAGACACAGGAGCGGGAGTAGGAATCGCAACTAAGGAAATTTGGGAAAAGTGGGGAGAACCAGCCTTACGACCCACTCGTATGAAGCTCCAATTAGCAGACGGTCATGTGGAGAGACCCCTAGGAATATTGGAAGGAATTAAGTTAACCACGTGTGGAGTGGAATTTGAACACACACTGGCCATATGCAAGTTCGAAAAAGCAAACAATTATGAAATGATATTAGGACGACCATTCATGCGACAGATGCGAGTAGTACAAGATTGGGGCAGAGATTCATTATATCTCCAACATCAAGGGAACACTACCAAGATCAACTTGCACACGTTCGCTTATCGGGATGTCCCTCCATTACAATGGAATCCAGTCCACAAAGAAGAAGATGACCTATCCATTCACAGTGCTGGATCAAATGACCAGTCTTGGATGCATGAGGATGCCCAGTTGTGGATGTGCAAAGAAGCAAAGAAGGAGGAGTGTAAAAAACAATTGTGGCCAATAGGACACCCTAATTATCGATCGATAGAAGACCCCGATTACATGCCTCAAATTTTCTCAGACGAACTCTTCGAACCACATGGCTGGATGGAAATCCTAGCCACATTAGACGTTTGTGTGAATGAGGAAGTATTGACGATGAACGACTGTATAGACGAGGACGGATATGATGTGAACCTCTACATGGTTGCCCTCCAAGAAGTAGAAGCAGGAGAAATTGTAGAGGAAGAGTGGAAAGAAGAATACGAAAGCATAGAAATGGAACCAGAGTTTGACTCTGAGGAACAATATTTAGAAACCATGCAAAAGGAATCAAAAGAAAGACCAACAAAAGTCTTAGCAATCGAAACCATCCCTAGAGAGGACACGAGTAAAGTGGAACCGGAACCAGACCAATTCGAAGTTCCAGAACATTTTAAAAGATACGAAGTAGAGGAAAGAAAAGTAGCCATTCAAATGCCTAAACGAGAGGCCCGGGATGGAGAAGCCTATGATAACAAGGAACAAACCAAGAAGGTTGTCGTAACGATAGAAGACGGAGAAGAGAGGTGCACGTATATTGGAAAAGATGTATCGGAAGGAGAAGAAGAGGATCTCATACAACTCATCCGAGAGTATCGAGACGTATTTGCTTGGACGTACAAAGACCTCAAGGGTGTAGAACCCAGCATATGCGCTCATCGAATCCCTATGACAGCAGATGCAAAACCTTCTAAACAACGCCCTTACACGTATAATGAAGTTTACGCTGCAAAAATAAAGGAGGAGATTGACAAATTACTAGCGGCAGGATTCATTTATGAGATTGAACACACAGAATGGGTATCGCCACTAGTAGTAGTGCCCAAGAAAAACGGAAAATTAAGGGTGTGTATCAACTTGAAAAAAGTAAATGCAGCAACTATACGCGATAGTTTCCCATTACCCATCACAGACCATCTTTTGGAAAGAGTTGCCGGCAAGGAAGTCTATAGCTTCTTGGATGGATTCTCGGGTTACAACCAAGTAGCTATTGCAACTGAGGACCAGCATAAAACCGCATTCGCGACTGAATGGGGAATCTATGCATTTAGAGTGATGCCTTTCGGGCTCACTAATGCGCCAGCCACCTTCCAACGACTGATGTGTCATGTATTCAAAGAATTTCTGAGAAAAAGTATGGAAGTATACGTAGATGATATGTGTACATACTCAAATCAACGACCAGACCATATACCGGAACTGAGAAAAATATTCAATAAATGTAGGCAGTACAGAGTTTGTTTGAACCCTGAGAAATGTGTCTTCATGGTGCGACAAGGAAAAATCCTAGGACACATTGTTTCAAAGAATGGAATATCCACGGACGAAGAAAAGATTAAAGTTATCCTAGAGCTACCCAGACCCAAGAATGCGAAGGAAGTGCAAGCCTTTATGGGACACTGTGGATATTACCGAAGGTTTATTCACATGTATGCCATAATAGCCAAGCCCTTATACGGTCTATTGACTCAGTTCACTTGGACGGACGAGTGTGAGAAGGCCTTCAACGAGCTTAAGAAGCGGCTGAGTACAGCCCCAATTCTAAAATCACCCAACTGGAGCAAGCCTTTTCATATTCATGTTGATGCTTCGAACTATGCCATTGGATGTATCCTAGCTCAACCGGCTGATGAAGGGAAGCTTGACCATCCAATCGCTTATGCGAGTAGACAATTAAACCAAGCAGAAAGAAATTACACGACTACTGAAAGAGAGGGCTTAGGAATGGTTTATGCAGTGAAGAAGTTTCGACACTACCTCTTAGCCAACAAATTCAAGTTCTTCATAGACCATCAAGCTTTGTTATATTTAGTCAATAAACCTTGCAACACGGGAAGATTGGTATGATGGTTCTTGTTATTAATGGAGTTCGACTTTGAGGTAATAGTCAAAAAAGGAAACACACATGTAAGAGCGGATCACCTTTCAAGGCTAACGCATGGAGAACCACCTAGCGGAGTACCGGATGATTTACCAGATACATATTTGTTCAATCTTGAAGTATGTCCTAAGTGGGCGGAACGATTAATTCCCATACTCACGCATGGCCCCCAACACCCAATGAATAGAGATAGCAAAAAAGAAATTCTTCAATCAAGGAATTTACACATTGTTGCTGGAAGCATGTATTATAAGGAACCTAACGGAATCTTATCGAGATGTGTCGAGGAGGACAAACAGAAACAACTGATCAACCAAGCACATGTAAACAAGTGGAAAACCCATCAAGGGATGCACGGAACAATACGAGAATTAAAAAGATTAGGCGTATATTGGCCCGACATGTCCAAAGACGTTCACGATTATGTGAGTAATTGTGGGGAATGCCAGGAAACTAGTCCTGAGGATCACGTGTCCTTACCTTTTTCTACCATAGCGCCTAATTGGAGTAAATCATTAGTGCAATTCCTCAGAACGAAAGAGCACGAAATAGGAGCTAGTCTAGCAAGAAGGCGATCCTTAGAAGAAATGAGCAAGGATTATGTGATAATGGGAAGACAGTTGTTTAGAAGAGGAAGAGACAATCAACTCAGATTGTGCGTGCATGAAGGAGAATATCTTCCCATATTAGAAATGGCACATGCAAGAGCTGCGGGAGGACATTTTTCAGCAGATAGAACGGTCAAGATGATTCTCTTTGCAGGCTTGTGGTGGCCAACTCTACATATGGATGCAGAGACATATGTGAGAAGCTGTGAAACATGCCAGAGAGCTAAATATCCTATTCGGAGAGACGACATGCCTTTAAGACCAATGGTTTGTGCAAGAGCATTTACCAAATGGGGAATTGACTTCATAGGACCTATCAATCCACCTGCAAAAGGATCACATGCGGAGTACATCATAGTTGCCACCGACTACTTAACAAAGTGGGTAGAAGCAAAAGCCACTCGAAAAAATGATGCTCAAACTACAGCAAAATTTCTTTTTGAGCACATTTTCACACGATTTGGACTACCGATCGAGATAGTGAGTGATCGAGGAACACATTTCCTAAACGAAGTCATTGAATCGCTAATGAATGACTTCTTAGTGATTCATAAAAAATCGGCCCCATACCATCCTCAAGCTAACGGACAGGCTGAAAGTTCCAACAAAGTACTATGTACGATATTGACAAAGATTGTCAATAATAGAAGGTCAGATTGGGACAAACAATTGCATCACGCAATTTGGGCCTTCCGAGTGGCATATAAAACAGCCATTGGAACTACACCTTTCAACCTAGTGTATGGGCAAAATGCAATTTTGCCAATTGACTTCTTAGTACCTACATTAAAAGTGGCCCAGCAGTATGAATGGAACGGTCATGAATTGTCTCAGCAATTAGATCAAATCGAAAAGCTGCACGAGACTAGATTGCAAGCTGTAGCAGGCATCTATGCCGCTAAACGGAGACAAAAGGCATATTACGATTCGCACATTAAAGATAAGAGACTAAAAGAAGGCGATTTAGTCTTAGTATACACTCTAAAACAGCATGCAAAGAAACTACAGAAACGCGGATATGGACCCCTGATTATAAATCTAATCTCCACCAGTGGTGCAGTCAATCTCGCCACTCTAGACGGAGACATTCTTCCCAATTACATCAGTGGATGCCGAGTGAAACGATTCATGGAACCATTGACGGATCAAATGCTAGCGAGACTGTTAGGTGCTCAAAGTAGGAAAAAGGAAGAAGAACGAATACGAGAAGAAGCCCGACAAGAAGCACTAGAACGCATTAGAAAACGCAAGGAGTAGATCAGGCAACGAGATGAACGCTATCTCCAAGGAGAAGAGCCCATCCCTATGGCAAACTATCAGGTCAAAAATCAGGATATAACGGGTATGTGTAAAACACAACCTTACCTAAACCTAGGGATTGGCAAGACAGAGTATAAATTGATAGACGCATTGATAGACTCAGGAGCAGGCCTTAGCTGCATGCGAAAGAGAATAGCAGACGAGCTGCAAATAGAATTGAATCCCACGAGAGCCCAATTAATAGGAATTGGAGGTCACACCATAGAATGTCTTGGTACCACGAATGTGTCCCTCCACATAGGAAATTCCTCCATGGAGCAAAGAGTCCTAGTATGTGAAGATGACGATCTCATAGAAGACTTCATTCTAGGACAAGACTGGATCATTGAAACAGAAGCATGTATCCATCTGGCTCAAGGATATATTTCGGCCACGATAGGGCATAAGGAGATTTTCAGCGTGCTTGAAGAAAAACCATGTAATCAAATCATGTCCTTACCAAGACCGAAGGAAGTTCAAGAAGCGACGGAAGACAGTAGCAACTGTGCTCGACACTCAGAAAGCAAAGGCATAGAAACTGAAACTTTAATCATTGCTACATCACCTATAGCGTCGAAGCTATCCAATGCAATTGCGGATCAACCAACCAACGAGGAGACGCTCTCTCCTAAACAGGCTCAAAGCATCCAAAGATCGCACTATTGGAAACCCACGAGCAGATACTCGAGCAGACAACCACCCAAATATACGTGGGTACGAAAGGATCAAGTACAGAGTCAAGAAATGTCCACAAGCGCTTGGAAGAAGGAAACGGACATCACCAAACCTGCTACAAAAAATTACAAACAGACAGAACCAGTACAAGTATGGATTGCCAAGCCCCTGCTTGAAGCTCAAAGATCGCGACATCAGATATGGATTCCCAAAAAAATCTTACAAGCAGCTAAGCAGAACGTAGGGACAAAGGAGAAAATACCACATCAGACAAGGAACAAGTCAACAACACATAAAAGTCATCAGAGGAAATCGCAGAGCAATGCCAAATTCACTCGGACAATAGAGAAAGCAAATGGAACACGAGCAGCTGCACGAATCGAGAAAACCCAGCGACCTCTCTCAGTGTTCTCAAAATGGACCTGGAAACCAAAGCCACCACAAGGAGCAAAGGATCGAGGAGAAAAAGCACCCAATTGCACTCATGTTGTGTCTGATGCACCCAAAGTATGCATGATAGGGCCACATTACAAGGCCATGCATTCGGCACAGGATGTACATTGTCAAACTAGTGGTGCACGATCTCCAAGTGAGATTAGATCTTAGCTTTAAACTGATAGGAATGGACATACTATGTACATAAACTACGCTTCAGCTTTGGACTGACTTTTATGTTCTCTTTTCAGCAAAAAATATAAAAATACATGAAAAATTCAGGTATTACCCTTCTCACACCCACGGGAAAGGGACGGCACCATGCACTCGGAGCAATATCAAATTATCAGGCAACACATGGCGGAGGATTTCTGAAAAAAAATATGGATACTAATTCATACTCTCTATTAAGTGCAGATGGCTTCTGAAGATTCTGAAGCTACAATCCATGAGGAAGTCCAAGAATTTCCTCCCCAGTGTCTTTCGAAAGCAAAAGGCCACTGGTTCAGAGATGAGCAGCCAGTGGAAGAGTATCTTTTCTTGGCCAACATAAAGATCATGGACACGGATCACCACTTTCCGATCATGTCCCAGGACTTCAAGATTTTACATGGAATGCCATCTACCATCGATGTCATGAAGAAAGCAGGAATTCACAAGTATTTTGAGCTACCTATCTACAAGCCGGATTTCCAACGATGTACGCAAGTCATGAACACTTTGAGACCGGCACTACATGATCCATTGGTGCCAGAAGCCAATGTGATGGATAAAAATGGAGAATGGGTAGTCATTCAGTTCTCCCACGACTTGATCAAAGAAGCATTTGAATGGGAAAAAGATGGTATCAACACGGTCAAAGAAGAAATTCGTGGAGCAAACACTAGAACTTTTGTCGACATCAATAGAGTGGATATCGAAGAAGAAGTCAGGTTGATTCATCAACACTTCTGCTTCCCGAGTATGAACAGATACACGGCCCCTCAAAAAATTATTGTTCAATTATTGTCTCATGCCATAAAACAAATTGGAAATCAGGTAAATCTCACGCCATATGTGCAAGAAAGATTGTTCGAGGCAAAGAAGAAATGGGAAAATAAGAAGTTCCTCAATGGAACCACTGCCCTCACGATCATGATTTACCATGCATTGGGCATGCGCGAGTATTTGAAGGAGATGCCATCTTCAATGGAGTTGGCTCAATATGTCAAGAATGCTACTGTACCTAAACAAAAGAAAGGGAGCAAGCAAGCAGAAGAAACAGAAACAAGTTCGCAACCTCGGATGAGAGGCACCATGAGAGGTACAAAACGGCCTAGAGAAGTTCTGCAAAAAGAGGAAGAAGCACCACAACCAAAGAGAGTACATGTGCTGCCTACCACCACCACTCAAGGACCCAGAAAGATTACGGAAGAAGAATTAACTAAAGCACTGGAGGAGACTCACAAATATACGGAAGGACAATTCAACCTACCAGTGCAGGGTCATCACTATCAACAGGCTGCAACAATTCAAAAACCAAAAAGAAAACTCACTAAGGTACACAGATATCGAGAGATTGGGCTAGACAATTCAAGTTCAGGATCCGACGCCCAAGACAAGCAAACTACATCATTATTGGATGTCGATATTAAAAGTGAATCGAAAGATGATGGCCAGTGGGCCGAATTAAATGAAGTCAATTATGATGAAGCCCAAGCTGACAACAAAAAAGAAGGTCAATCATCGCTGGCAGACCAGGTTACAACCACAGAGAAGGCAAAAGAAGAAGGGCAACAACCCATTCAACAAAAAGATGCCTCCATCACCCACACAAAGGAGGACAAAACTGATAATGAGGTGCATGCAATGATATCAGAGGATAAGCCTCAGGAAGACGAAAAAGAAGACGAAGAGCCCTTCACCCCACTAAGGGTTGTGGCAGAACCGTCCCCTCTGGATGTAACATTTCAAGGGAGTGCCACGAAGGTTCGTAAAGTGGTCCAAGATGAAGCAGAAATGAATGTACAACTACAGGTCCGACAACCACACAAAGAACTGATCCACGTAGCACAGGGACAAGATGTACAAACAGGAGAAACCCCAGACATACCAAAAACATGGCTCAATGTGGATATAGCTCAGCTCAAGCCTGTGGTGCAGGATATGATTCGCACTGCACTAGACACTCAACAGTTGATGCTTGATGCTGATGAAGATTACGACCAAGCCATGCTCGATAAGCAGGAGCTTCAGAAGGAAAGTACCAATCTGGCAAAGAAATTATCTAAAGTAGAAGCTCAGGTGTTGAAGAAACAGGAAGAGATAAAAACAACCAAAACACAATGCAAAACATTAGAAAAGGAGAATGACCGACTAAAAGAGCAAGTGTTGGAGCTCACGAAGAAACTGGAGGTAACTGAAAAAGAGAAAACAAGAATACAGACTCGTAGCAAAGTGCTCGAATCACAGCTAAAAGTGAGCATGGAAGAAGCAGACCAACTAAGGGACAGGAACAAGGAGCTCATGACAGCTCTCCTCAGCGATCAACCACCGACAGACAATGACAAATCAAATGAGGATATCAAAGACATGGAAGAAAAGTTGACCAAGATGGCAGATCAGCTCAAACAGGAGCAAGAGACAATTGCAGAATGGGAACAGAAATATATGAATGATACTGCAGCTCTACGAAAGAAATGGAAAAAAGCCGAGAAAGATTATTTCCGACAGTGCAAAGAAGACACAGATCACATGCATATCGTGGCACAGGAATTAATCAAACATCAAGAAAAACTTACAAAGGCTGAAGAGGAGCTCAAGAATAAAGATGATATCATTAAACGGCTGCAGGAACAGATTGAGCTAACAGCAAAACAGGGGACACCAGTAATTCCTCCGGAAACAACGGCTACTGTGGAGGAAGAGGTCCGTCCTCTCTCTCCCCCCTTGTATCATTCACCACTAAGGGCGGAAAAGGAGGTTCCACTAGAACCTAACACACGAGACATTGCAGAATTGAGCAGACCTGAAAGGGCACTACTGGTGTCCCAGCTCACGGCTGATTTTGAAGATCAAATAATACAAATAATGAAAGAGGCTCGCATAGACAATAAACAGCTAGATCAAATTTTGAAGCCCTTCAATGTACCATATGGTCTACTTAAAGAACAGACACGCATATATATAAAGACTACCACGAATAAAGATCCGGACCACAACCTTCAATTCCAGCATGACACTTTCCAATATACTCAAGAGGAATTTGAGAAGGCGGATCCCATATGGCGAAGGAAAATTTTGGAGAAGAATCCGACTTTGCGGGTACAGTGGGAAGCATCACCATATGCGCTTCAGGTAAACCCATCATTTTGTCCTGTACCCCGTAGACGCTCTTGGACGCAATTTTGGGAAGCACAGCGTCAAGGCTCCATCAATAATCAGTGGCTAAATTACCCATTACTACCTAGTCCGCCACATAATTATCTACCTACCGAAGAATATATGGTGAAGACAATGGAATTCTGGATTGCCAAATATGCTACAGTGCCGGACTTAGCAGTCAAGATGACAAATAAAATATTTAGCATGCTCATTACAGTGTTGAAGGTCTTCCAGCATGCGAAGTACACATTTTTGAATTTCATTGGCATTACACAAGGGTCGGAAGCCCTCATTTTTGATCTATCAACCATCCCGAGCCGACTCACCATTATGGCATACTATTCCCGCCTTATGTTTTTGCCATCGACTTATATGCAGACCTTCGAAGAAGCATTCTTTACCGGCTTCTTTGAAATCGATTCGGAGATTTTTGTAAAGATGACTTCCAATTTAAATGCAAGGCTGGTGGCCTATGAAACTAGCTTCTTTGCTGATCACAGACAGGCGCCAGAAGACGGAGTGAAGTCAAAGCAATGGAAGGAATTCATGATATGTCATGCAAATCTGCTGAACCAACGAGAGCAAACCGCCATTCAAACATACACGCGTCGCCTCAGAAAGCCTGTCGAGGACGACAGAGTTCAGGAGGAGGGACGTGTAGAGGGACAATCAAGCAAGAAGAAAAGAAGAAGAAAATCAAAGTCCAAAACAATTCATTAAGAAGAGAAAAAGAATATATCTCTGCAGGAAGCCCCGCAGGGGCGCAACACCCATCTCTGCACAGAGCCCCGCAGGGGCACGCACCAGGCTACAACGCTAAACCCCGGGGTCCCAAGTCATGGACTTTTCAAACATCAGAGTAGGACCAAAAGTAAGAAAGGGGTAGAGGCTGAAAAGTTGAAGAGGGTGACTAAGAACAGCACATTCCTAGTCACTGGTGGCGTGCGTGGCAACCCAAGTCAACAGGCAAGACAACTACATCAGGCTCTCGAGTTGTAGAGCTTGAATCAAGAAGGCCATCGAATCTGCATGTCTGTTTAACTGCAGACAATACTGACCAAAGGAAGCGTGCGGAGAAAAGCAAGATCAAGAATCAGGCAACACAACCCAAGGGACGCGTTCGCGAAGCAAAGTCTGTCAAGGGACGACAGAGACAAAGAGGGGGAGAGTGTTGCAGAGCTAAAGCGCACAGAAAGCAGAGAAAAAAAAGACGAGCCCCAAAATTTTTCCGATTTGGACACACAACTTTTGTATCATAACCATTCTTGTATATATTTTCCGTTGTAAATGCACTAGAGGAGTCCTCTAGATGCATCCCCACAAAAGATTAGTGATTTACCCATGTACAATAGTAGGAAATTAGTCTTTTAGAGAATAAAGTGCCGGTCTCTTGTGTGAAAGGACCAAACTTAGGGCACTAGTATATAAGTCAAAAGTGACTCATTGTAAAGGACTTCTTGTCATGGTGAAGAAGGAGCACTTCTGAATTTTCGAGTTTGCCTCTTTCTTGCTGATTTTGATCTTCATTTTGCTCATGTATGTGTGTGTGATGCTTGAAATGCAAGTGTAGGACTGATGTCTACCCCTTCCCCCTTGTTTTGAGTGGCTGTAGTGCGTGCGTAAGCTAGGAGAAGCAAAAACGCGGGTGTTGGTGACTCCCGTAATTCACTGTTTCTGCCATAACTTGCAGTAGAGTGGTCAGAATTGAGTGAAACCACCACCGTTGGATTCGTCTCGTCGAGAGCTTCGAAACGAGTACCCTATTGCCTATGTTCGGAGTTCTGGGCTGGGAGAAAACCTCAAAAAACCAAAACTGCTGAAAAGAGGCTTGCGGCAACACTTCCAGTATTTCAGTAGGTGTAGGTAGTATTAGTCTTTTCTCATGCTTGAATAGCTAACTCACTTCATTTTCTATCACGTGTGCACATGTCTTCATACACTTGGTAAGTCACTCCTTAGGATTGATAATTAAATGTGTGAAAAGAACTCCACTATATGCACTTGTATGGCAATTGAGGTATAGTCTCATTGGTACAAGTCCTTGAGTCATTGTGGCTCAAGTACACAATCATGCAAAATTTTCACAAGGCTTTTGAGCAAAAGCAGTATTGATTCACGTGATTAGCCTTTCACCTAGTATTGCCAAAGTTCTAAAAGTGGTACAAGAGTTATGGAAAGGGAAGCCACCATATTATGATCATCTTCAAGTTTTTGGGCGTGAAGCATATGTTCATATACCCAAATATCTTAGACAAAAGTTGGACCATGAGTCAAAGAAATGCATTTTTCTTGGATATGGTCGAGAAGGAAAATTTGGATATCGCTTATGGGATCCTAAAACATAGTTAGTGATTAGAAGTAGTGATGTCATTTTCAATGAGTCTAAGATGCATAAACAACCCATTAAGGAGGTTGAAGTGAGAAGAGTGGTGTTTAATGATATTAGTCCTCTAGTTAGCATGCATAAAAATGTTGCACATAGGGATATTCAAGAGAATCTCCAATCAGATTAGTCTACAAATGTTCTTGTTCAGTAACCATTGAAATGCTCTACATGTGTCTCACATCCACCTGATAGATATGTTCCTAGTTTGGATTTCATTATGCTAACAGATGCTGGTGAGCCTTCTTGCTACAAAGAGGCCATGCAGACAAAGGATCATGTCAAGTGGGAACATGCCATGAAGAGTGAGTTGGATTCTATTCACAAGCATGGAACTTGGGATTTAGTACCTTTTCCAAAGGGCAAGAAAGTTTTACCATGTAAATGGGTATATAAGCTGCAATTCACATCAGATAGTGCTTCTCCAAAGTATAAAGCACAACTTTTTGCAAAGGGTTTTAGGCAACAACATTGTTGATTTTGAGGAAATCTTCTCTCTGGTGGTCAAGATGACTACCCTTTGAATGTTGCTTGGATTCGTTGCAATGGAGAACTTAGAGCTAGTCCAAATGGATGGGAAAACTACTTTCTTCCATGGAGATCTTACAGATGACATCTATATGGAACAACTAGAGGGTATGTAGTTCCTGGCAAAGAAATTCTAGTTTGTAAGCTGAAGAAGAGCTTATATGGACTTAAAAATTCCCTTACACAATGGTACCAAAAGTTTGATGCTTTTATGAAGTCTCAAGGCTATTCTCAAAGCAATGAGGATCATTATCACTACACAAAAAGACACTCAGATGGCAACTTGATATGCGTGATACTTTATGTCAGTGATATATTGATTGCTAGGAGGTCCTCTTATGACTTGTCAATTCTCAAAAAGAAGTTGATTCAGACATTTGATATGAAGTATTTGGGGGATGCCAAACATATTCTTGGCATGCACAATAATCATGATAGGAGTAAAAGATGCATATACTTGTCTCAAAATGAGTACATATCCAAAGTACTTCATAGGTTCAATATGCAGGGTGGAAATGCATTGAGTACACCTTTACCCACATATGTGAAATTGAGCAAGGATGATTGCCCCAAATCAGACCTTTTTGATGCAACAACTATTGGGAGATTCTTGGAAAACCAAAAGGAAGGAGTGTGGATCACTTTCAACCCCTACATCCACCTGCATATCAACTTTTGGACCTTCATATAAGCTTTTTTGTCAATTATAACGCAATATTGCTTTCTTTTTTATTCATGCCCCATATACAAAATGCATTTTTTTCATAGCATCTTTAGTATATGTGTAGTTACAATGTTGTTTAGTCTCGTATGGTGCATGGTGTTATTTGGAGGTACAAGTAAGTATTTTTCTTGCAGGTGTAGCGAGGGAAGAATAAGAACTTATCATGTTCTTATTAAAATACTGTGGCACAAGCACGAAGAAATACATAAGGGTGTGTAGTGCCCTTTGATTGATTTGTAGATAGATTGTGCCTATCGGCATCGTTTTTATTGTGGATAGTGCATGATGAGTACTTAGTGTAATTTTTTAGATTTTCATTTTTATGCTGTTATGCTACCAAAATATTTAGGATTTATTATGCATATGCATTAAAGGAAAGCATCATACTAAATTTTTCTTGTTTTATCATTTTCTTTTAAGCAAAGGCTTGTGAATTGTTTATTTTCCGCTTCCACTTGTTTACTTTAGGTATACATAGAGTGTACAACTTGAAAAAAAAAAACAAAAATAAAAAAGTAGTTGAAACCATATCCTAGCATGGAACTAGGACCATCATCGCCTATTAGGACTGATACACTCATGGAACAACACCCCCTAGATCCCATTCAAACCATGAGCGCTAGGATTGCCCATCTAGAGAGCACACTTCACAATATCTTGGAACACATGCATGACTCCAAGAAAGAGGAAGTTGTGCAAGATCCTGACTTGCCAGGGATGGAGGTAGATGCTCCAGTTGATCACCCAACTCCATAAGTCCCTATAGATAGCATCTTAGATAGAGAGGCCAGATGGCAGCTTAAGGATCTTAAGTCACCTAGATACCGTGGGTTGACTAGTGCTAGGACTACTGATGTTGTTGAGCAATGGCTCAACAAGTGGGAGCAGTGCTTCCGTCTGTGTCATGTCATGGATGATAGGCAAAAAATTCAGCAAGCCATGTATAACCTCATGGATGTCACCCATAGGTGGTGGCACAAAATAGAACAAGATAAGAAAGATCCCGATACTTGGGATCACTTCAAGGTCTTGTTCTACAACAATTTTGTACCATCTAATGAGAGGTTTAGAGCACTAGACACTTGGTTCTTCATCAGTCAAAAACATTAGACTATTCAGGAGTACTTGGATAAGTATAGAGAGGTACTTCTTAAAGTACCTGATACTATTAAGTTTCTTCAAGTCCACAAGTTTGTCTTGGGACTGAGAGAAACCATTAGACCTTTGATGAGGAAGGAGAGATGTCAATCCTTGGCACATGCCATGGGGATGGATTTAGTCTATGAGGATGGCCATAGGGGCACACACTCCCAGGGTTAGAGGTCCTCATGGACTAAGGTAAGCTGACCCTTCCACACATCTACTCTTGGCTTGATTAGTGCACAACCTTCTAGAAAGGCTAAGCATGTGCACATGATCAAGACAGTTTTAGGAGGTAAGAGGAAAGTGTCTGTTCTAGCTGAGAGGGCGTATAATAAGTCTATTCTTACCCCTCAACAAAAAGAGAAGGCAATGAAATAGGGGTTATGCTATGGGTGTCTAGGACAACACCTTTTCAAGGACTATCCTAAGAAAAATAAAATAGCAGCCACCATATTTATTAATCCCACTCAAGCTGGGAGTCCATTTCTTTAGTTATTTTGTATGCTTTTTGGATCTTTAAAATGAATCTACACATTCTTTCTTCAAATTTCATGTTCATATCTAAGCTTGTTTCTAATTTTCCAAAACCCAAGTTGGATGTGGGAATTCCCTTTATTGAATTCCACACTTGAGAAGGCCTTTAAAATAAGTAGAAACCCATTGATGGTTCTGATTCACCAAGGCATCCACTAGGAAAGTGTGTCAAACTGATGTGAAACCTATAGCTGCCCCATAAGTGTTGAGTGGTGAACTACAAGTGAAAGTGGCACAGAAAGGATATCAGTTTCCCAACACAAAACTCATTTTCATGAGGGGAGTCATGGCAAGATAGCCTATCAAACTACTCTTTGACATTGGATCGACACATAATGTGATTAGTTCTTGACTAGTCAAGAGCCTACATCTAGAGACTATGCAGTCAAAGTATGCCTACACAATAGAGTTAGCAGGTGGGAAGGGAACTGAGACATGGGATAGACAAGTTGTTGATTTGCCCATTCAAATCTAGTCTTATGAGGACAGACTAGATTTTGAGATAGCTAGACTGGCATGTTTTGATGTAGTCCTAAGTAAGAAGTGGCATGCTAAGAAACAACCAGTCATTGAATTTGCATTGCATGTGTACCGGTTTGAGCATGAGGGGAGGCGACTATTGATCCGTGGAGAGTCAGATCTCCAAGAGACACAATTGGCAACCGCTACCAAGTTGCTCAAGATTGATTGTAAGTACATTTATTTTATTTATTTTGTGTATTCATCGTAGTCATGGAAAATCTAGTTGGAATGCTTAAGCACTTTTCGAGAAAGTAAGAGCGAAATTCCAAGAGTTATTTTTGAAAGAATTACCTTCAAGTTTGCCTCCTTGCAAGAACATAGAGCATAGAATTGAATGGGTACCAAGAGTAATTCCAATCGCTCGACCACCATTTTGAATGAGTTTGCAGGAGGAGAATGAAGTCTGCAAGGTCCTGGACGAGTACCTATAGAAAGGGTTTATTAAACCCAACTATTCACCCTTTGTAGCACCAGTTCTTCTCATGAAGAAGAAAGATGGATCTTATAGGATGTGTGTCGACTACTGAGCACTCAATAAGATTACCATCAGAAATAGATATCCCATGCCCATGATAGATGATCTTTTAGATGCTCTAGTGGAGCCATTGCATTTAGCAAAATAGATTTAAAGAGTGGCTACCATCAGATTAGGGTAAAAGATCATGATGTATATAAGACAACTTTCAGGACCTACTTTGGGCATTATGAGTTCTTGGTCATGCCAATTGGTTTGAGTAATGCACTACATTTATGATGTTAATGAATGGCATTCTGTGACCGTTCATTGGAAAGCGTTTTGTAGATTTTGTTGATGATATGTTAATGTATAGTAGGACTGTGCATGAGCATGAAAATCATCTAAGATTAGTATTGAATGTTTTTAAAAGAGAATCAACTATATGTAAATCTAGAGAAGACTCAGTTGTTTCTTTCGAGGATAGAGTATTTAGGGCATGTAGTATTGGTTGATCGGGTTCAGATGGATCCTCAGAAGGTCTCAGTTATTCTAGCTTGGCCTACTCCTGAGGATGAGGGGCAATTACAGTCATTTCTAGGACTTTTTGGTTTGTATAAAAAATTCATCTCTTCTTATTCATCGATAGCAATGCCTATGATAAACTTGCTTCAAGGAAAAGTTCGATTTACATGGAAACAAGACCAGCAAGAGAGTTTTGATACTTTGAAACAAGCTGTTTCAGAGGCTTCTACACTCAAAGTTGTAGATCCACAAAAACCCTTTGAGTTAGAGACAGATGCTAGTGGCATAGCCATAGGAGCAGTTTTGAGCCAAGATGGCAGGTCAATAGCTTTTGAAAGCAAGAAATTGAGTAGTGCATAGTGCAATTGGCTAGTGCTTGAATAGGAGTTGTATGCAGTGGTGCATGCACTTAAAGTCTGGAGACTCTATCTTTATGGTGCAGACTTTAAGGTATACACAGATCACCATACACTCTAAGTACTTTTGTAGTCAGCCAGATCTTTGAGGTAGAGAGGCTCGCTGGGCTTAGCTCATGCAGGAGTTTCACATAGAAATATTGTATAGCAGAGGTAAAGAGAATATAGTAGCTGATGCATTATCATGGATAATGTATCAAATGAGGTTTATAGTTTTAGAAAGTTCATTGCTTCAAGAGATAAAGGAAGCACAGGTGGAAGATCCACATTTGTTACAAATTATTAGAGCCATCAGTGATGACTCTATTATAGGAGATGGAGCAGTTTCAACTGTTTCTTCACCTAGCAGAGCAAACAAGTCTAGTCCATATTCCAATTTCTCAAAGGAGAATGGAATAGTCAAATGGAAAGGAAAGGTTTGTGTACCATATTCTTGGGATTTGAGAAGAAAGCTCATGCATGATAACCATGATGTTCCTTGCACAAGGCATCCTTGTATTGACAAGACAATACAGTTTGTTAGAAGAGTATCTCGGTGGCCTGAATTAGCTAGAGATGACCACACTAATTGTTGACAGTATATGGGAAGAAGCAAGTACGGACACACATGTAGATCTAGCACTAAGGCAACCCTTCCTTTTTTTCAAAACCCTTACATCATTTTAAAGTGATTCTCATCACTGAAAACCCCTGTAAATACCATTTTCACCTTTTTGTAGCTCCATTTTGTACAAGCCGAGGAGTCCTCGAGCTTGAGGAGCCTTAGAAGTAGTTGCCTGCCAATTTTCATATTTTTTAGATCTCGTTTGAGCCCATGGGGTTGATCCGGGTTCTTAATCTGGACCACAGATCTTCTCAGGCCGTCTTCGTAGATGCGAGCACTTAGACGATTAGTCCTGATGTATTCCAATTGAGTCTTGTAAGGTCCTTCTGGCTTTTCTAGGTACGCCACTCCTGAACTACCTACTGGTCTCTCCATGTTATAGGACATCTCAGAATCACTTGTTTCTGATCTGGGAGTGTATGGGTAATCACTCAACTGCTGGGCCCAAGACCTAGCAGTGTGATTGACACCAGCTTCAAAAGATCTGAGGCTTTGTCTGTCTCGGCCTAAGTGTCTGCCTGATCTAAGGTTCATATGCCTGATTTATCTACCCCCTTGGACCCAAGCACACACTCGTTGCAGGTTAATTTGCACCAATCACTTTGTTCTTTTGAGTTGAATATTATGTTTATGATCTTGTCTGAAATCGCGTCGTCGGGAGTACTTAAGTAAATTTCGCACTTGATAAGTGATCGACTCCAGTTTACCTTTTGTCCCTTAGGGTTTTCGCACTTAAGACCTACTTAATTCTTGCACTTGGTTGATTAATTCTCTTGGACTTGATTCGTGCCTAACGTTGCCCTAATTAATTACCACACCTAAGTCGTACTTAGCCTAGGCTAGGAATTGACAAAGGAGGGTTGAGAGATCTTCCAACCTCAATTAGCTGGTTGACCAGACTGCTACACAAGCCCAGGAAGCCTTCTCCCAAGCTTTGTACTCACCCTTGCTAGCTTGCTTTGGATTGCCTTGAGTGCACACAATGTTCCTGCAAAAGCTCACCAGTCAGTATAGCTCTATTACCACAAGTAATTGAAGGACACACATCAATATTTTCAGTCCCCCCTGGAGTAACTCACTGTACCCCCTCAATCTTAGGACCACCTAGTCTCACCTAAAGGCCAACTTGAAAATACATGTTCTAAAACTCCACGTATGATTCTACAAAAAACCAGTCGAGGTCCACGTAGGATTTTCAACAAGCTTTCCAGCGAGACCAAAATCTCATCAATCGGAATTCGTATGGTGAAGTTATGACCATTCAGGCACTTAGGGGTCCAAACAGGCTCTCAAGGTTCAGGAAATTCCTCCCTGGTTTCTAGGTCTTTTGCCCACTCCTAAGGCTCTCATATCCTCCCAATGTGTCCAAGATTAAACCCAAAGATACCTCAATTCAGTCAATTAATTTACTCTAAATTTTCATGCGTTAAGCCCATGTATCACGATAGGTCGGGTCGAAGTGTCGCGATAGCTCGTGAGGTGTCGCGATACTCCCAAGTGTCGCGATAGGTCGTGAGGTGTCGCGATAGGTCGTGAGGTGTCGCGATACTCCCAAGTGTTGCGATAGGTCGTGAGGTGTCGCGATAGGTCGTGAGGTGTCGTGATACTCCCAAGTGTCGCGATAGGTCGTGAGGTGTCGCGATACTCCCAAGTGTCGCGATAGGTCGTGAAGTGTCGCGATAGGTCGTGAGGTGTCGCGATAGGTCGTGAGGTGTCGCGATACTCCGAGGTGTCGCGATAGGTCGTGAGGTGTCGCGATACTCCCAAGTGTCGCGATAGCTCGTGAGGTGTCGCGATAGGTCATGAGTGTCGCGATACCTCGAGGTGTCGCGATAGCTCGGGATATGGTGAATTTTTCAGTTCTGTCTAGTGATCCTAGGAGCTCTCAGCCTGCGCAGTGTCATGGTGCACTCAGAATTGTGATTGGGTGAAGTTTTCGAGGTGTCGCGATAGCTCGAGCTTGATGCCTCGGGACCTGTGCAGAGGAAATCCGTACCTGCTGAGCTTGTTGGAGATGATGATGAAGCTGAAGCCTGCAAGAAACATGCAAAAACACACAAAAACAAGCACACACACTCGCTCTCTCTCAAACTCGCACACAACAAATGAGGGGAATGACAAGGAAGAGGGAATATGTAGTGGAGAAGGAGGTGGAGGTGGAGATGGAGAAGGAGGTGAAGATGGAGATGGAGATGGAGAAAAATCAGAAATTTACCGACTACTCACCATTCCAACGCGTCCTCTCTACGTCTTACCATCACACGCTCGTCCTCAAAGCTCGATTCCCCGACAACGGCGCCAAAATTTGGTGTAGCTCAGTGATGAGTAGCACCTCCTTTAATGTCAATCCGGGAAGACATGAGGATGGTATGAAGACCTCGAGCAAGTGAAGGCACAAATGTGTGAGTGAGAAGCACACTAACGTGCACACACATACACACACACGCGTACACACGGCAAGAACAAAGAGAGTAAGACAATGGAATCACTTCTATTGCAACAAAGTTCTCATACAAGCTCAAAACTACAAGAAGCTACCCCAAAAATGAGCTCTCTATCTCTATTTATAGTTTTTGCCTAGCTTTGGCCCTATCCAGACCTAGTGTCCGGCCTAGTTAAAAATTAGGTTCCAAGGTTTATTTGAGACACCTGGTAGTCAAGTTCGAGAATGGAGCATACCTGGATAAAGAGGGGACTATTTATGTAGTCACCACTCTTCCTGATAGAACAGACGAGTTTGGAAATGTGATTGCAGAGACCGACATGGGTGATATAGAACAAGGAAATTTAGAGAAAGAGCCGAGAACTTCCCAGGGTAAATCTGTCTTGACCAGAATCATGACTCCAGAGTGGATTCCACAGGATAATAAAAGCATAGATCTGCTTTTAAACCGAGAAACCGATGAGGCTTTTTGGAGATATAAATCTGCTCAACCTCAGGAAGTGAGTGCCCTCACAATCTATGAGTTTAAAGACCCTGATAGCCCAGGCCAAGTAACCTACCTAGACAATGCATCAGAGAGAATCTTCATGGTCACTGAGCATGGCAGACATGCCTACACATGGAAGGGTGAATTTGTTTTTCCCCAACCAAGGTCTAATGTGTCCTTTGGTCACCAAGGAGCTGGGACCTCCCAAGCTCATGGAGCTCAAAGAGATAGAAGTAGAGACAAACCTGAGGTAAGTTTTGCCAACTCCCTGGGAAGAGAAAGAACGGGAACGGAAAGGAATAGAGTGGAACCTGAGGGACATAGAACCCCATGGAATCAAAGGAATGCTGACGAATTTCCTTTGCCAAGGCCGAGAGAACACACTAGGACCCTGCGACCAACTCAACTGGTGAAGTCCATGAAGAATTACTTCGATGGCACTGGAGACCCTTATGACCATGTGGCAGAATTTCGGCAAGTATTGAAAGCTGAACAGGTAGAGGACCTATTCACACAATATAATGCTTTTGGTCTAACCCTTAGGAACACTGCCCTTACGTGGTTTCAACCACTGAACGAGAGGCATTTCAGAAACATAGACCAGCTCTTAGAGGCATTTATCATTGAGTTTTCTAAGAGTGGAATCAGGCACAACACTTCCTCACTAATTCATAGCTTCAAACAAACACCTCAAGAGATGGTCAGACTAGCTGGAAGACGATTTAGGCAATACTTGGAGAGATGCCTGATGCCGGAGTTACCCACACCAGCCAAACAAGTGGCCTTGTTCTTAGATGGATTGTTGAGCACCAAGCTCAGGTCATATGTGTATCTGAAGGACCCCAGAACGATCGAAGAGTGCATGCGCATGTGCATAGACATTGAGGACAATCTAGGTGAGGAATTAGAACTATCAAAAATCTATAAGGATTCTGATAACTCTAGTAGCCTCACATCTGGTCAATCCACATCCATTGAGGAACTTGCAGAGAAGGTAGCTCAAAAACTAGGTGTCTCTAGCAAACAAATTCCGAGATTTGCCCCAGTTAAGCGGTGTTACACTTGTGGCGGTGACCATATGGCAAATGTATGTCCCATTATGGCCCAACCCCAGGCAAATCCTAGTAGCCAGTACTGCACCATAGAGCGCAGGTACACCAACCACAGTGCACAAGACTGCCCATATAACAAACAAACTGTTAGGCAAAATTACCCTCAGCCATATCCACAACAGGGTAGATACCAGAATCAGTACCCACCACAACAATACAACAGACCACAGCAAACTTATCAGCCACCTTATCAAGGGCAGCAGAGACCTCAACCAGTCCTAGTGCAGCAACCCCCTGCTCCAACTAATGTGATCCCAGTGAAATATGCATCTGCTGAAGAAAATCCGAACAGAGCCATAGTCCCAGTCACCCCATTGCTATCAGACAGTGATCCAAGTGACCATAGTTTTGACTCCACACATATTGATAGCCCACAGGCTTACTACATGCAGTCACCCGAGCATAACGAGTCATACTATTATGAGGACCCAAGTGAAAATAGTGGGGAGCCTGAGTATGCTAATGTCTTGTACACAAACCCCAACTCTAGACCTCAACCTAGGCAGGTACGACCCCCATTCCCTAGAGGACCATGCTTCAGATGTCAGGGAGATCACCTTATACGTGATTGTCCACTGCCTGCCTCTACACAACCCCAACCAGTGACAATTCAAGGTTTCTGTCAAGACTGCGGAAAAGAGCATCTCCTACGAGATTGCCCAAAGAACCCTAATAACATGCCTAAAATCACTCCTATCAATGTTGTTGGGTTAGTTGTAGACTCCACAGGGAGTGTGACTTCCACTGCACCTGTGCAAGTGATCACAAGAGCCCAAGCACTACAACAAAACCAAGGTGTTGGTCAGGAAAAGAGCCCCTAGGTGAGTGAAACAGAGAGCATAACCAAAAAGAGGACTAGAGCCTGGAAGGATAGTCGTGAAAGAATGAAAAGGCAATGGGCAAAAAAGATGAGCGAACTTGAAGAAAGCTTGAGAGAAACCAAAGCAAAGATAAGTGAACTCGCATCTCAAAACAACTCTTACACCACCCCTCCACCACCTCTCCCTTTACCCGCCAATCCACCTTCTTCCATTCCCCAACCTTTCAATACACCACCCTTAACCCACCCACCACCCAGAGTAGGATCCGTCCTAGCCGATCCCACTCTCGAGGACCTAAACATGATGCTTAGAGCATATCAGGCCAGAATCCAAGAAGGGCCAAACGTAACTGATCATGAAAAGTGTTACCCTAGAGCAAAACTAGAGCTAGAACGAACCAAAATTTGCGCTAAGATGGTGGAATTGGCTCAGACTATGTTTGAAGCCAGTCGCCTCTTTAACATCTCTAGTTCAGCTAACACACAGTTACACTTTGATGGACTACTAGAACGAATAGAGAGGCTAATTGCACAATCAGAAAAGGAACCCGCCTCTCAAAATAAGGGCAAGGCAAGTGAGAACGTGAGCCTACCTCCCCAGGAAGCCTACGTGCCTAACTCTACGGAGCCAGACACATCATCTTCTATGAATCGGTTCACACCAGAATTCCTACGAGAGATTCAAGAAGACAAATGGGCTAAAGAAAGTGAAGTCCCTCCTCCCATTGAACTTGTGGATGATGCACATGAGCAATTCCCACAGGACATCCCATCCATTTATGAGGAGCATGAGAGCATCCACTCTCAAGAGAGATTAGACTTTGAGTTTAATTCTCTACAAGAATTACCACATTTCACAGGCCCATGGGAAACCAAGTCTACTTGTTTGAGAGCGCCCACAGTCATGATAAGAAATGAAGTTCTATCATACTTAGGAATACAGAGGTAGTAAAGAACACTAAAGTGCAGTGCAATCTCACTTTAGAAGAGCTACTCAAAGTTAAGCCAGAAGGGTGGAAACATGTAGCCAAACAAGTGCCAGACATAGCAAAATCGCGCTCCCAAGTAGGATCTCATAGAATAGTGCCTGAAATACCATTGGATAAGATAGGAGACATGAGTGAAGGAGAAGAAGGAAATACCTATCTCCCAGTTACTCATCAGGGTTACACAACCAAGACGATTTTGGACTCAGGTGCAGGAGTTGCAATTGCTACAACTTCCCTATGGAAGCGATGGGGCAAGCCAGCACTCCGACCAACGAGAATGAAATTGCAGATGGCTGATGGTCATATTGAAAGGCCCTTAGGATTGCTAGAAGGAATAACTCTCACTACATGTGGGGTTGAGTTTGAGCATACTTTTGCTATATGCGACTTTAGCAAAAACCAAGCCTACGAGATGATTTTGGGAAGGCCATTTATGCGGCAATTGCAAGTAGTCTAGGATTGGGGAACCAATTCCTTGTATTTGCAACATCTAGGTGTTACAACCAAAGTCAATCTTAAGGATTACTCTCATAGAGATGTCCCTCCTATCCAATGGAACCCCATCCATAGAGCCAAAGATGATACGGAATCGGTGCATTCCCTAGGATCAGGATCCTCATGGATGCATGAAGACACTCACTTATGGATGTGTAAGGTAGCAGTAGAAGAAGAGAAGAGAGAAAAAGCCAGGGAGATAGGTGCAAAAGAAACCCATAGATCAATCCAAGACCCAGCCTATGCACCTGTAGTTTTTCCAGACGAAGAATTCGAACCTCACGGCTGGGCAGAAATTCTAGCAACCATGGATGTAGCCATCAATGAAGAACAATGGACACCTCACTGTGATGAGGATGGCTATGACATTTCAGTCTTCTCCATAGAGCCGATCATGGGAGAGGCAGTTTTAGAAGAGTGTGAACCTAGCCCTCATGCATTTGAGGATGCGAGCGACTCCGATCTAGAGTCAATCATTATGGACCCACCTTTTGCATCAGATGAGGAATACTTCTATGAAGTAGAATTTCAACCCCAGAGGCACGGAGAGCTTACCAAACACGTCAGGCTAGCCACACATGTAACCCCTAAGGAAGAAGGGAAGAAAAGGAAGAAGAAAGAAGTCACACAAGAAAAGGAGGAATCTTTGTTTGAGGTCCCAGAAAATTTTAAGAAGTATGAGATAGATGACAGAAGAGTCATGATCAGAATGCCTAAACGAGAGGCACAATCAAGAGAGGCCTATGATAACAAAGAAACCACCAAAAAAATAGTAGTGGCCCTAGAAGAAGGAGAGGAGAGATGCACGTACATAGGCCATGACCTAACAGAGGAAGAAGAGCATGCGTTAATAGCCTTGCTAAGAGAATACAGAGATGTGTTCGCTTGGAGTTACAAGGATTTGAAGGGTGTTGATCCAGATATATGCTCACACACTATCCCCATGACCTCAGATGCCAAACCCTCTAAGCAAAAGCCATATACATACAATGATAATTATGCTGCCAAGATCAAAGAGGAGATAGATCGACTGGTTGAAGCTGGATTTATCTATGAAATTGAGCACACTGAGTGGGTATCCCCCATTGTAGTGGTGCCCAAGAAAAACGGAAAGCTGCGTGTGTGCATTAACTTGAAGAAGGTTAATGCAGCCACAATTCGAGATAACTATCCGCTTCCTATCACAGAGCATCTCTTAGAAAGAGTAGCAGGCAAGGAAGTGTACAGCTTCCTCGATGGATTTTCACGCTACAATCAAGTAGCCATAGCCCCAGAAGATCAGCATAAGACGGCATTTGCCACCGAATGGGGCATATTTGCCTTTAGAGTAATGCCATTTGGGCTTACCAATGCACCAGCTACCTTCTAGAGGCTGATGTGCCATGTGTTTAAAGAGTTCTTAAGGAAAAATTTGGAAGTCTATGTTGATGACCTCTGTGCGCATTCCAACATTAGACAGACACATATACCAGAACTCAGACAAATCTTTGACAAATGTAGAGAATATCAAGTCTGCCTAAACCTAGAAAAGTGTGTTTTCATGGTTAGGCAAGGCAAGATTCTAGGACACATAGTGTCAAAAAATGGCATATCCACTGATGAAGAGAAAGTGAGAGCCATAGCGGAGCTACCTAGGCCAAAGAACGTCAAGGAAGTACAGGCTTTCATGGGGCATTGTGGTTACTACCGCCAGTTCATCCACATGTATGCTGTCATTGCAAAGCCCATGTACGGACTTCTGACTAACTTTGAGTGGACTGATGAATGTGAGAATTCCTTCCAGGAGCTTAAACGAAGATTATGTTCAGCACCAGTCTTGACCACACCAGATTGGAACAAGCCATTCCATGTTCATATGGATGCCTCCAATTATGCTATTGGATGTGTACTCGCACAACCTATGGGTGAAGGTAATCAGGATCTCCCTATTGCCTATGCCAGTAGACAATTGAATGCTGCTGAACGGAACTATACAACCACCGAACGAGAAGGATTAGGCATGGTGTACACGGTTAAAAAGTTCAAATTTTTTACTGATCACCAAGCTCTACTGTACCTGGTAAACAAGCCATGTAATACAGGTAGATTAGTAAGATGGTTTCTCTTACTGATGGAGTATGACTTTGAGGTTGTGGTAAGGAAAGGGAAGACTCACTTGAGAGCAGACCATCTGTCTAGGCTCACATCTGGAGAAGCCCCAGAAGGAGTATCAGATGACTTACCTGATGCTTACTTGTTTAATTTGGAAGTGGTGCCGCAGTGGGCTAAGCCATTAGTGCCAGTATTGACATACGGGCCTAACCATCCAGTAATAACCACACAGGATCGAGAAGTTGTAAAAGCCCAAAGGTATCATATCTTGGCAGGAGGTATGTACAAGCACACAGATCAAGGGATCTTGGCTTGTTGTGTGGAAGAGGATGAGTACGCCAAATGGTTGCAATTAGCACATGTAGGTGCATTAGAGCAACACTACTCAAAACAACGAACCTTACAGACACTAAGGAGACTCGGAGTGCATTGGCCGATGATGGAAGCTAATGTCCAAAAGTTGTGCAAAGAATGCCCAATCTGTTGCACTAAACCACCTGTGGAACATGCCACACTTTATCAAGTGTCCATAGTGCCAGATTGGAGAGAGCCACTAGTGGCGTTTCTGAGGACGAAAACATTCCCTCAAGATATGACCCTGACGAGACAAAGAAGTCTAGAACAAGAGGCCCTAGATTACTCACTCATTGGTGATAATCTATACAAGCGCGGAAAAGATGGTTACCTGAGACTATGTGTTCATGAGAATGAATATCTAAAGATCTTGGAAACTGCTCACCAGGGTGTAGTAGGAGGACACTTTGGTCCAGATAGGGTGATCAAAGCAATCCTATTTGCAGGATTTTGGTGGCCCACCCTTCACATGGACGCACATACCTATGTGAAGAGGTGTGAGATTTGTCAGCGAACCCAGTATCCTATACGCAAAGATGAGATGCCACTGAAGCCCATGATGGGTGGACGTGCATTCTCTAAGTGGGGAATAGACTTTGTAGGTCCTATCAATCCCCCAGCTAAGGGTTCCCATGCTGAGTATATCATCGTTGCCACGGACTATCTAACCAAGTGGGTAGAGGTAAAAGCCACAACGAAGAACGACGCTCAGACAACTGCTAAATTCTTGTTTGAGAATGTATTCACAAGATACGGGCTACCTATAGAGCTAGTTAGTGATAGAGGCACTCACTTCTTGAATGAAGTTATTGAAAATCTGCTCCAAGAATTCTTGGTAGTGCATAAGAAGTCTGCCCCCTATCACCCTCAAGCCAATGGGCAAGCCGAAAGCACCAATAAAATCCTATGCAATGTATTGACAAAATTAGTGAACAATAAACGCTCTGATTGGGACAAACAGCTACACCATGTTGTTTGGGCATACCGAGTCGCCTACAAAACGGTACTCCAAGCCACCCCCTTTCAGATGGTATTTGGCCAAAACGCCGTGCTACCTTTGGACTTCTTAATACCTACATTGAAAGTAGCACAAGAGCACGAATGGACGGGTCATGAACTCTCCTCTAGACTTTTTGACCTTGAACGATTAGGAGAAACAAGACTGAGAGCAGCTGCAGGGATATATGCAGCTAAGAAGAGACAGAAGGCATACTTTGATGCCCATGTGAAGGATAAGGGCTTGAAAGCAGGAGATCTAGTTTTAGTCTACACATTGAAACAACACGCAAGGAAGCTAGAAAAGAGAGGCTACGAACCTATGATCATCAATAGGATCTCCACGAGTGGAGCAGTACAACTAGCCACTTTAGAGGGTGATGTTCTCCCAAACTATATTAGCGGATGCAGAGTCAAGTTGTATCAGGAACCCCTCATGGAGGAAATGCTAAGTCGACTCAATACTGCTAAGCAACGTAAAGAGGAGGAAAAACGAATTCGAGAAGAAGCACAGGCAGAGGCCTTAGAGCGCATCAGACGAATGAAGTTGAGGAGACAAGGGAGGGATCAGCCTATGATTGACACTCAAGAGTCTCCAGGCTATCACATGGCCATGTGTGAGGCTTCAGGTGAACGTACCCATAAGATAGTGGATCGACGACCTTTTGTGACCCTAGAAATAGGACAAAGAGACAACACAACAAGCGTGAGAGCTTTAATTGATTCAGGAGCAGCCACAAGTGCAGTTCGGCTTTCTTATTGCCAGCAGCTGCAATTGGAGGTAAAACCCCTAGAAGCATATCTGATAGGATTAGGAGGTGTTGAAACCCCTTGCAGGGGAGAGGTGGATCTTCCCCTCTACATACAAGAGGTCCTCATGCCAGCAAAAGTGCTAGTGTGTGAAGACGAGGATCTGACCGAACCTCTAGTCCTGGGCCAAGACTAGATCTACGATCACGCAGTCAACCTCAACCTAAGAAGTGGACTTCTTCAGGCCTGGGTAGGCCAAAGCTGTCTCACGATTGAATTAGAAAATCAAGCACTCAAACCAATAGAACAGGCACCAACTCCTGGTCCCTCCAGGAATCCACATGAAGATAACAATGTTGTTCTTGTCCAAACTTCTATGGTGCAGAGGATTGTCAATCTTACCAAAGGTACAGGAGTCAATGAGGAGTTCGCAGCGGGGTCAAAGGAGATTCTAAACATGAAGACCAAACACTATACAACACGAAGGAGGCCATTGATCAAGAAGCAGGAGCTCCAACTAGTGCAACACGGAGTACCTCGTGGCACGAAGCAGATCTGGATACGCAAGGATGGAAAACCCACAACTCTAATAGCAGACTCTCGAGGAGGCCACAAACAAGCCACACCATCACGGACACAAGTGAAGGAGTCCCCTAGACAACCTCCTAGGCACACCACGTCTATTTGGGTCCCTAAGCAGTCAATGAAGGCTAGCCCCAATGCTAGACACATATGGGTGCCCAAGGCCTGTTTACGAGCCCAAATAGCTCCAACTCTAGTTACTGGCATAATTCAACACTCTCAAGTCCTCTCGACTAACAACGCAGGAACTCTACCTAAATACCACTCTGACCCACACTCAGTCACACCGAGGAATGTTTGGAAATGGGTACCCAAAAGGTCCCAAACCCATCACAACCTAGTTCATAAACCGTTGCCTGTCTTTAGCTCTAAGAGCTACGAATCCCCTATCAAAGTTTGGAGACTTAAACCATGTATCAAACCCCCTGACCCAATTTTTGTAAATCCATCCACTCTGACATAGGTGCATTCTGAGTCCACTGCATAACCAAAGTAGGCATCTAGGATGATACTGACCTCTAATCACCACTCACACCTATCACAAGCACTTCATCTCTGACCACTAACCTTCGGGATTGTCATGTTAGTATTGTGAAGGGAACACCATTACATCCTGTTTCCTATGCAACACTAATGTGCCTTTCTTCTTCTAGCAGATAAGCACCCGATTCCCATGGCAGCAGCAGCAGGCACGTTTTCTCAGGCAGGCACCAGCACTCAAATCAATTGGGATACCATGCCTGTGGAGGTTCCATTGACAGCTAGGCCGGAGGAGCTTTTGAACGTAAGAAGAATTCCCATTTTGGATCCACCAAGTGGCCTAACAGAAAGAGTAAAGGGGCATTCTCACTGGTTCAATGAGATGCCAGGAGATTTGGGAGACGCTGATCATATCTGGGAATCCAAGATGGAATGTGGAGGAGTGTGGTGGACCTTCCGGTTCTTCTCACGAGAATTTGAAGCATTGCAAAATGCAGCTCCTCTTCAGGATATTTGGCAGAAAGCGGGATTGCAAGATTACTTTAGTGTAGCTTTGCCTAGACCAGACTTTCTTAGGTGCTACTACTTGATTGCCACACTGAAGCCGACAGGAGATAAAGATCATTCAGGCACATTCTGGGTGCCCTCCCTATCAAACCAGGAGGAAATGAAGAAGTTTGAGTTAAATGTTACTTTAATCAGGGAAGCTCTTCAGATGTATGGCACCCATGTGCCTTCCGATCGCGATCCCTTGATACCAGAGTCAATGAAGAGCAACAGAATCAAGAAGTTGAAGGACATGTGTGCCCTCACCCCTAACATCGCCATACCCCTGCGAATGTGCCTTCAACACTTCGCATTTCCAGCTCAAGACCGCTTTACCCAACCTCACAAGAAAATATGGTATGGATTATATTTAGCAGAGACTGGAAGCTTGCCAATTAAGATGCCTGTATGGATTCTGGATCAATTGTATGAAGCAGGCAAGCGGGGTGTGAGGAAGCATACATTACACGGTTGCTGTGCGATTACCAGAATTATTTATAGATGTCTTGCATATGACGTGCCAATAGCCAGGGCCCTTAAATATTCACAACTAGAGTTTTTCAAGGGGCGGAAGTCAGGGAATCAACCTGCGAAACGAATGCGTGGATCACTTTCCCAGGTCATGATCCCTCACGAGGCCACAGCCGAAGCTCCCCCTAGAGAAGAAGCACATGTAGCACCTTTCACGGTACATCTCCAAGGAACTCAATTAGGGGGCGTAGTACAGCCCACTCCATCCGCCCCTCCACTACCGACCGATGCCGAGTTTGCATCTATGGCCACCTTAACTGAGGATCCCAATTTTGATTTTGAAAGATTCCTACAGACGGCCCACTTATCTGATAGTGAAGATTTTCCTGACAATGCCGATCCGGGATCATCATTCCAAAGAGAACAGCCACAGGGCGAGACAAGCAGGGTACATTGGGAAGGTGAGGCACAACATCCTCATGGTCCAAGCACACAAAATCAGGAAGAAGAACGGAGGAATGAACCAGAGGAGAGTGAAGGGGAGGCCCCTTCCTACATGGCACAACTCAAACGGCTATACAAGACAATCAAGCAGGTATAGAGAAGACATAAGATGACAGAAGAGGCAAATAGAGCTCTAGTGAACCAAATGCTTCAAGCCAAGAATGTCGACTCACATTTTGTTGAATCATTGAATCTATTGGCAAAGACATGTGGGATCGGGGAAGCATTGAGGACAATGGTTTATCAGGAGAACCCTACCTATGATCAACGAAGGATTGATACACGACCACGACGAGGAAAAATGATTCAAATGGAAGTCTCTACTGCCTTGCCTACCACAATTTCAGAGGATGTTCACATGACAAGCCCAAGTCCCACTGACGAACAAGATGTAATTACACAGGTACCATCTCCACCGTCACCTTCCATTCAACCCTCAGAACCCTTCTCCACTAGTCTTTCTGAACAACCGATATCCACCCATCATGAAACCATTGTACACACCTCTGTTTTTACATCCTTCCCTTTACCCACATCCATCACTTCCACCCAAATTTTTGAACCTCACACCGGTCATCCTGCCACCGATCAAACCATAATAGGTCACCCTTCCTATCTCCCCGCCCTTGGACAACCACTTGCCACTAGCCAGACCTTATCCCATCCTTTTCCATTCACCCACACCCAAACCCTATCCACCACTTCCCTACTAACTGCCTCATACTCAACCCAAGTCACACAACCGTCATTCTGGACAAACCTTGTAAATATACTCCAACAGGTGGATAATTATAATAAAAAGTCCCTTTCCCAACCCCACTCCCCCACATTCACTGCCACCACTATCACACCACCCACCATCCCTGTATTCACAGTTCACGAATCACACACTCTCACGTCCGATCCCATGGACATCTCACCATCCATAGGATCACCCACCACCACTGTTATTCCAACATCACCATGTGTCATTTCACTCACGTCACCATTTCCAAACACTGTAGGCACAACATCCACTTTTCCCTTTCCCATCTCCCGACCCCTTGCATCTTCCACCCTTACCCCTGCACCCACCTCATTTAGTCATGCACTCAACACCATGCTCGAAGCTGCTGCCCAACTTAAACAGGAATACAGGTTATTAGAAGAAAACAATAAAGAGCTCTGTACTTTGTCATCCCACCTCCAGGCACGTGTCACTGCCTTGGAGTTGTCTAATATGGAATTACAGCAGGAGGTGACCACCCTCCAACAATATCAGGTGGAGCTCGAGTCCACACATACAGAGAAGAGTAGGGCAACGGAAGAACAACTTAGAGATCAGCTAGCCCATAATGCTAGACTACAACGAAACATGGCTCTACTCCGATGCCATTTAGCGGGTGCTCAAGAAGAAAACAAAAGACTACAGCAACAAAATCAAGACAACCTCGAAGCAGCCATTGAAAATACTCCAGGGGCACCCATCAACCCTGCTAAATTCCAAGCCATCCCCTCAGAAAACATACAACAAATATTGGAAACCTATGCCAATCTCTTAGAAGCACATGATCAGCTTGCTGACCAAGTCAAAGACCTACAGAAAGCCCAAGTGCCTACACCACACCAACGAGAACCTAAAGAGATGGCCAACGCTGCAACCTCACCAGAGCCGGAATTATCAGTAACCAATGAAGTACTAGAGCTACGTCAGCAGGTGGCCGAGTTAAAAATTAAGTTATTACAATATGAACGACCCCCCTCCCCACCTGATCAGCCAAGTGAAGAGGAGACCATTGTCATTCCGGTGGAAGAAACATTCGAAGATAATTATGAGCCACAACCTCTTCCAGGTGGCAGGATCACTGAAGAGGGACAGGATACATATGAGGAACCCCCGTCAGCATGGATGAAGCAGGTAGAGGAGATGGGCCACACTCACGAAGAGCGTGTTGCAACTCAGATGCTAGCCATGAAAACCATAGAGGAGACCATACTCAAGTCTGAATATTTCTCGAACTTGGCTCCTAGGCGGTTGATAACTAGCTCAGAGTTACAATATAAACCTTATTTTGTATTGTTGGCGGACTACAATGCTGAGATCAAACGCATAACCAACAAGTACCCCTCTTTCGCAACACAGTTCAAACTCGAGGACATCCCAGAGGCAGCCAAAAAAGGGGCCATATTCCAGCCCATATGGAGGCAAAAGTTACTGGAGACCTATCCGGAAATGTTACGAACATGGGATCATGCTCCCATGCATCTGAAATATAACCCATGATTTGGACCAGTACAAAGAAGACGCTCCTGGAAAGCATTCGCCATCAAGGTTCAAAACAATGTGAATTGCAAACAGTGGCTGAACTACCCCAAAATCGCACCACCAACAGGCCCACCTACAACAGCGTACATGATGGCTACCATCCGATATTGGCTTCCACGCCTCCACTCCATGCCAGATGTAGCTGCACAGGTGCTACTCAAGATATTTGATATGATGCAGGTTGTGCTCAAAACCTTCCGCAACGTATGTAACATTCAGCCTCCGATTCCCGGCTTCATCAATGGTAATTATGACCTCCTGTATGATATGAGCACAACCCCAAGCATACGAGTTGCTTATGCATGGCACGCACGCATCAGATATCTCCCTGCCTGCTATAAGCAAACTTTCGACGACATGTTCACCACGGGATTTTGGGAAGCACATTCAGAGGTATTTGCACCACGACCAACCCACCTGCTGCAACTATTTGCGTGCGAGCAAACAATGCATTCAGAGCTCTACACTACGCCACAACCTAACATGCCTAGAGCAGTGAATTGGGATGCCCTCCAGAGCGATTTGGTCCGAGGACTACGTATAAAAGAACAAGAATTGGCAACCAACCTCCTGCAGAAGTACATCGATCAAACAGTGGAGCAGAGGTCTGTCAGAGGCGACAGACCCTAGGGGGGGGAGAGTGTTGGCAGTATACGGGAAGAAGCAAGTACGGACACACATGCAGATCTAGCACTAAGGCAACCCTTCCTTTTTTTCAAAACCCTTACATCATTTTAAAGTGATTCTCATCACTGAAAACCCCTGTAAATACCATTTTCACCTTTTTGTAGCTCCATTTTGTACAAGCCGAGGAGTCCTCGAGCTTGAGGAGCCTTAGAAGTAGTTGCCTTCCAATTTTCATATTTTTTAGATCTCGTTTGAGCCCTCAAATAAACCCTGGAACCTAATTTTTAACTAGGCCGGACACTAGGTCTGGACAGGGCCAAAGCTAGGCAAAAACTATAAATAGAGCTAGAGAGCTCATTTTTGGGGTAGCTTCTTGTAGTTTTGAGCTTGTATGAGAACTTTGTTGCAATAGAAGTGATTCCATTGTCTTACTCTCTTTGTTCTTGCCATGTGTGCGCGTGTGTGTGTATGTGTGTGCATGTTAGTGTGCTTCTCACTCACACATTTGTGCCTTCACTTGCTCGAGGTCTTCATACCATCCTCATGTCTTCCCGGATTAACATTAAAGGAGGTGCTACTCATCACTGAGCTACACTAATGTTCAACAATGCTTTATGTGTCAAGTCAACAAGGTACAAAGGGTAAAGACACCAAGTCTTTTGCCTCCTTTATAGATTCCATATCATAACTAGGACAATGTATCCATGGACTTCATAGTCGAGGGATACTATCCTAGTTGTGGTAGATAGATTGAGCAAGATGGCTCATTTTATACCCACGTAGGAGATGATAGAAGCTCGACAAGTAGCGGACTTGTTTATCCAGCATGTCTTCATATTACATGGGTTACTGACATCCATAGTTTCAGATAGGGATGCAAATTCAGAAGACACTTCTGGAAGTTTGTATTTGACAAACTAAAAGTGTCATTAAAGATGAGTGGTGGTGATCATCCTAAGAGAGATGGTCAGACCAAGAGGGTCAACCAGATTCTAGAGGACATGTTGACTTGCCACTAGTAGAGTTTTCTTATAACAATAGACCGCATAAGGTGACAGGAATGTCTGCTTTTGAGATGAACTATGGCATGAATCCCAATGCTCCCAGTACCATAGGAATGCCAAAGAAATGTCCTAGTGCTTTGGAGTTCTTAGCAAACCTCCAAGCAAATCTAGAAATAGATAAAGCCAAGATGCAACAAGCTGCTGATAGGGTGAAAGATTATGCTCAAAGGAAGAGATCTCCTAGATCCTTTGACAAAGGAGATAGAGTCTTTCTTCTGGTACCACCTAGATCTACTTCACTATCCATAGGGAAGTGTAGTAAGCTTTCACCAAGGTTTTGTGGACCTTGGAAGATAGTCAAGAAGCTAAGTGATGTTGCATTAGAGCTTCCTCCAGATTGCAGAGTCCATCTAGTGTTTCATGTCAGTAAACTTAGAAAGTATATTTTTAGGGAGGATAATCTAATAGAGGGTATTGTTTCTTTGCAAGACAATGATATCATAGATCATTCTCCAGACAGGATACTAGATTGGAGACATAAACAATTGAGGAACCATGTCATCGAGGAGTATCTAGTAGCCTAGAGAGGATTACCGCTTACTAAATCTACTTGGGAATCAGAAGCTCTGGTTTGCAAGTACTTTCCCTCATTGATCATTGAGGACAATTACCTTTAGAAGGGGGAGAGAGTGTCAAAAATTGGTCTATATAGACCATTCCATGTGTGTGACATGGGATGGGCCAACTATAGCCAAGGTCCCAAGCTCGGGGGATATCCTAAGGTATTCGATAGTAATCGGGATGAGTGTTGCATGATGGCCACATGGCAGCACTAGACCATTCTATTCATTTCTATTTTTAGAATACAAGAGGATATAAAAGGATGGGAGGAGAGTTGCACACACATCATTTGCAAGCCTTAGTTTTAGCCTTGCTCACAGCTGGAGGTGCTATCTCTTTGAGATCTCATCTTCAAGAATGTACAACTATTTCCACCATAGAAGCACAGTATATTGTAGCAAGTGAGGCATGTAAGGAAGCATTGTGGCTTTCTCATCTTGCTTGTGATATGGGTTTACCTCAACATGTACATCATTTGCTCAGTGATAGTTAGAGTGCAATTGCATTGGCTAAGAATCTGGTCTATCATGCATAGACCAAACACATTGAGGTGTCGTATCACTTCATTAGAGACTGCTTAGCCACTGAGCACATTGTTCTTGAGAAGGTTCATACTCGAGATAATGCTACATATGCTTTGACTAAAGCTCTACCATAGGATAGCTTTCAACACTATTGTAACTTGATGGGGATTACTTGATTCATGATCTTACACAATTACTTGTATATTGTGTAACATGCCCATCATGTGGGAGGTATAGTTTGTGTACTTACACTCAGGTATCCTTTATCATTCTTTATTTTTCTCCCATAGTCACTTTAGCCATATTGGCCTTTAGTGGGAGATTGTTTACACTCAGGTATTCTTTATCATTCTTTGGTTTTCTCCCATAGTCACTTTAGCCATATTGGCCTTTAGTGGGATATTGTTATCGTTAGTGTCCATGTGAAAGGCCAGATGGCCATTGAAAAATTTTGTATATGTTCTTTAATAAAACATATAGTGGTCTGGTTAGCCACAAACTCTAAGTTGGACCGCATTTGTAACACCCAAGTAGTCTATGTTCGTTCTCCTTGTGTACTGTGTTTTTTTGCATATTTTGTAGCCTCTGTGTGGAGTACCATGTGCAACACCTAGAGCTCAATTTTCTACTCTAAGGATATTATCATGGAGCTCTTGAGAAGGAGAGTGTATTGTGGTGCATCGTTGTTGAAATACTTCATTTAATGGGATCTTTTCTAGTACTTTGATTTATCCATTCCGTCTTCTATAGTGGTCAATGTTGAGAAGAAAGAATGGCCCTCCTCTTATAGATTTTCACTTAAACATTCCCATAACATTTAAATGGATAAAAATAGATTAAAAATAGAAAAACTAAATAAAATAATGCAAATAGAAACACATAGGTAGAAAGGGTATTTTTAACCATAAGACATCATAGAATGGATATAATGAGTTCACTTCAAAGATGAACCCTCTCATAATCTTCTCGCATGTCATTGATTATGATGTGGTGGTCCTAACAATGTCTTCCACTTTTCATTAGTGATATTTTATTGGACTATGCTTGAGTATTTTCCTAAATGTAACTTTCTAGTTCATTCCATAAAAAACTGCCTTGATGATGTAGTGTGGTAAAATCAATTAAACATCTCTTCCATATAGTTTTATTGCATTTAAGCATCACCATGTGACATTTTTGGAAGTAAGCACTTTTACCCCTATAGCATGACTTCTCCATTCCATTTGTACTGAGAATCTCCAATAATCCATACTAATGCATGCTCCATCCGAAAATAAAATATGGTGATAAACTTTGTAATACATTGTGATAGAGTTTTTCAACAGAAAATTTTGAAAGATTAAGTAAACTTGCAATGTAACGTGTAATATTACTCTCTCCGAAAGAGAGGATGAAATAATTTTTGAACTCCACTAATGTCTCTTGAAACAATTGATTTTAACTCTAATTAGAGTTAGTAAGACTCATCAAATCTACCAAATTATCTAAGCATGATCAAACCTTCTTTAACTTATTGCTGAGATCAAATCGAGAATCATTGTCTATTGTGATGAGAATCATTGTCTATTGTGATGAGAATCATTGTCTATCGTGATGATACATAGACCTTTCTATAATTATAATATCCATTATTCTGAGCACTGATATTTAAAAAAATATATATATATTGTCTTCCTCTTTGTTATTAATACTTGTTTACTTTCTTGGGATTCACCAAGTTTCTTGAAAACTAGGGTTACATTCTCATTATGGAAGACAATTAAATTAAAAGTTCCTTTAGTTTTTAATAGTTTGCACATATTTTTCAATAATCATCATGGAAAATCCATACTCTATATGGAGCTCCAATAGTCTATCAAAATGTCTCATGAAGGCATGGAAAGTATAAAAAGTGAACATTTACTAGAGGAAATTGAATAATGAGATTGCAATTTGACATGTCATGATTATGCTTACCTAACAATGGACACTTCATAAAAGATATATCACATTCCTTAGAAATAGATACGTAGGTGTCATCTAAATAATATATGCTCTTTGGTTGTGTCTTTGTTAGTTTATAAACTCATGTGTAGTATGGACAAGGATAAAGATTACATGCACATTTCTTGCTGCTTTTCATAGTCTTCAAATCTCCACCCAAGTGCCATTCTACCTCAAAATCACCCATGTATTTGAGAAGAAATTACCTTTATGCAAAACTACTAAAAATCCATGAAACTATATCATCAAAATTTTTAGGTACTTCAATAGCACCTAACCACCATATTTCTTTCTTTGATTGCACACTATATGTAAACTAGGAGATGGAGTTAGTTCGTTGGTCACTGATAGCGTGTAACTTTTCACATTCAAATGTATCACATTCATTCTTTCTATTTTCTCTTTATGATTTGAAATTCATCAAAATCTATATAAAACTAAGCCTAGAATTGCAATTTTCATAAACTAACAAAACTTATATAAGATCAAAATACAATGAATATCATTGTAATAATAGTAAACTTACCTTGTATGGTAGATTTGTAAAATTGAACCATTTCTTATTGAAGCCTCTCACAATCTATGAATATGTTGCTCTAATTTTTGTAAGTTAATCCCTTCTAGATGATTTTTCCAACTCCTTCTTAGATGTATTTGAATGATAAATGGATCTAGAAAAAGTCTATTCTTAGGCAAGTAATCTCCACAAATAGTAGATAAATCTTAATTGCAATGTTTCTTCTTTAGGGATAGCTTATAAGGGCATGGAAAAATAATTTGCAACATAAATTTATTTTGTGCTTATTGTTTCAAAATATCATACAATGCACTACATCCTTTGATACTAATGCCTAGTTCATCACATATCATGTGTACATGTATAAGAGTGATAATATCTTGTAACTTGTTTGAATCTTTAATAACTTTCATTTGGGTACATTTTTCTATGAATATAAACAATTGAGAGATAAAATTAATTGCAAAATTATATTTTTTGCATGCTACATCATCAATTGAAAGAGTTTTAAGGTTGATGATGGTCATTTCCTATATCTCATATCATGTGGAGTCTGTTTCAACTATGTGAGATTGGATTTTAATGCAGTAATTATGCTCTCCTTTTCTTCCATATCTTATCAAAGTATCTTATTTCCTTCCTCAAAAAATTTGACACCACTTTTAATGTGCCTATCTTCAAATGGCTTTGATGTCATAGCTGCATCCAATAGACTTGAATAGATGATGAATGTCTAGACAATCATTTATAATAACCTAGCAAGTTAACTTCACCACCACCAAGAAATTGATGAAAAGGTGAGATATTATGGGATGTAAGATGAGAATTAAACACTATATAAAGGGATACAATGTGCAATTGACCCAAAGATCAATAATCTTCTCTCCAATTGCATGTCATTCATTTTGAGAATTTTTATTGTTGTTACATCTAGTTCCTGGAGCAAATTCCATAGGTACATGAATACATACACTTGTTGAATGGGGAGCACGAACATGTTTTGGTGTCATGTTTGCAATACATGTCAACACCATGATATCCAAGGACTCTAATGATCGTTCAAGTGGAGTAATGATAGATAGAAACAACATAATGGCAGAAATAGTTCCTAAAATAGATATATTGAATAGAGAGTATATTTTTTGGTATATGCATAGCTTTCATAAGTTCTTATAAAGTATGTTATTTAAATTATTTTTACAAAAACTGAGTTTAAAAAGATACTTTTGACACAAACATAAAAGTATGGGCCATTTTTAATAAATAATAGCTAAAAGTGAGTCTTAAAGAAAGTCATTCTTATTCACAAAGATGGATGGATTTGACAGTGTGTCAACTGGATTCTCTCTCTCTCTCTCTCCCTTGATAAGAGACAAATTACCCTAGCTCAACCTAATAAAGGCCTACTCTAAACAATTGAAAAATGCCCTACTAAATACACTTTGTCTCGTTGAACAAGAATAAGATCAAGATTAATCCCTTAGACTTAGGAAAACTTATAAGGGTGATGCAAGTTTCCCCCTAGCATATTTAGGAAAACAAAAGCTAGGATTTTGCATATTTCGTATGCATTATGACATGCTTGCAAGGGAACCTATGTGCATGCTTGTGTGCTTCTCACTCATGCACTTGTGCCATCACTTGCTCATAGTCATCATACTAGTCCTCACGTCTCCAGGGATTGACAATTATGAGGTGGATCTCCTCACGTTGGTACTTGCCATTGTGCTAGAGTGATACCAAATTTTGGCATCGTTGTTGGGGAGAGAGCTTGGAGGAGGAGCATGTTATGGTATTTTCCTTACTTTTCTTCATTTTTTCTTACTTTCTTCATCACCATCATCACCATCATCATCTTCACCACCTTCCACCTCCATCTCCGCCTTCACAAAAAATTCAATTTTTTGGTCATATCCCCCTCCCCACCTCATTTCCTTCATCTCACTTGTGAGAGAGAGTGAGAGAGAGCTTGTTTGCGATCTGTTTCTCGTGTGTTTTTGAGCTTTTCTTGCAGGATTTGGTTGTATCATAATCTTTAGCAACTTCTGTAGGTACGATAGACCTCTGCACAGGTCTTGAGATGATGACCTCTATCTATCGTGATAGACAGAGAGTTGGTATTTTGTGTTTGCATGCATGGCACAATAAACTACACCATTAGAGCTGCAAATCATCAAAAAGAGCCAAAAAAAATTGCATTTTTTCTTTCTATCACGACAGAAAAAAATCACAACAAATGATAGACACAGTCTATCGCAACAGACAGCATCTATTGCGACAGACAGACCCCATGATAGACAACGTCTATCGTGACAAACACCGATCTATCGTAGTAGACCAAAACCATGATAGAGGATAGATGATATACCAAACTTATGATAGAACCCGTCTATCACGACAGATAGACCCATGACAGATGATAGACTACATCTATCGCAATAGACCAGAATCCACGATAGATGATAGACAACATCTATCATGATAGACACTCATCTATCACGATAGACAGGATCCTATGATAGACAACATCTATCGTGACAAACCAAAATCCACGAGAGACGATAGACATCATCTATCGTGATAGACACCCATCTATAATGATAGATATCCCTCACAATAGATGACAGACAATGTCTATTGTGATAGATAGAGCCCACGACAGAAGATAGACATCATCTATCACGACAGACACCTGTCTATCATGACACACAGACCCCATGATAGACACCATCTATCGCGACAGACACTCATCTATCACGATAGAGAGCCACATAAGACAAACACTATCTATCACGACAGACACCATCTATTGCGATAGATAGACATTTTTGGCAAAAATTGAAGGGGTATTTTTTAAGTTTTTGGGCTAAAAATTGGCACCTACACCATTATAGAAGCCTTACAAAAATGCACTAACACCCTATGAGCTCCTATTTGGCTGTTTTAACACGTAGAACCCTAAATTGACATAGCTTTTTCATATGAAATCCATTTTTGAAGTTCTAGAGCTCGTTGTTACATCTAGTTCTTGGAGCAAATTCCATAGGTACATGAATACATACACTTGTTGAATGGGCAGCACGAACTTGTTTTAGTGCCATGTTTGCAATACATGGCAACACCATGATATCCAAGGACTCTAATGATCATTCAAGTGGATTAATGATAGATAGACGCAACATAATGTCCGAAATAGTTCTTAAAATAGATATATTGCATAGAAAGTGTATTTTTTGGTATATGGATATCTTTTATAAGTTCTTCGAAAGTATGTTATTTAAATGATTTTTATAAAAAGTGAGCTAAAAAAGAGACTTTCGACACACACATAAAAGTATGGGCCATTTTTAATAAATAATAGCTAAAAATGAGTCTTAAAAAAGTCATTCTTATTCACAAAGATGGATGGATTTGATGGTGTGTCAATTAGAATCTCTCTCTTCCTCTCTCTCTCCCCCCTTTATAAGATTTAACTTTCCCCCCCTAGCATGCTCATGGAACGAAAACTAGGATTTTGCATATTTTGTATGCATTATGCCATGCTTGCAAGAGAACCTATTATGCTATTATTTTTAATTGCTTGCATTTGAAGGTTTAATTTATCATTTCCTCAAATAAATTCAAGTGTTCAAACTATGAGAAGAATATAATCTTTGGAGCAATTGAGATGTACATGTTTGTTTGGTAATCATGGAATGTATGTTTCGATTGTTAGAAACTACAATACCCCATTTTGGATAGCACTCTAATAATAGTTTTGTTAGAAAATCTAATATGACATTTTGGTATACTCATAATAAAGTGTTGTGCTTCAACTTCATTAAATTATCTACCAAAAAGACTAGTCCATTGTAGTGTATGGTTTTAGTAGTTGTATTATTTTAGTAGTTGTATTGTATTACATTATAAAAAGATCAGACATGCATTTTGTTTGGTAGAGAATGTGAAAACTCTTTATTGTTTTATTTTATACCTTACTTTCTTACAAAAAGAAATTGACCCTTGGGATCTATCCCTCTGTTGCACATACACATTTAGTATCTCACATGGGAAGCGCAATAGATTTTTTATGATGTTTTGTGATGGGACAAAGATATTTATATGCCATTACATGTCACCACCAACATCATGCCATAAATTATTTGGCAACATCATACCATAAATTATTACTTTCTATGTCATGAAGCATGTTGTAGGGTATTGGTAGATGAAGCACTAAGAATCCCCCTTCAAAGGTATTGGTAGATGAAGCACTAAGAATCCCCCAGCTACTAGGAAATGAGCCTTTGAAAGCTAAGTATCAACACATACTCTTCTACTAAATAACCATACTCTTCTACTAAATAACCATACTTTTCATCATACAACGCCCATCATAAAGCAAGAAAATAATCATCCTACAGTTTCATTACTCATTTAGAATTAGGATATTACATGAATCATATAACCATTTATCATTTATTACTTACTGTGATTCATGTCCCTCTATCACCTTCAGGAATACCTTGCCCAGCAACACAAAAGTGAAAGGAAACCTTAGAAACTTGTCAATGAGTCTGAGAAAATGGCCAGCATAAGATCATTGGATGAAAAAATTAAATAATTAAGTAAAAAACATTGATTACTGTATAATATGTAAATTATCTAAAGATATGTCAATTCAAGTTGCAGTAGAAGAGCAGTTCTTAAACTCTTATATCTTTGAAAAGATCTCTGTATTGGATGTATATAGATTGGCCTTTGATCTTTGTTCATCAAATTGAGATATTCATTTCAAATCGTATGGTAGGTTTCTTCACTTGTCTATCTTTTCTTATTAATCCAAAAACATGTGCTACATAACCATCATCAACATTTGTCCATTCTATGACTTCACAGATACTCTACTCACCTTATCCTTAGCTAAGAAAACACAATATAAATTTCTCTAAATACATATCTAAGATCTATTGTTTTAGCCATCCATAGACATTGTACGTATATTGAAAACAACAAATAGGGAATATCTTTTTTCCATATTGCAGTCAAATCACACTACAATACAATCACATGTGCTTTAGGAAGCACGACCAGTAGTCTCATAGTTAAATAAGTGCATCAATAGCAAAGTGAGTAGGATTTTTTAACCCTTTTTTTTGGTGGTGATCAATGCAATCTTATATTTGTTGATCATAGATATACCTTCAATACATCTTTCTCCAAACATTTCATAAACACTTACAAAACGCTTCATGATACTCATGATTCTTTAGAAAAATGGAAGTATTTCTTATATCTTTGGAATACTTGTTGTCCATTTGGTTCTTCTCTTTTATCGAGTTCTTTCAAGTGTTTAGACAGGGGTGGGTATACATACATACATACGTACACACATACACACATACACACATACACACATACATACGTATATACATGCATGCATGCATACATACATACATACATGCAGACATACATACATACATACATGCCTGGCTAAATCTATGTACATGTAAGAAGTGTGAAGACGTTAAGGATTTAATAGAAGCAGCTGACAATACTGCTCTCCTTGCTTCTTGACTACCACTATCTCTTTCTATGTCATGGAAAATGTTCTCTCTCTGTTGCCTGCATCTTCCCCATAAAAACATTTTGGGAGGTCCTCTCTCTGTGCATAAGTAGTCTTTGTTTCTTCACCTTAAGATGATTATCATAACGTTTAATCTCCTTTTAGATGTATCATAAAGTTAATGGAAATATTTGCATCCTATTCTACAATAAAGAAGATAGAGGTTAATGGCAAGGCTTCATTATTCTTTGGTATTTTGATTTTATGGGACGCTTCTTATGTTTTGCACATGTGATGGTGGTTAAGGCAATGTAAGAGAACTGTATATATATTTTTCAAAAATGGGCTGAGGCAAAGAAACTATGGAACAAAGGGTTTCGTAAGTGAGATGTCTTCTAAGTGGAAACATCTGTGGAATCAAGAGAGAGGATAGTGGATGAGATTTGAGGGCATAGACGTGGCTAGGAGAGTTGATCATGAAGATTGGTGCCTACTGAGTCACATAAACTATTATTGGGAAAATGTGACGACTCAACTCCTTCCCAGGAATGATCCATTATAGATTGAAGGGTTAAGATGGATCAACAGTAAGAAATAGGATGAGACACTTGGACTTGCATATCTCTCTTAATAGGAGATCGTGTCCTAAGTGGCCCTATATTAGATGGCAATATAGGTTCGAGGACCTATGGCATCCTCTCATTAAGAACAAAGAATCTGTGTCTATGTGGTGAATTCTCTAGTGGGGAATTTGGATAGATCTCAAAGCTAATAAAATATGTGAGGCCTCTCATTAGTGTAAATGTTGCTTCTGTGGTAGAGAAGACCTTGTTCACCTCTTCTTTTTGTGCCCTAGGAGTCAGTTGGTCTGACAGACTCTTGCCAGGATTTTAAGTTTATAAAATTGAATCAACTAGAAGCAAGCATTAGTTGGGGACGCGATTGGCTGCCGTTATGCTTTATCAAACGCCATCAGAAGGGAAGTGCTTTGGAAGACATGGAAAGAGAGATGTTGTTGAGCCCTTAAAAGTCATATTGGTCAAAGTCAATTATAGTTAAAGTCAACCACAATTAAAGTCAAAAAGTCAAAGTCAACATGGTCAAGGACAAAGTCAATATGGGCAAAGTCAAAGTGTTCGAAGTTCAAGTGTCAGCATACAGACATGCATACACATACACACATAGACATACACACACATAGATACATACACACACATAAACACATACACACTCATAGGCACACACACATACACACATATACACAAATACACATACACACATAGACACATACACACATAATGATGCATACACACACATACACATGCATACACACATACACACACACATACATGCACACACACACATACATGCACACACACACATACACACATACACACACATATATGCATACACACACATAGAGAGACATACACACACATACACATACATACGTACATATGCATACATAATGCATATGCATATGCATACATAATGCATATGCATATGCATACATAATGCATATGCATATGCATACATAATGCATATGCATACATAATGCATATGCATACATACATACTTACATGCATACACACACATATGCATAAATAATGCACATGCATACATACACATACATAATGCATACACACACATATGCATACATAATGCATACACACACATATGCATACATACATGCATAAAAATACACACATAGACACATACACACACATAGACACATACACAGACATAAACACATACACACTCATAGACACACACACATACACACTCATAGACACATACACATACACATAGACACACACACACACACATACACACACATATATACACACACATACACACATAGACACATACGCACATAATGATGCATACACACACATACACATGCATACACACATACATACACACATACATGCACACACATACACACACACATACACATGCATACACACATACATACACACATACATGCACACACATACACACACACCTACACACATATGCATACATAATGCACATGCATATGCATGGATACATGCATACACATACACACACATAGACACATACACACACATAGACACATACACACACATACACACACATATGCATACATATGCATACATAATGCACATGCATACACATACACACACAGAGACACATACATACACATAGACACATACACACACATATACACACATATTTATACACACATACACATGCATACACACACATACACATATCGACACACACACACACACGTACACACATAGACACATACACACATAATGCATATGCATATGCATACATACATAATTACATGCATACACACACATACACACACATGCATACATATGCATACACACATACACACGTAGAGAGACATACACACACATGCATACATATGCATACATAATGCATATGCATATGCATACATACATGCTTACATGCATACACACACATACACAGAGATACATATACACACATAGACACACACACACACACATAGAGAGAGACACACACACACATACACATACATGCATACATATGCATACATACATACTTACATGCATACATAGACATAGACACATATACACACACATATGCATACATACATACTTACATGCATATAGAAACAAACAAACATCTACACACACATACACACACATGCATACATATGCATACCTAATGCACATGCATATGCATAGATATATGCTTACATGCATACACATACACACATAGACACATACACACACATAGATACATACACAGACATGGACACGTACACACACATATACACACACACATATATAAACAAACACTTACACACATAGACATATACAGACTTACACACACACATACACACATCCACACACATTTACACACACACATACACATGCATATAGACATATATATACAGATACACACATATATACACACATAGACACACACATACAAACATAGACACTTACACACTTACATAGACATATACACACATCCACAGACATCTACACACATACATACAAATGCATAGAAACATATATACAGATACACATGTATATACACACAGACACACACAGACACATAGACACACACACACACATAGACACACACACATACACACACATGGACACATACACATATATATGCATAGACAGACACATAGAGACATACACACATATATATACATACACACACATACACACACACACACATACACATGCATGCATACATAATGCATATGCATATGCATACATACATACTTACATGCATACACACACATGCATACATTTGCATACATAATGCACATGCATATGCATACATACATGTTTACATGCATACACACACTCATATATACACCTACATACACATATACACACATACATATGTACACATATATATATTGATTTCTAACGTATTTTGTTTTATATGTTAGGTATTATGGATCCTAGTAGAGAGAGAAAGACGAAAGTCACTCTCATAAAAAGTCTTATGAGAGAAAGAGTTCCGCCTTATACTCCAGGGATCATCAAGCATGAGTACTTAGAGATTCCTGATGATGAGCTGGATTATATGATCCAGATGCTTACCCAGCAATCAAAGCAGGACTCTTCTATGGATCCACATGCAGAAAGACAGCTATTTGCTCATAGGTATGTTTTTTTCCCATAAACTTTTTAATGATATTATAACACATATTTTTATTTATTTTTATCTATCTCTTTTCAAGACAGCTATACCACCTCCAGATCATGATAGCAGAGCAGACTTGCCTATGAGGACATGCATAGGCACCTTAGGGCTAGAGTGTGATATAGAGCCATAGGGGAACATTATGTACATAGGGAATGGATTGGAGTTCAAGAGAAGAATGCAGGCATTATGCGACTCTTACCTGCGCCTTGTCCACTTACCATGGTAGTAAGTATAAATTTTACATATAAATTGAAATAAATATCTTATGTTTTATTTACATGATTTCTTTTATATTTGTAGTGAGCATGATGAGAGGGATAAAAAATACGTACTTAGTTCACTTGAGACAGAGTTTGGGACAGGATGGTCGCATAAGTGGTGTCTAAAAGAGATGCGGACACTTATGGCTCATCATCGCGATAATGCACGGTACACATTGCTTTTATGTATATATATGTGGATATGAGTATGTGTGTTTATGTATGTATGTATGTATGTATATGAGAGAGAGAGAGAGAGAGAGAAAAGAGTGAGACTAGAGGTACAAATACACGCATACACACACATATACATTATACATGCACATTTACACACATATACACATACATGCACATTTATACATACACACACATACATGCACATTTTTACACACACATACACATGCATGCAATTACACACATATAATGAATACACATAGACACATACACATACTCACATACACATACACACAACCTTATGCCTCTATATATAGCTACTCGAATCAATGAGGATCATAATATATATAAAGATATATACACATCATGTAGATACACATACATAAATATAAAATGGAGTAGATACATTATGCATCACACATACATGCCTAAATGCACACATAAACACACACACACACACACACACACACACACACACACACATATATATATATATATATATATATATATATATATATATATATATATATATATATATATATATATATATATATATATATATATATATATATATGCATACATATTTACATGTACACATTTACACATAGGCACATATACATATATACATGTACACATCACATATACATGCCTACATGCACAAATGTATACTTACACATGCGGACACAATTATAAACACTTGCATATATTACATGAATACATGAATATTTTACATAAATGCATATCCATATATACACATATGCATACTAATACACGTATACATATATCACACACATGCACACACATACAATACATGAAATACATATATATGCATACTAACATATGTATACATATAATACACATGAATACGCACACATATGCATACATACATGATAAAAAATTACTCCTCGAAGATAAAGCTATATATAAAATAATTAAGCATACCCCCGAGGTTCATGTTCTAACTTAAAAGAACATGATTTCATCTCTCTAGTAGGATTCATCGTTATTCACGTTGAATAAAGAATCTATTTTCTGATATCCATTCAGAAGCTTCAAGTTATTGATCGATAACTAGAGTAGAACTTACTGTCTAATATGCTCATATGTTTCCATTATTGCCATCATTTTGGTAAGACATCAATATAGTCTTATCTTCATTATCCTTATTGATTTCATTTATTTCTTCCGTTGTTAAATCTGTGTTCTCATGAGTCACATCATCTATTGATGGATTAATATCAATTTTTGGTAATTCCTCTTCCTCATCAGTAGAATCAGCATGTAGAGTATTATCCTCTTCATAAAAAAGATTAGTATCATTATCATGTATAATGATTCTAATTTCCCTTTCAGATGTTGATGTATCAGTATCTGATGCTGAATCATCAAGAGGACTTTCTTTGATCTCTCTAACAATAAACTGTTCAAACAATGAACTACCTCTAGGTTGAACATGAATGACTTGCCACCAAGGGTGAGCATTTGGGTTTTTATTAAAAAATGCTTGTTCAATATGCCTAGGAAGAATATATGGTTCTTTATAAGATCGCATTATCTTGGAAGAATCAATTGCCCAAAACCCAAATAATTCCTTTCTTAATGTGGAATTACTACCCTTATACTCGGCTCGAAACCAGTCAACCTTCAAAATGACCTATCAAAATATATAAAAACAAAAACCCATTATTAGGTGCTTAGAAAAATAACTAACTCTATCATTAAAAAAATAAACTTTTTTCTACCTGTTTGAATGTACGGAATGAAATTTTGTAGATACCAACAATAGCTCCTACGTAACCAAGTTCGCCATCTATAAGCTTCGTGTGTTTTGAGCTAGCACGTGATAGTTGCTTGAAAAAGCAACAATACTAGAATCCTTTGTTTTACGTAAAGAATCAATGGCTTTGATTCTAATATGTTGTCCAAAAGCCCACATATTAGTGAACATTCGAGCCTGCAAAAGAAATTAAATTAGTAAATAGAAACTAATATACATATATGAAAAAAACAAAATGTTATTAAAATAAAATTACCTTTCGTTCACAATCTATCATTAACTCTCTCTGTTCATCTGAGATTTCTTCATTATTTGCATTTGCGTGTTGCAAACCACTATATAGACAATCCATGAAAGAAGATATATCTGTAATCTCATTATTATCGAGATTATGTCTATATCTTTCGTTTATTCGTCTTTTACTTCAGAGATTTTGAAGTTCCTGTTCATATTCACTAAGGAACGCTTGCATGCATTCGCTATTATATGCTACAAAAGTAGAAACATCATTTTTTTTCTTGAAATGTAAATAAAAATGGAACTCCCTTACCTGATAATACCTCTTGAAGAAGACTTGTTGATCCATGCACGTGGAGCTTCTTCATGAACTCTTTCAAGGTACTCACTAACGTAATACATGCACTCTTCAAGCATCCAACCCTTTGCCATGGATCCTTGTAGTGTCACTATTTGTCGCACATAACCTTTTAATATTCCCATAAATCGCTCGACCCAAAATGTCCATCGAGTGTTGACAACACCTGCAATCTCTATTTCATCTACAAGATGGACTAATAAATGAACCTGAATATCAAAAAATGAAGTAGGAAGTACTTTCTCCATCAAACATAGTAGCTCTTTGCATTCACGTTTTTTTCGTGGGATTGAGTTTTTGTCAATCTCTTTTGATGTAATCCACCTATACATATCATTAAAAAAAATTATAAAGAAGTTAATTCAAAAATAAAAGATATCCAATATTCATACATATTAAATATAAAAGTATCATAATTACCTTATAAGTGATCCAAGATGATAGATCACATCTCGTACTCCTTTCGTTGTACATCCATCGATAACCAAAGGTAAAATATGTTTCAAAAAGTTATGCCAGTCATGGGTCTTTAACTCACATAAGCTCTTACCATCCATAGTAAACATGTTTTTAAAAGATGCTCCATATCCTGTAGAAGTCCTAATCTTTGAATTCTATTATTGATAGTCTGTATCTCTTTTGTTGTAAGTACCCAAGGAGCAGGTGCATAAGTCCTTTCTTGTCGATGTCTATCAAAAACTGGCCATAACTTTGGTTTTGATTTTTGATCTTTCAAATCATTCCTTGATGCTATGGTATCTTTTAGTCCAAGAAGATGCTGTCATAGCGAATAACCAATATTCTTGAATATATGCATAGGATCAAGAAGATGATATACTTTTAACTCTTTCCAATAGTCCAAAGAATACCATATTGATATGTTCTCTACGAGTGCCAATTTTCCTTTACCTCTCTTCACATACTCATTATCTTCATCATCATTGAAGATCTCTTATTTTGGATCTATAAGAGGTCCATCTGTCCATTTTTTATACCAATCCATAGGCGTCGTAGGTTTTGGACATTGACCTGTTTCAAGCTTTCCATTAAAATGTATCGCTTCTCCTTTAGATCTTAATGGATGATCATCAGGCAAGAATCATCGATGTCGAAGATAAATATTTTTGTTGAGATTCTTACTATAGATTGATCTCAACCAATCACCACAATATGGACAAGCTTTATAACCCTTAGCAGATATTCCTACATCATGAAAATGATAAAAATATAATTAGATTAAATCATATTTATTTATATTCATATTGAATAAAAAGTTACATCAATACCTGAACAAACACCATATCGTGGAAAATCGTGAATAGTCCAAGCCACAATACCACGAACCATAATATGTCTTTCATTGATGCTTTTCGATACATCAATGACATTAATACCTCTCCATAACTCTTGGAGATCAACAATGAGAGGAGCAAGATATATATTCATATCTTTAACTTGTCTTTTGCCTAGGATTAAAAGTGAAAACATTAAATGTTCCTTTTTAATGCTAAGATATGGTAGAAGATTGTAGTTTATGACTACCACTCGCCATGTTGACCATTTATTGGATTCATGGAGAATGGATTAACCCCATCTAATGCAACTCCTAACTTTAGATTCTATGGATTTTGTGCAAATTCAGGCCATGTAGAATAAATATGCAGAAAAGCAACACTATCATGAGGAATTCTGATTATTCCATCAGTATTTCTATGATCGTGTTCCCATGTCAAAAGCTTTGATACTTCGGGGCTTTGAAACACATGTCTAATTCGTGGAGTCAATGGAAAATGTCTCAATACCTTCTCTAGAATTTTACCTTCTTCGCCTTATATCGAAGAGATTGACATTTGGGACATGTCAAAGAGTCTGCATATTCACCTCTATATAAAATACAATCATTAGGGCATGCATGTATACATTGATAATATATACCAAGATTGTTGATTATCTTCTTCATTTCATCATGTGAGGTAGGAAGAATATTCTAACTTGGTAAAAACTTTTCAGATAATAACCTGTAAGTTCATTAAAAAAAGATATATTAAAAAAAGTAAATAAATAAATATACATATATATATGCATATAATTTTATATATGTGTATGCTTATGTGTATGTGTATGTGGATGTGTATATGCATGTGCATGCATATATATATGTGTATGTGTATATGTATATATGTATGTATATGTGTTTTATAGGTGTATATGTATGTATATATATGTATGTGTATGTGTATGCATATATGTATATGTATGTGTGTATACATGTGTATGTATGTATGTATGTATGTATGTATGTATGTATGTATGTCTGTATGTAGTATGTATGTATGTGTATATATATATGAATGTGTATGTATGTATGTATGTATGTATATGTATGTATGCATGTGTAACTGTGTATATTTGATTTTGTTTTTAATTGTTTTTTGTATATTGTGGTTTGTAGATTTTCATATCTAGACCATTGAATCGTCTGGCAATTTCACATTTTATAGTCAATCTATTACCTGTCTTGCTAAATTATTTACAAATATTAAGTATCAGTTACCTATGAAGGTATTAAGTCGTCAGTAAAATGGGAGGATCAAATTTATCGCAACTTTTGAAAGATGCATTAATAGTTGTAAAAGATGGGCAAATAAAAAGTGGTCATTCCATGCAAGTTCTTGTTCTTACCTTAGCTAAAGTAAGAATAAAAACCTGCATTGAATGAACACTTTTTTTCCACCCTTCAAAATCTTTTCCATCCTTCAAAATCTTTAAGATAAATTTGGTTCTCCCATTTTACTGATGACTTAATATCTGCATAGCTAACTGATACTTAATATTTGTATGCAAAGGAGTTAGCAGCACAGGTATTAGGTCGATTAAAATAGGAGAAACATATGTGTCAAGAAGATTCTAAAGGTTGGGTGGATAATTCTAAAGGCTAGATGGACAAAACATCTTCATTCGATACAGGTATGTGTAATTTGACCTTACTCTCATAACATGTGTATGTGTGTGTATATTTTTAATTGTTTTTTTGTATATTGTGGTTTGTAGATTTTCATATCTAGACCATTGAATCGTCTGGCGGTCTCCCATTTTATAGTCAATCTATTACCTGTCTTGTTAAGTTGTTTACAAATATTAAGTATCAGTTACCTATGAAGGTATTAAGTCATATGTAAAATGGGAGGATCAAATTTATCGTGAATATTTTGAAAGATGCATTAATAGTTTTAAAAGATGGGCTGACAAAAAGTGTCCATTCAATGAAAGTTCTTGTTCTTACCTTATCTAAAGTAAGAATAAAAACCTGCATTGAATGGACACTTTTTTTCCGCCCATCCTTTAAAATTATTTTTCCATCCTTCAAAATCTTCGAGATAAATTTTCTCCTCCCATTTTACATATGACTTAATACCTGCATAGCTAACTGATACTTAATATTTGTATTCAAAAGAGTTAGCAACTCAGGTATTAGGTCGACTAAAATAGGAGAAACATATGTGTCAAGAATATTCTAAAGGTTGGGTGGACAACTCTAAAGGTTAGATGGACAAAACATCTTCATTCAATGCAGGTATGTATAATTTGACCTTACTCTCATAACATGTGTATGTGTGTATATGTGTGTGCATGTTTATATGTGTGTATATATTCATGTATATTATGTGTATGTTTATATATGCATGTGTTTATATATATATATATATATATATATATATACATAGATAGAAAATTGAAAATTATACCTTAATAGTGTCAAAACACATACATTACTCCATCCAAAACAATTTTGAAGATTGAAAATAAGTAGGCTCAAACTTAGTCATGTCAAACGACTTCTTTCATATACATGCTTTAGACATTCCTCTCGAAGATATTTCTCATTTTTAGAAATATCAATGCTCTCACTGTCACAATTTTCCATGCCATCATCCTCATCATTGTTGCACAAATCTTGTACTTTATCTTCTTTTGAATATAGATCTTTCAACCTTGCATATTCCACAGGATCACTTTTGTGTAGCCTCCTCATAGAAGCTTCTGATAAATGAGGTCTTACTAGCAATTGTGAATGGTGTGGAGGAGTATCATCAACATCATACGTTGGAATCTACACATATAAATAAAATTCATTAGTATTCCATAAATGAATAAAAAGTAAACTTTAAACATAAAATTAAATATATAAATATTAAATATGGATAGGAAATTTTTATTCTCTCTAGTTAAAAGGTCTTGGAGATCTACGCTATCCATAATTCACTAATAGTTCATCACCAGCATGTAATGTAGCAATAGCATTGACAACTATGTATCTTGATACATCTCTACTCATGTATGGTGATTCATGACTATTTTCACGCTCCTCAAATGTGCAATTAGTCCTTGAACTATTATGTAACCCTCGACTACTATTTGTTAAACCTGTTATATTTTCATGCATGTAAGGTCTTCCATCAATATATAATCTTTCATTTTTTGCATGTAAAATCCTTCTACTAGTAAGGGATGCTGCATTCAAGCATGTTCCATAAGTACTCATGCTTTGAACATAACGTGAAAGTCGATGCCAATCTCCCCATCCATATGTAGGACGACAAAATGACATAAGAGTGACCTCAGAGTTCGGAGGCACATGCAAATACTCTACAATAAAGAGACCACGACCAACATTAGTAATAGTGGATGGAGCAATCATATAGTGATTACCCCAAAAGTTGAAAACCTCTCCATCTAAAAGAAGTGGTCCTCTATTCCATCCTCCATATCTTCTTCTATCATATGTTTGTACTACAGAAAGATCGTGAGCTGGCAATGGATGATCTCCAGCCATTTGAGTCTCTAAACCAGAAGGTAACGGATTTCTAGAAACCTCTGCTTTTAATTGATTAACAACAAGTCCATGATGTGTACGAGGTATATTAACATTATGAGAAAAATTATCATCATCATAATCATCGAGCAAGTATTCCTATATATCAATAGTAATTTGATTTTGTCTATGGTTTTCAAATAAATAATGATATTAATTTATATAAAAAATAACTACCCAAGCATTATCACGTTGAGCAGGTGATTGTGCAAGCTCAAAAGTACCATACTCTGCCTCATGTTCAATACATTCCAATCGTGGCCTTCGATACGTGCCATAATAAGAGTTACACCAACATATAATATGCTCTTGATAGTAAAATTCATCATAATTCCTATCGGAGGACACATGTGAAGTCGTTGCATGGGTAGGAGGTGGTGGAGTACCCCTTATTGATCAGAATCTGATTAAAATAAGAAACAAAAAAATATATAAGTTATGTATCCATCAAATATATTTAAAATTAAATGTTTGATATACTTACAGTATATAATCATTGCACAATGAGGAGACGGTGGTGGAGTTCCATCTGATTGATCAGAATCTACAAATAATGGTATTTGATATTAATAATCTGATTATTTACATACAGAAACATTCACATATACATATTTACACATACACACATATTCACATATACACATTTACACATACACACATATTCACATATACACAAATACACATTATTGTGGGATAAATGCATGTATTTTGTATGAAAGAGTGTATATGTATGCATGTGTGTGTACGTATATATGTGGATATGTATATGTGTGTTTATGTTATATGTATATGTATGTGTATACGTATGCATATATGTATGCATATATGTATGCATATATGTATGCGTATATGTTTGCATGTATATGTGTATGTGGGTATGCGTATGTGTATGTGTGTCTATATATGTGTATGTATTCTGATTGTTTTTTCTGTTTGAGATTAAATTAACAGGAGATATTGTATGGTGGAAAAAAATAAGAGGCGACCTAACATACCACCTAAGACGTGGCAGTGTTTTCGTAGATCATTTCCTCAGCAGAAGGTATACAAATTAATAGTTTATATTTATAATTTTCATATATTTTAGTATTTTTTTACATTTAATTTATGTATTTCTTTTTTCTTAAATAAACAGGCTCCTGCAAAGAAGAGAGTTGAGTCGGGCCACACATCGCACCTAGGCCAAATGGTTCATCATGGTTTTGTAGCTACATTTGTAAGTATATGTGTTATTGTCAGTATATTTTTTATTTTAGTTAAAATGCAAGAAACTAATGTTTTTTATTTGTTTCTATGCAGCGAAATGATTATGGCCGATATCCTACAAAACATGAGATCGAGTATGCTACACACTTTGGATATCGACGCTTGAGCGAGTATATGCGAGATCATACGGATGCCTTTGTGAGTATTATTAAATTTTATATAATTATTTTATTTTTATAAATGGTTTAATTGTTTTACTTATTTATGTTTCTTATATGTAATACAAGAGTATTATGGAGAGGAAGATATGGATGAGGTGGAGAGAGAGACATAGGAGCGACGATCTCGATCGTCACAGGGTGATCATGATGATGAGGATGAGGATGATCAGGATGATCGTGATGCTGCTGATGATGATGATGATGATGATCATGATGATGATGATTAGGATTCTTGATTATGACATTGGATTATATGTATTTACATTGATATATATATATATATATATATATATATATATATATATATATATATATATATATATATATATATATATATATATATATATATATATATATATATATATATATATATATAATCTATATATTTTTCATTTCAGTTATGTTTTGAATTGTGTGTATGGTATTAAGTAATAAAAAGTTTTGTTCTATTGATTATTATTATTGTTTATATTAAGCATGTGTTTTAGTACTTTAATTATATAATTCATTCATATGTGTGTACTTAAGTGTATATGTATGTGTGTGTATATGTATGTATGTGCATGTGTATGTGTGTGTATATGTATGTATGTGCATGTGCATGTGTAAGTGTATATGTGTGTATATGAGTATGTGCATGTGCATGTGTGTGTATATGTATGTGCATGTATATGTGTAACTCTATGTGTATATGTGTGTATGTGCATGTATATGTGTATATGTATGTATGTTCATGTGTGTGTGCATGTGTATATTTGTGTGTACGTATGTGCATATATATGTGTATGTGTGTGTATATATACATATGTGCATATGTATGTGTATGTGTATAAACATATACAAATGTATGTATATGCATGTGTATATGTATGAAACATGCATGTGTGTATGGATGCATTTCCATTTGCATCCATGTGCATGCATGTGAATGTGCATGCATTTGGATGTGCATATACATGTATTTAAGTATATGTTAATGTGTGTATGTGTGTGTATGTGTAAGTGAATGTGCACATGTATCTGTGTGTATATATATGTGTGTATGTGTATATGTGTGAACATGCATCTTCATCATGTATAAGTGTATGTGTGCATATCAATAAGTGTGAGTATGCTATCTAATGAAAATAACACAATTCAAATTATATATAAAGAATAGAAATTGTACTTACAATAGTTAGTCATACTTTTTGCTTGGTTAGCTTCTTGAATAACTTGCAATAAAGAGAGAGAGAGAGAGAGAGAGAGAGAGAGAGAGAGAGAGAATTCAAAGAGAGAAAGACGTAGAAAGAGAGAAACAGAGACAGAGAGAGACAATAAGATAGAGCTTAGGCAAACCAACAATTCTGCATATACTTGTTTCAGCTCGTAAGTGCAGCACAATTTTGAACGTTGGAGAGCTCTTCGACCAGATGCGTGAAAAAGCCGATCGAAGAGACTCCAACATTTTAGTTTTTTTCATCAACAGACCGTCATGTAAGCGATGGTAACGTGTCATAAAAACCACTAGAATAAACATCTCATAAGCGACATTTTTTAGCGTCACTTATGCGATGCTTTTTTAAACCATCACGTTAGCGACGCTGTATGTGAGCGTCGCACACCCCGTCCCACCACACATAAAAAAAAACATTGTTTGGCTCGTCGTTTAATTGATGGTCCACGCTCGATGCTCCTTGTGACACATTTTGCAATTTTATAGCAACGAAATTGTGTCGCCTCAACCATCGCTATGCGCCGGTATTCCTTGTAGTGTATCTGTGTGTGCGTGTGTGCATGACATGATACATATATATATGCTTTGTGAGAGTTTACATGATACATTTCATAATACAGTGTAGATTTGTTTTTTTTATATAAAAGGAAGTTTGCCCTTGGCCTATTCTCCCAGACCCCCCAAATCCCACAAAGTAGGGGACAAGTTCGGTAAGCTAGAGGGCATTACATATGAGGCGTAAGGGCATTACAAATGAGGCGTACAAATCTATCATCTCCCTCATGTGGGATCCATTTGGCTTTCAGCTTGTTATTAGTGGTGCCTAAATGGAGGAGATCTCTTATCATGGGATATTCTTTTACCTAAAAGAAACAAGGATTTCTCAATCGACCATTCCTTTGGGGTTTGGCCAAAGTTGACAACACCGCTCCCTCCAGATCTTCCAAAGAGTCTCACCCCTGATGGCATTCCACAACCTTGATGAGCAGCCTACTGCCTCACCCAACCACGCCTGTTGCCAATTGATTTGGTTCGTGAGTCTCAAAATCTATGTCACGTGATGCCAGATAACACGGAACTTGGGACAATCCAAGAAAAGGTGAACAAGATCTTCGATGCATTGATGGCACCGCTTGCACCATGGAGGCACACCACAAATTCTATTGGCCCTTGCATTGTACGAGATACCCTTATGCAAGATCTGCCACATGAGAACGGACTTCTTGATCTCAATAAGGGGGTGCCAAATGGACATGAACTTAAGTTCCCATCGAAGTTTGGTCCAAGAAAGGCACAACACCTTGTTAAGAGTGTGATGACCAACTAAGTTTTCTTTGAAGTTGGGAATTCTGGATAGTTTCTTACCATTGCTCCATTTGAGGCCCTCCATGCAAGGAAGATCCTATCCGTAGAGAAGGCGGATAGTTGAGTAGTCCCATGCTAAACACCTGTTTTGAAGAAGAGTCCATTGCTTGGGGGAAACTCTATGTCTTAGATCCATGTATTCAAACCTGATCCACTGGCCGGTCTCTTGTTTCGAGAGCTGTTTCCATTGTTTGAACCCCTTGTTCTAAAGTTGCTTAGCAATTTGGAGGGTCCAAGACTCCACCCCCTTATGCTGATGATCGGGAACCAGATAGAGTCATTTTACCTGAGCCCAGCTACCCACTTCCACTCATCACTGATTCTGATGAATTGTTTGGCTTTGTTCCTACTCTTCCATAAGGAACACACGAGGCTAGAGCCTTTAGGGGACACCGAGTGGGGGGAGAACAAAAGCATGAGGATCCCAATGTCCTTCCAACCAGGAAGACCAACTAAGGTAAGGTCTTTTAAGTTTCTGAAGATCAATTTAGCCCAAGAGGACTCACTATTGCTCCAAGCCTTGATAAACCACTTTGCTGCCAACTTGTCAGCCAACCCAGCAATATGTAGAATACCCAATCCCCCCGAGTCTTTCAAGTTAATACAAGTTTCCCATTTGATTTTGGGAATCCCCCTTCTATTGGGGTCCCTAGTCCATAGGAAGTTTCTACAGATTCTTTCCACTTTTGCCAATTCTTTCTCCTTAGGTCTCCAACATGAGATAAAGTAAATAGTCGTAGAAAGCATAAATAAGTTGACAACCATAGCATGCCGTGCCAAGTTAGCTTGCATACCTTTCCAATGATTTAGTTTGCTATCTAGTTTGGATAGCACCCAGTTCCACCGTTGGTCCATTGAGATGTTGAAGCCCATCGGGATACCGAGGAGACAGAAGACTTGACCACTAAGGATAACTTAAAACCCTTGATCAATCAAGAGTTGGGGTGGAGGCCCACGGATTGCTCTGAAAGCAGTTTTTTAACATGGTTGATTTTTGAAACTGACGCCACACAAAAGGTGTTGATGTAACTCCAAAACAACAATGCAGTTGATATCATTAAGAACAAAGGCATTCATGTCATCGACAAAGAGTCTTGCAATCATTTGGCCGTGACCAAGAGGTAGGGAAAGACCCTTGAGATTGTTGGCATCCATGTGATGCTTAAATAGGCGACTGAGGCCATCCGAGGCGATAGCTAAGAGTAGTGGAGCCAGTGGGCAGCCTTGCCTGATAGATCTTTTTAAACGTATGGGTTCAGAGAGCTTACCATTGATATTTATTCTCGTTGAAGCATTTCCGAGTAGAGTGGAAACCATCTTCATGAACTTTTGGCTGCATCCAAGATCTTTTAGTTATTGAAGCATAAAGTTCCATTCCAATTTGTCATATGCTTTGTCGAAGTCGATCTTCATGAATACCAGATCTTGTGCAGACTCCTCAGCAAACGCAAGGCCTTCCCAAATATCGACATTTGCTTCAAGTATAGATCTACCTTTGATAAAACCTTTCTGGTCCTCACAAAGCCATGAATTTAGATGACAAGAGATTCTGTTGGTGATAACTTTGGCAATTATCTTGTATCTACTTTGAAGCATGGTAATCAGCTGCCAATTTTCATTTTTGTTCTTATCTCCCCTTTTGTGAAGTAGCTTGATGACACCATTATTGATACACTCACAGAGGGTACCAAAGGAGAGAGCCTCTTGCCACACCAGGCACAGCAGGGCGGCCACCATGTGCTTGAAGGACTTGAAAAACTCATTGGTGAGTCTGTCAGGGCCCAGACTTTTTCCATTGGGAAGAGCATCAATAACCTCAATAATTTCGTTCTCTAAAATGTTAGCATCCAGCAGAGAATTCATGTTCTGTGGGATTCTAGGTTGAGCAACCCTTGAGATGGATGCCATGTAGTCACCTCTGTGCGGGGAAAGAGGAGTCGAGACCCCAAGAAGATGGGTGAAGTGCTCGATGATGATGATAGATCTATTCTCAACTTCTGTGCTACATTCGATCCCATTGTTGTCAACCAAGAAGGGGATGGCTTCCCTAGCTTGTTTCCTTTTAAGGATGTTACACATCTCTTTCGATGGTTTGTCAGCCTTCCCCGCCCACCAGTCTTTGAAGAATATTTGCAGATTTTTCCTTTGAACCTCTTCCTCGAGTCTTAGTCTTCCCCTAATTTTCAGAAGCCCTTGTTGGCATTGCAAGTTACCTTTGTTCACTTCTTCTTCAAGTTGTGAGAGCCTCCGATACACCATTTCTCTCCTTTTATTCCGGATATCTCTTATAGCTTTATGAGTCTTGATCAGAATTTGTCTAGTCCTTTCCACCGCACTTCTCCAACACTTAGCCGGTTCGTTACCGTGGGCAAAGGTATCCGCCCATACTGCGTAAATTTCTTGGTGGAGAGATGGAAGGGAAAACGACATCTAACAAGTGTGAAACCAAGGAGCTTTCTGGAGCGTAGGAATTGGCTGAAAGAAAGAGTAATCGGGTAGTGGTCCGAGATAGTCAGGTCCATGTGTAGGGAAATCGAAGGAATACCCCACTGGAGGATCGTGTTTTGGTCGATGTAACATCTATCAAGTCTTGCTTTCCTCAGAAAGTCCCCCAATTGGACGTTAGACAAGGAGAATCCCTTCATGTCTTTCACCTCGACCAGGTCGAGATGGAGCTTGATTTTATCCCATATCTCTTTCTCCTGACCGTCAATAATTTTCCCCTTGTTATTCCAACGGTCCTCAGGAAATTCAACCATGTTGAAGTCCCCACAAAGCAAAACATTGTGTGAGAGGGAGTCGAGGGAAGTCCAAGTGTCGATTCTATCCGTCTCTCCATTCGGGGCATAAATTGAGACCATAGTGAACTGATTAGAGAACCCGATAGAGGCAGCAATCCAACGATGATTCCGATCTTCACAAGTCGATGTCAATCTGCCGAACTAGGAGTGATTAATACCAATCACAGCCCCCCCCCCTAGGGTGCGAAGTGGAGAGCCAAAGGTGGTTCGGAGAAATGCATTTATGCCATTTCTGGAGATCCTCTACGTCGATTTTAATATCTTGTAAGTAGATAAAGTCGGGGTTGAGGCACTTCTCTTTGAACCATTGATCAAGAATTGCCGCTCTTGAGCGGTCCGACAAACGCCTGATGTTTAGCGAAGTGATTTTCATTATTGATGGTTGCCATCTTTGAGGGGAGGGACACAATCTTTTTTTTTTTGTGATCTTCTTTTTTCCTCCCAACTTCTTGACTTAGGATCCTACTCTTGAGGGGGCTCTTCCAAGGCATACTTGACAGTTGTTTCCCTTTAAGCTTTGACTTTTGTTGCGGTAAGCTTGGCATGCATATCGGAAGAGTAGGGCCAAGGAAGGAGCTTTCACTGTCTTGGTTGTCTTCATTGCTAGTAGTGAAGCCATCCTCCTTACTGGTGGTGTAGCCTTCTTGGTTTTCTTCTTTGCTGGTAGAGCACCCAAGGGAATTGTCAACAGGGTCTTCTTCATAAAGCTCCCCTGTTTGGCCTTAGCCTACTCTCCTGAACTTGTATTAAATAGAAGGAAAAGAACAGTACAAGTGAAGTCTAATTTTCTTTCAGACAATTTGCCAAAGTCTGTTGGAGTTGGGACAAGTAAAGAAGGTGTGACCAACATCTTCAATGGATGGGCAACAACGCTTGCACCAGGGAGACACCCCACAAATTTTGCTAGCCTTTAGGTTGGTCCAGATTCCCGGATGAAGAATTTGCCATAGAAGGAAAAACTTTTTGTTTTCTATGAGAGGGTTCCAGATAGCAATGAACTTCATATCCCACCTCAGCCGCATCCACAAGAGGCACCACTTCTTATTGAGGTTGACCTAATAATCAATGTTTCCTTTGATATTTGGGATTTTTGTTAGGCAATTACCATTATGCCATCTGAGACCCAATAGGCATGGTGAGTCATGTTCCATCAGAAGACGGACTTTAGAGCGGTCCCATGCAAGATGTCTGCTTTGTAAAATGTTCCATTCTTCATAACTAATGTTGATTTTAGCGTCAATATCCTCGAAGTTGATCCATTGATTGGTGTCTTGTTTCCAGAGATGTTTCCATTTTCTGAAGCCCTTGTTCCAGAGCCTCTTGGCACTTCGAGTGTTCCAAGATTCCACGTTCCTGATGTCATGGATCGGAAACCAGATAGAGTCATTCTGTTTGATACCAGATGCCCACTTCTAATCTTCAGTGATTCTTATGAAGCTTTTAACTTTATTCCAACTCTTCCATAGGGAGCACACCAAATTTGAGCCTTTTGAGAAAACCATGATTGTGAAAAACAAAAGGGTCAAGAGGTCAAGATTTTTCCAATTTGAGAATCCCACAAAAGTCATCATGTTCTTGTTCCTTAAGATTAACTTGGCCCATGAAGTCTCCCCATTGCACCATGCCTTAATCATCCATTTTGCCGCAAGTTTGTTAGCCATGCACCCAATGTCCAGAATACCAAGGCCCCTGCTATCCCTTTGGCTAGTGTAGATGAACCATTCGATTTTAGGCACCCTCCTGTTGGGATCCCCCATCCAAAGGAAGTTTTTGCAAATACTTTCTAGTTTGGACAACTCTTGCTCTTTCAGTCTCCAACAAGAGAGGAAGTAAATGGTCGACGAAATGAGAAACGTGTTAATAACCATTGCGTGACTTGCGAGATTAATTTGCATACCTCTCCAGTAGTTTAGCTTGCTTTTGAGTCTGGCTAGGACCCACTTCCACCACTGCTCCAATGAGATACCAACGCCCAAGGGAATCCCAAGAAGCTTGAAAATTTGGCCTAGGGAAATATTCTGACGGCCATGTTCAAAGAGAAGGTCTGTTTGGTTCCCGATAATAGCTCTAAAACAGTCTTTGAGTGGTTGATTTTGGATCCAGAGGCTTCACAGAAAGTATCCAGGCATCTCCAAAACGTCTCCAAGCTAGTACAGTCGTTGTGGACAAACACATTCATATCATCAGCAAAAAGTCTCATGGTGATCTGGCCATGGTTACTGGGCAACAAGAGGCCTTTGATATTACCAACTTCCACCTGTTGTTCAACCAGACGGCTAAGCCCTTCCATGGTGATAGCAAAGAGAAGGGGAGCCAACACACACCCTTGTCTAATTGATCGTTTTAATTTGATCACCTTCGAAAGATGGCCATTAACATTGATTTGGGCCGACAAGTTTCCCAATAGGGTCGAGATCATCTTGGTGAATTTCTGGCAAAATATAGTGATTGCAAAATATAGCACCATTCCAACCTGTTGTAAGCTTTGTCAAAGTTGATCTTGAGGGAAACCACATCTTGTCTTGACTCATTTGCGAAGTCGAGACCTTCCCAAATATCAATTATGGCTTTCAATATTGACCTGCCTTTGACGAAACCTTTTTGGTCCTTGCTTAACCAAGCTCTCAGATGGCCAGTAATTCTGTTGGCTATGACTTTAGCAATGATCTTATATCATGTTTGAAGCATCGTAATGGGATGCCAGTTTTCAATTCTGTTCTTTTCCCCTTTTTTGTGGATAATTAACTTGATGATGCCATTGTTGAGACAAGTCAGAAGTGCACCAAACTTGAGGGCCTCTTGCCATACGAAACAAAGAGGGGTGGCCATCACCAAATTGAAGGACTTAAAGAACTCATTAGTGAGTCCGTCCGACCCCGGGCTTTTCCGACTAGGAAGGGCATCAATGATTTCAATGCTTTCTTTTTTCAAGATAGGGGCATCAAGCAAGGATCGAAGGTTATGGGGGATCCTATGAGGGGATACCCTAGAGATGGCCGCCATGCAATCCCATCTTTGAGGGGAGAGGGGAGTCGAGATCCCTAGGAGTCTCGTAAAATGTTATGCAATGATTCTGATATTTTCTCCTTCTGTATTGTTCACATCACCATTTGAGTCTAGCAATAAGGGGATCAATTCTCTGTTATGTTTCCTTTTAAGAATCCTGCACATCTCTTTGGTGGGCTTGTCAGCTTTGCCAGCCCACCACTCCTTAAAGAATATTTGCAAATTTTTCCTTTGTATTTCTTCCTCGTATCTTAGCAACGCTCTGATTCTTTGTGGACCCTTCTAGGGATTGGGTTATTCCTTTGTTCAATTCCTCCTCAAATCTCCAGATTCTATGATATAGAGCTTCTCTATGTCCACGCCGAACAGTCTGGAGCATCTTCCTGGTTCTTATCATGATCTACCACAACTTATCGACTGCACATCTCCAACTCTTGGCTGGGGATGAACAGGTGGCAAATGCCTCCTTCCACACTTCAAGAATTTCTTGATGGATGGAGGGGAAAGAGAAAGAAGTGGAGTAGGCATGAAACCAAGGAGCCTTATAGGTTTTGGTGAGAGGTTGGAATGAGATAACGATCGGGTAGTGATCAGAGATGGAAAGGTACATGCATTGCGAGAGGAAAGGATGGCCCCACTCATGAATGATGCTCACAGCAATGTAGCTTCTATCCAGTCTAGCTTTCCTCAAGTCCTAACCTGCTTGGAGATTTGACAACGAAAAGCCATTCGAATCTTTGAATTTGAACAGATCCAAGTGCATTTCATTTCAATCTTTTAGTAATACTGGAAGAGGAGGCAGATGAATGAACTTCCACAAAAAGGAAGTAAATACATATTGTAAAAGACATGCTAAATGCATAGAAATGCATGGCTAGGGTAGCATGCTAAATTGATTCCCAAAAACGGGCATCAAATCTCTTTGGATACTTTTTTATGCCTATTTATAAGAGCTAGGCATTTTAAAGGATGTTTTTTTTTTCATGAAAATTTGTTCTTTGAGCTCCTCTTCCATTAGGCTTAAAATCACAAAGAACATCATACACACCCAAAGGATCCCTTTTATCCTTCACTTTGAGGGGCTAAGATGAGCTTGTCATCTAATCTGAATGCTTCATCTTAGGCATGACCATGTCATGCATTCACCATATGGTATTGGACACCATTGTAGTGGCTACTGGCCATTATCTGATTTTTACTCCACTCCAATATTAATTACTACTCTGTCGCTCACCTCATAAATGATGTTATTAGATCCTCATTCTAATGATCTTTAACTAATTATTATCAGTCTTAAAGCATTGTGAAAATGATGATTCCCTTGTGACCTCCACTGAACATTGCCATAAGCATGAAAATAGGGTGATGCCGCTTATGGAGCTTCAAGCATGTTGACAGTCAAGGTCACACACAAGCAGTGAAGCGCATCAATGAAGTGGACACACTAAAGAAGAAGAGCATGTAGGGAGCTCCAAGAAGCACATGTCAAATTTTCAGAAGAAATCCCTATAGATATAGTGATTTTTATCACTAAAAACCATTGTAAATACCATTTTCTATTTTTAGGACTCCACTTTGTTCAAGCCGAGGAGTCCTCGAGCTTGAGGAGTATTAGAAGTATCATCCTACCAGTTTTCATATTTTTTAGACTCCGTTTGAGCCCCCAAATAACTAGGCCGGACACTAGGTCTGGACAGGGCCAAAACTACTCAAAAAACTATAAAAAGGGTTGGAAAGCTCATTTTTGGGGGTTAGCTTGTTGTAGATTTCAGCTTTGTAAGAGAGTTCTTTTGTAATCAAAGTCCTTCCATTGTTCCACTCTTTGCTCTTACCTTGTGCGCGTGTGTGTGTAGGTGTGTGCATGTTTGTATGCTTTCACTCATGCACGTGCACTTCACTTGCTCTTGGTCTTCATACCGGTCCTCACGTCTCCGCGGATTGACATTTATGAGGTGAAGCTCCTCACGTTGGTACTTGCCATTGTGCTAGAGTGACACCAAATTTGGCGCCATTGCCGGGGAGAGAGCTTGGAGGACGAGCGTGTGACGGTAAGACGTAGAGTAGCGATGTTGGAAGGTAAAAAGTCATCATTTTCATTTCAGTTTCTGAGTTTTCCCTCTTCTTCATCATCATCATCACCACCATCTCCTCTCATCTTCACCTTCTCTGATTTCTTTGCTTTTTTTACTGTACACTCCCTATTTTACCTCTTTTTCTTCCCAGGAGTTCAAAGATGGTTCAGAGCTTAGGCGTCCTTGAAATACGGAGAATCGTGCTCTTAAAACACCAAAATCAAAGTGGCAGTATCGCGGAGTGACAAGACCTGCGTTTGGTATCGCGGCGGTGATATCGTGAGTTTGAAGGGTGATTTTTCATCGACAAGCTGATAGGAGTGACAAGGAGAACATAAGGTACACATATCTACAAAAATTTTTGAATTTGCACTTGAAAATCTCTAAGTATCGTGTCCAGTTGAGTTTTGGTATCGCAATACCAGAATTCCCGTGTATCACGATACTTGTCGAGGTATCGTATCGTGCACACCCACTTGAGGTATCGTGATACCATTCTAGTATCGTATCATCAAGTGCTGGTATCGCGATCGCGATCGCCCCGGTGGTATCGTATCGCGGTCCACACGGTATCGTAGCGTCTCGGTCTTGGTATCGTATCGTTGACCGTGCAGTATCGTATCATGTGCTAGTTTGGTATCGTATCGTCGACTCAGTATCGTATCGTGCCCAATCTAGTATCGTATCGTGCAAAAAAGTGGTATCGTATCGTCCATAGAACCAGTATCGTATCGTGAGAGTTCCAGTATCGTATCGTGTAAATTTTTGGTATCATATCATGCACCTTGTGGTATCGTATCGCGAAACACAATCAGTATCGTATCGCGATTAGAGTGGTATCGTATCGTCTATAGACTGGTATCGTATCGTCCCTTACCATGGTATCGTATCATGAGCAATCTGGTATCGTATCGTGTGATATCCAGTGGTCAAGTATCGTATCGTCCACTAACTTGGTATCGTATCGTCGAGTGCAGAGGTATCGTATCGTGTGATTTTTGGTATCGTATCGTCAGTAGACCCGGTATCGTATCGTCGATTGTTTTGGTATCGTATCATGGGCTTGGTGGTATCGTCTAGAAAGTGGTATCGTATCATGAATTTGGTGTCGCCTTGGTGGTATCGTATCGCCAAATGTGGTATCGTCCATAGTGGTATCGCGTGGAAAATCTGGTATCGTATCGCCTGTCCTGAGGTACTCCCAAAGAGGTCCTATTTCCCTGTTTTAACCCCGAGAGCCCTAAATTGGCATAACTTTCTCATACGAAATCCGTTCGGAGTGATCTTTGGTTTGTTGGAAAGCTCGTGGTAAAATTAATACGAGGATTATTAGATAGGGTATTTTGAAGTTGACCCTCAGCCTGGACTAGGAAGCAAGGGGTTCCACAAGATTTTGAGCAATTCAAAGGAAAATTTTGGACTTGTAGACAAGGCTTATGAACCTAAGCTCAAGTTGATACTTAGGAAGAGATTGATAAAGTACCAAATCACTTGAAACTAAGGTCAACCACACAACCAAGTCAGGGACTCACAACTCAGTGGTTAACACTACGTGCTGAGTTCATAGACAAGTGAGTCAAAAATGTCATTTAACTGGGAGAGACTCTTGGCTTCTGAAGACATGCATAGATCCATACCTAGGGAAGGTCTTATGTCTACAGTGGAAGGGGAATATAGGATGTCTCTTCAATACGTATCCACTAACTTGCAAGGAATACCCATCTACCTTGACGGTCTACACAGGTCAGTAGCAAGAATGATAAACACGACAGATCCCCAGAGCCCGACAGAAGACTGAGACCAATCCAACTGGCCAAATGTATACGAAATCGTTATGATGGCACAGGAGAGCCATATGACCACATTGCAGAATTCAAGGAGGTATTGCGAGCAGAGCAAGTGGATGACTTTTTTAGGCAATATGAATCCTTTGGGCTAACCCTCACGGGAATAGCCTTAGCTTGGTTTCAATCCTTGGATCCAAATTCCTTTGGCAATATCGAACAATTCTTCCAAGAATTTGTCTGGGAATTCACTAAGCGAGAGATCAAGCACAATTCTTCATCCTTACTACATAGTTTCAAACAAGCTTCCAAAGAGACAGTAAAAAATGCAGCACGAAGATTTAGTCAATATGTAGACCGATGCCATGTGATAGAGAGACCCTCTCAGCAGAAAATGATATCCCTATTTTTAGAAGGTCTAACCAATGGAACATTGAGAATGTTAGTATACGTGAAACGGGTGAACTCTGAGTGAGTGTCTTCAAGAATGTATAGATTTGGAAGACAACTTAGCTGAGGATCTCAAAATCACACAAGATCTTACCAAATCAGAGGATACAAGGAGCAATGAAACTTCTAGTTTGAGCTCTATGGAGGAAGTGGCAGAGTTAGTGGCCAAGAAATTAGGGGTACAAGGACAACGGAACTACCAAATTTCTTCCTTGAGATTGCCAATGTTAGGAAGTTGCTCACTTTGCAGTGGAGATCATCCATCTCATGTCTGCACCAGAGAAGGATTAGGGTTATCACAACCTTACCCTTACAGTAGACAACCAACTCAAGAGCCTAACATGTACTCTTATAGTGAGCAGAAGTACCCCAACCACAATATCGAATACTATCCAGTGAATAGACAACCATGACTACTTACACCACCCCAATGTAGACCATATGGGTACCCTCCTAGAGAACAAGACAGAGAAGTTCCTAGGTATAACCCTTGTCCAAGACCACGAGGAGCAACTAGACCATATGAACATGGAGGATATGGCCAACCTCAACCTATACCAGGACAACAACCATCCCACCCACCAGCTCCGACACAAGGACAAAATGTCACAATACAAGTCGTTTGTCTTAAGTGTGTGTTGGCAGCAGTCAGGGAACCGAAGGAGCCACAAGACAAAGAGGGTCGGAACGAAGAGATAGCACAAGTAGACACAGTAGCCAAAGAAGATCTGGCAAGTAGGCCATCTAAATTTTTCAGACATCAAGGAGTGGAGCACACAAGAAGAAAGAGCAAGTAGGGAGCTCAAAGATGTGTACAACAAACCAATAGAGAAAATCCCTACACAAATAGTGATTTTAATCACTAAAAACCATTGTAAATACCATTTCGTATTTTTGTAGCTCCATTTTGTGCAAGCCAAGGAGTCCTTGAGCTTGAGGAGCCTTAGAAGTACCTACATATCAATTTTCGTATTTTTTAGACTCCGTTTAAGCCCTCAAATTGGCCCTGGAACCTAATTTTTAACTAGGCCGGACACTAGGTCTGGACAGGGCCAAAACCTAGTCAAAAACTATAAATAGAGCTAGAGAGCTCATTTTTGAGGGTAGATTGTAATTGAAATGAACTTGTAGGAGCTTTTTTGAAAGTAATCGAAGAACTCCATTGCTTCTCACTCTTTGTCTTGTCGTGTGTGCGCGTGTGTGTGTATGTGTGTGCATGTTTGTGTGCTTCTCACTCACGCACTTGTGCCTCCACTTGCTCGAGGTCTTCATACCATCCTCACGTCTTCTCGGATTGACATTAAAGGAGGTGCTACTCATCACTGAGCTACACCAAATTTTGGCGCCGTTGCCGGGGATCGAGCTTTGAGGACGAGCGTGTGATGGTAAGACGTAGAGTTGAAGCGTTGAAGTTATAGGTATTTTCTTCACTTTTATCTATTTTCTTTTGTTTCCTTCATCACCATCATCATCATCACCATCTCCCACCTCCATCTCCATCATCGCAAAAATTTCAGTTTTTTGACTATATTTCCTTCCTTCTTCCATTTCCCTCATTCCACTTGTGAGAGAGAGCGAGAGAGCAATATTGTGTGTGCTGTTTTTGTATGTTTCTTGAGCTGTCTTGCAGGTACATGCTGCATCATCTTCTCCAGCACTCCGCGCAGGTACGGGAATCGTGGTAACTGTCTCTGTGTCGCCGGTCTCTGTCAATCGCGACTGACAGAAAAAGTGCTCCATTTGCCAAACAAAGTGCAAAACCATGATCTACAGGCCTAGAGCTTCCCAAAACTGTGTTTAGATTTTTGAAATTCATCAGATTTCTGTCAATCGCGATCGCTCTGTCAATCACGATCGACAAACCACGACGGACAGACCTGTCAATCGCGATCGACCAGTCAATCGTGACTGACAGCCCACGACGGCTCTGTTAATCGCGACCGACAGAGTCAATGACCGATTGACCATGACGGACAGATCATACGCGTGACACGTGTCAATCGCGATCCAGTCATCAATCGCGATCAACCCATCAATCGCGACTGACAACCGACGACGGCTCTATCAATCGCGACCGACACAGTCAACGATTGTTTGACCACGATGGACAGACCCTCGCGACCGACTTGTCAATCGCGATCGACCCATCAATCGCGACTGACAGAGTCAACGACCCTTTGACCACGACTGATTGACTTTTCGAGCCACCTGTCAATCGCGATCGACACATCAATTGCGACTGACAGCCACGACGGACCTATCAATCGCGATCAACACATCAATCGCGACTGACGTGTCAATCGCGACTGACAGAACTTGCGAACACGTTAGAAGGGTGTTGAAGCTCAAAGTCAAGGACAAAGCATGGAAGCACATCAAAAGGTAGACACATGAGGAAAGGGAGCAAGTAGGGAGCTCCAAGAAGTGTATGTCAAATTTTCAGAAGAATCCCCTACAAAAATAGTGATTTTCATCACTAGAAACCATTGTAAATACCATTATCTATTTTTAGTAACTCCATTTTGTTCAAGCCGAGGAGTCCTCGAGCTTGAGGAGTATTAGAAGTACCATCGTACCAATTTTCATATTTTTTAGACTTCGTTTGAGCCCTCAAATAAGCCCTGGAACCTAATTTTTAACTAGGCCGGACACTAGGTCTGGACAGGGCCAAAACTAGTCAAAAAACTATAAAAAGAGCTAGAGAGCTCATTTTTGAGGTTAGTTTGTTAGAGAATAGAACTTTTGTAAGAGAACTCTTTTGCAATCTAAGCTTTCCATTGTTCCTCTCTTTGATCTTACTTTGTGCGCGTGTGTGTGTATGTGTGTGCATGTTTGTGTGCTTTCACTCACGCACTTGTGCCTTCACTTGCTCGTGGTCTTCATACCGGTGCTCACGTCTCCGCGGATTGACAAGTAAAGGAGGTGGTGCTTACGCTTGAGCTACACCAAATTTTGGTGCCGTTGCCGGAGAGAGTGCTTCGAGGACAAGCGTTGTGATGGTAAGATCGTAGATTTGCGATGTTGGAAGGTAAAAAAACTGTCATTTCAGTTCATTTTCTGTTTTTTCCCCTTCATCTTCATCATCATCATCATCATCTCCACCTTCTTCCATCTTCTTCTTCATAGAAATTTCTTGTTTTTTAGTGCATTTTCACCATTTTCATACCATTTTTCATGCATTATTGTGTGGGAAGGAGTTAGGAGAAGCAAGGGAGAGCAAGCGCTGTGTTTTTTTTCATGATTTTCTGCTCATTCGGAGCTCGCCATAGCCGGCGCTCAGAAATTTGAATTTCCCGCCAAAAAACGCAATTCTGTGATGAAAATCGCGATTCTGTGAAAATTCAAAATTTTTTGAAAAATCACGATTTTCAGTTTTCCCGCCTAAAAGTTGGTTGAAAAAAATCGCGATTCTGTGTTTTTTCTCAAAAAAAAAAAAAAAAAACACGATTCTCTGCTCAAAATCGCGATTCTCAAAAAACACGATTCTCTGCTCAAAATCGCGATTCTCACAAATCACGATTTTCATCGAAAAATACGATTTTGAGAAAAACACGATTCTCTATGACAAAATCGCGATTTTCATGCCAAAAACACGATTTTGAGAAAAAGGCGATGCTGTGAGAACACGAATTTTTGCTCAAAATCGCGATTTTCAAAAACACGATTTTGTGTTCAACATCGCGATTTTCTTGTCAAAAACACGATTTTGAGAAAATACGATTTTCAGTGGGCTCAAAATCGCGATTCTCACAAATCACGATTTTCAGCCAAAAACACGATTTTGTGAAAAGAAGGCGATTCTGTGAATCACGATTCTCTGAGTCAAAATCGCGATTTTCAGAAACACGATTTTGTGATCAACATCGCGATTTTCAGAAACACGATTTTGTGATCAAAATCGCGATTTTCAGAAACACGATTTTGTGATCAAAATCGCGATTTTCAGAAACACGATTTTGTGATCAAAATCGCGATTTTCAGAAACACGATTTTGTGATCAAAATCGCGATTTTCAGAAACACGATTTTGTGATCAAAATCGCGATTTTCAGAAACACGATTTTGCGATCAAAATCGCGATTTTCAGAAACACGATTTTGCGATCAAAATCGCGATTTTCAGAAACACGATTTTGTGATCAAAATCGCGATTTTCAGAAACACGATTTTGTGATCAAAATCGCGATTTTCAGAAACACGATTTTGTGATCAAAATCGCGATTTTCAAAAACACGATTTTGTGATCAAAATCGCGATTTTCAGAAACACGATTTTGTGATCAAAATCGCGATTTTCAAAAACACGATTTTGTGCTCAACATCGCGATTTTTTGACTTCACAGCATCGCGATTTTCAGAAAGCACAAAATCGCGATTTTCTCCTAAGGTTCTGTTTGCCTGTTTTGACCCCCAGGAGCCTGATTTGACATAACTTTCTCATCCAAAGTCCATTTTTTGAGCTCTATAGCTTGTTGGAAAGCTCGTTTCAAATCCTACACGATCTCAACTGTTTTTTTCAAGAATAATGCGTTTATTTTGAGATAGGATAATTTGAAGTTGACCCTCAGGTGGGACTAGGGAACCAAGGGGGCTCTAAAGAATTTTGAACCATACCAAAGGGAAAATTTGGACTCTTGACTAAAGCTTATGAACCTGAGATCTGGTAGACACTTAGGCAAGGATAAACAAAGCATTAGATCTTCTGAGGCTAGTGTCAACCATACATCCAAGTCTTGGGCACAACAACTAAGTGGTCATCTTTTACTCAGATCAGACACAAGTGATTCAGAAATGTCTTTTAGTATGGGAAAACCTGCAGGTGGCTCAGGGACTGCCCATCTACAAACACCGGAAGGTCCCTATAAGACAAAGTTGGAATATATTCGGACCAACCAATTAGGTGCTCGCATCTATGAGGATGGTCTGAGGCGATCAGTGGTCCAACTCAAAAATCCAGATCAATCCTTTGGACTTGAACACCCGGTGGTCAAGTTCGAAGAGGGTTCATACATTGATAAGGAAGGAACCATGTATGTGGTTGCCAACCAACCAGATAGGACCGATGAGTTTGGAAATATCATTCATGAGAATGAGATAGGACACCTAGAACAAGGAAATATAGGACAAGGACCCCAGACTCCTAGAGGCAAGTCAGTTTTGACCCGAGTGATCACTCCAGACTGGATCCCTCAAGACAACAAAAGCATAGAACTATTTTTGAATAGAGAAACAGAGGAAGCCTTTTGGAGATTCAAGCCAGAACAACCTAGCCGATTGGGCATAGTCATCATCTATGAGTTCAAGGATCCAGAGATACCAGGCAAAGTTGTCTACCTAGATAACACGTCAGAGAAAATTTTCTTGGTAACAGAACATGATAGACATGCATATACTTGGAAGAATGAATTGATTTTCCCCCCACCAAGATCCAATGTTTCCCATGGCCTCCAAGGAATAGGGTCTTCCCACGCTCATGAAGCCCAGAGAGAAAGAACTAGAGAGAGACCTGAGGTAAGCTTTGCACACACCGTGGGCAGGAATAGATCAGGATGTGAAAATGAAAGACCTGAAAGAGAGAGACATCAAGCACATAGGCAACAAAGAGATGAACAGGATTTTCCATTGCCTAGACCCCGGGAGTACCCAAGAACCTTTAGACCCATTCACGTGATCAAGGCAATGAAGAACTATTTCGATGGGACAGGGGATCCTTATGATCATGTGGCCGAGTACAAACAAGTGCTGAGAGCCGAACAAATTGAGGACTGGTTCACCCAGTACGAGGCATTTGGTTTGACCCTTAAAGGCACTGCCTTAGCTTGGTTTCAACCATTGAGTAGAAGCAGCTATCGCGATATAGGTCAACTGCTAGACGAATTCATTGTAGAATTTTCCAAGAGTGGTATCAGGCATAACACATCGTCCCTGATCCATAGTTTCAAGCAGACACCCCAAGAAACAGTGCGACTAGCAGGTAGAAGGTTCAGACAGTACCTAGAAAGATGCCCTACTCCAGAGTTGCCCACACCAGCTAAACAAGTGGCTTTGTTCTTAGATGGCTTACTGAGCACAAAATTAAGATCATATGTGTACTTGAAAGAGCCTAGATCCATAGAAGAGTGCGTGCGGACGTGCATCGACATAGAAGATAACTTGGGTGAGGAGTTGGGATTGTCCAAACTCTACAAAGATTCGGATAGTTCTACTAGTCATACTTCAAAGATCTCCACAGAAATAGAAGAGATAGCTGAGCAAGTTGCCAAGAAGCTGGGAGTCCAAAATAAACAAACACAGGGAGTCACTTCATTGAATCGGTGCTATACTTGCGGAGGTGACCACATGGCTAACGTATGCCCAATGCAAAACCAAAACATTAGAGACAGGAATGCTCCATATTGCACTATTGAGAGAAAATACACAAACCACATGGCTCAAGATTGTCCCTACAATAGGCAGGCTGTTAGACAAAATTATCAGCAACCTTACCCACAAGGTAGGTATCAGAATCAATACCAACAACCATATTATAGACCACAACAGCAATATCAGGTACCATATAGGCCACAACCTGTCTTGGGAAACCAACCACCAGCTCCAGCCAACGTGATTCCAGTCAAATATGCTGTGGGAGAGGAAAATCCAAATAGAGCATTGGTGCCCCTAACCCCATGGATACCAGATAATGATTCTCATGCTCATAGTTCAGACTACTCCCATGAAGGTAGTCCACATGCGTATTACACAGGGTCACCTGAACATAGTGAGATTTACTAGTATCAATATGAGGTGCCACCTATGGAGCAAAATTGGGAGCCAGAATACTCCAATTTCATGTACACACATCCTAACCCTAGGCCCCAGTTGAGACAAATGAGACCACAAGCCCCTAGAGGATCTTGTTTCAGATGTCTTGGTGACCATTTCATTCGTGACTGTCCCCACCCACCATCTCCGAGTCAAGGACAGGCTATCACAATACAGGCTTTTTGTCCTGATTGTGGCAAAGACCATCTCCCCAGAGATTGTCCAAGAAACCCCTCCAGTGCACCCAAGATTACACCCATTAATGTGGTAGGCTTAGTGGCAGATTCAAGTTCAAGTAGTAGCAATGTGGCTCCTATACAAGCTGTCACTAGAGCACAAGCCTTAAAACAGGATAAACCAGTAGAACAATCAGAGTCGAGTGAATCAGGAGAGCCTAGTAAGAGGAAAACAAGAACATGGAAGGATACCAGAGAGAAGGCCAATCGCAAGTGGAATAAAAAGTTATCGGAACTAGAAGAAAGCTTAAAAGAAGCGAAAACAAAAATAGAAGACATTGCATCTCAAAGCCCCTCGCATGCCGAAACTCCATCCACTCCACCTCATCCCACCCCACCACCCATTGTAAATAGACCGCAACCAGGGTCTGTTCTGGCAGATCCAACCCCAGAAGGCTTGGACATGATATTCAAGGCCTACCAGGCTCGACTTCAAGAAGGGCCTACAGCGGCAAACCTAGACAAGAGTTACCCCAGAGCAGATTTAGAGATTGAACGGATGAAAATGTGCATGAAAATGGTAGAACAAGCTCAAGCCATACTTGAGACTAGTCAAAAGTTCAATCAGACAAACTCTATCAAATCAGATTTGCATTTCCAGGGCTTACTAGAAAGATTAGAGCAATTGGTAAACAAACCACAAGTTTCTTTACCTCCACAGGCTCAACCAGTTATCGAAAGAGGAAGCTCACCACCAATGGGAGCTTATGTTCCTAATTCCACGGATCCAGGAATACCTCCTTCAATTCAACAGTACTCTCAAGAATTCTTGCGGGAAATACAAGAAGAGAAATGGGCCAAGGAGAAGGGTAATTCCCCTCCTATTCCTGAGATTGATGATCTTCATGATCAATTTCCCCAAGACATCCCATCTATTTACGAAGATGAAGCAGAACAACAAGAAGACGAAAGGTTAGATTTTGAATCTAATACCTTAGAAGAACTGCCTCAATTTCCAGGCCCATGGGAATCTGAATCTCTCCAGATTAGAGCTCCCACAATACTAGTAAGAAATGAAGACTCAATGGTTCCAAGGAACACGGATGTCGTGAAGAACACTAAGGTTCAGTGTCATCTCACTGTAGAAGAGCTGCTCAAAGCAAAACCTGAGCTCTGGAATCATGTGAAGGATCAGGTTCCAGAACTTGATTCCAACATGCCAAAAGCAGGCTCCAAGCAAAGGGTACCAGAGATACCTCTAGACAAAATAGGGGACATGTGTGAGGGTGAAGAAGGTAATACTTATCTTCCCATCACCTACCAAGGTTACACAACCAAAGCAATCATAGATTCAGGTGCTGGTGTTGCTATTGCGACCACCTCCTTGTGGAAGCAATGGGGCAAGCCCACATTAAGACCAACTAGAATGAAGCTTCAAATGGCTGATGGTCATTTTGAAAGACCTCTAGGATTGCTAGAAGGGATCACTCTAACCACTTGTGGTGTAGAGTTTGAGCACACATTTGCTATATGTGACTTTGAGAAAAATAATGTCTTTGAGATGATCCTAGGAAGACCCTTCCTACGACAATTGCAAATAGTACAGGATTGGGGAACTAACTCCTTGTACTTACAGCACTTAGGGGTCACCACTAAGGTCAATTTGAAGGATTACACCTTCAGAGATGTACCACCCCTACAGTGGAATTCTATCCACAAAGCGAAAGAAGATTCCATCTCTGTGCATTCTGAAAGTTCACCTGATCCATCATGGCTGCATGAAGATACTCATTTGTGGATGTGCAAGGTCGCAAAGGAAGAGGAAAAACGTTTAAAGGCAAGAGAAGAAGGAACTTCGCTAGGAGATAGACCAGTTAGGGACCCAGCCTACACACCGATGATCTTTCCAGATGAGGAGTTTGAGCCTCATGGCTGGCCAGAAATCTTAGCCACCATGGACATTGCTGTCAATGAGGAACAGTGGACACCTCATTGTGATGAGGAGGGTTATGATATCTCAGTGTTCATGTGTCAACCCTTGCTAGAAGAATGTGACCCTAGTGATGTCATAGAAGAAGAAGAGAATGACGATGATCTGGAGTCTATTGTGATGGATAGTTGCTTTAACTCGGAGCAGCACTATCTAGAAGATATAGGAGTGTTTACCCAGAAAGAAGAAGAACCTCTCACAATATTAAAACAGTAAACTCAAAGGATGGAAGTGAGAGTAGTCAAAAGAAAAAGAAAAGAAAAGCAGTGAAACAAGAAGAGGAGGAATCATTGTTTGAAGTACCAGAAAACTTCAAGAAATATGAAGTTGACGACCGCAAAATTTTGGTACGAATGCCTAAGAGAGAGGCCATCATAGGAGAATCATATGATAATAAAGAAAAGACCAAGAAGATTGTAGTGACCATTGAAGAGAACGAAGAGAGATGCACATATATAGGAGATGACCTAAGTGCAAGAGAAGAAATGGAGCTCATAGCTCTATTAAGGGAATATAGGGATGTGTTTGCATGGCACTATAGAGACTTGAAAGGGGTAGATCCAAGAATTTGCTCTCATACTATCCCCATGACTGCTGATGCTAAGCCCACCAAACAGAAGCCCTACACATATAATGATACCTATGCAGCAAAAATAAAAGAAGAAATTGATAGGTTGATTGAAGCCGGATTCATCTATGAGATTGAGCATACCGAATGGGTGTTCCCCATTGTTGTGGTACCCAAGAAGAACGGGAAGTTGCGAGTGTGTATTAACCTTAAAAAAGTTAATGCCGCTACGATTAGAGATAGTTATCCACTTCCAATCACAGAACACCTTTTGGAGCGTGTTGCAGGCAAGGAAGTTTATAGCTTCCTTGATGGATTTTCAGGTTACAATCAAGTAGCCATTGCCCCAGAAGATCAACACAAAACAGCTTTTGCTACAGAGTGGGGAATCTTTGCATTTCGTGTGATGCCATTTGGGCTCACCAATGCACCTGCAACATTCCAAAGGCTCATGTGTCATGTCTTCAAAGAGTTCTTGCGAAAGAGCTTAGAAGTGTATGTGGATGATTTATGTGCTCATTCCCAAGAAAGAAGGGTTCACATCCCTGAGCTCAGACAAATCTTCAACAAGTGTAGAGAATATCGAGTGTGTCTAAACCCAGAAAAGTGTGTGTTTATGGTGCGTCAAGGTAAAATCTTAGGGCATATTGTTTCTAAGAATGGAATCTCAACAGATGAAGATAAGGTACGAGCCATAGCGGAACTACCAAGGCCAAGGAATGTTAAAGAGGTACAAGCCTTTATGGGCCATTGTGGATATTACCGTAGGTTTATCCACATGTACGCGATCATAGCTAGACCCCTTTATGCCTTGTTGTCTAATTTTGAGTGGAACGACGAATGCGAGAATTCTTTCAATGAACTGAAGAAACGTTTGTGCACAGCACCAATATTGACCACTCCTGATTGGAATAAGCCATTCCATGTCCATGTGGATGCATCCAATCATGCCATAGGATGTGTGCTAGCACAACCCACAGGTGAAGGGAATTTAGATTTGCCCATAGCATATGCTAGTAGACAACTAAACCCAGCCGAAAGAAATTATACCACAACCGAGCGAGAAGGGTTAGGCATGGTATATGCTGTAAAGAAGTTTAGACACTATTTATTGGCCAACAAGTTCAAGTTTTTCACTGATCATCAAGCTTTGTTATATTTGGTCAATAAACCTTGCAATACTGGACGCTTAGTAAGATGGTTCCTCTTACTAATGGAGTATGACTTTGAAGTTGTTGTCAGGAAAGGTAGAACCCACCTTTGGGCAGATCACCTTTCTCGCATTACTTCAGGAGAGTCACCACAAGGAGTGTCTGATGAACTACCTGATGCTTATCTGTTCAATTTGGAAGTTGTTCCTAAATGGGCAAATAAGTTGGTACCAGTCCTAACCTTCGGCCCTGCAAATAAGAATGTGAAAACATCACAAGAAGAAATTGTAAAATCACAAAAATATCACATATTGGCAGGAAGCATGTACAAACAAGATACTGAGGGTGTATTAGCTTGTTGTGTCGAGGATGATGAACATAGTAGTTGGTTGCAGCAAGCTCATGAGGGATTGCTAGGAAATCACTATTCTAAACAACGAACATTGCAGAATTTGAAACGTTTAGGAGTGTATTGGCCTAGCATGGACAAAGAAATAAATGAGTGGATCAAGAATTGTCCAATGTGTAGCGAGAGACCACCAGTGGAGCATGCGACCCTTTATCAAGTATCATTAATTCCAGATTGGAGTGCTCCATTGGTAGAGTTTATGAGATCGGGAAGATTACCCAAAGAGGCCAGTCTAGCAAGAAGACGAAATATGGAGCAAGAGGCTCAAGGCTATGCCTTAGTAGGAGAGAACCTATACCGGAGAGGTAAAGATGGTTACTTAAGACTGTGCGTTCATGAATCAGACTATTTAAGGGTCTTAGAGACTGCACACAGTGGTATTGCAGGTGGACATTTTGGTCCTTACCGAGTGATTAAGACCATTCTATTCTCAGGACTTTGGTGGCCCACTCTTCATATGGATGCACATACCTATGTGAAGAAATGTGACACATGCCAACGTGCACAATATCCAGTTAGAAAAGACGAGATGCCTTTGAGGCCAATGATGGGAGGGCGTGCATTTTCCAAGTGGGGCATAGACTTCATAGGTCCTATTAATCCCCCTGCTAGAAACTCCCATGCAGAGTATATTATTGTAGCCACAGATTACCTTACCAAGTGGGTAGAAGTCAAAGCCACAACAAAGAATGATGCTCAGACTACGGCTAAGTTCTTATTCGAGAATGTGTTCACGAGATATGGACTACCAATAGAGTTGGTGAGCGATAGAGGCACACACTTCTTGAGTGAAGTCATTGAAAATCTTCTCCAAGAATTCTTGGTGATACATAAGAAATCCGCCCCCTATCATCCACAAGCCAACGGACAAGTCGAGAGTACCAATAAGATCCTCTGTAACGTATTGACAAAATTGGTAAATAATAAACGCTCTGATTGGGACAAACAACTTCATCATGCTGTTTGGGCTTATCGAGTTGCCTACAAAACGGTACTCAACGCCACCCCATTTCAGATGGTCTTCGGACAGAACGCTGTGCTACCATTAGATTTCTTAATCCCTGCCTTAAAAGTAGCACAAGAGTATGAGTGGAATGGGCATGAATTGTCCTCTAGGATCTTTGATCTCGAAGGCTTGGGTGAAACGAGGCTACGAGCGGCAGCAGCCATCTACGCTGCAAAGAAGAGGCAAAAGGCATACTTTGATGCACACATCAAGGATAAGGGATTGAAAGAGGGAGATCTAGTGTTGGTATACACACTAAAACAACATGCCCGTAAGTTGGAAAAAAGAGGATATGGACCCATGATCATTAATAGAATTTCCACTAGTGGTGCAGTTCAGTTGGCCACTCTAGAAGGAGATATCTTGCCAAACTATATTAGTGGCTGTAGAGTCAAGCTATATCAAGAACCTCTTACTGAGGATATGCTAATGAGACTCAACACTGCGAAGAAGCGAAAAGAAGAAGAGTTAAGAGTGAGAGAAGAAGCACAGGTAGAGGCCAGAGAGCGTATTAGGCGAAATAAGTTAAGGCGATTAGGCCTAGAAGTCAACTCAAAAGCCCCAAAATATCACATGGATATGTGTCAAAAGTCAGACATAGCGACTTCTCAGGTCATTGACCGAAGACCCTTTGTGACCATAGAGATAGGACAAGGGAAGGGTGCAAGGACGGTGAAAGCATTGATTGACTCAGGTGCAGCAAGTAGTGCAGTTAGACTTTCCTACTGCCAAGACTTGGGGTTGAACATCAATCCCATAGAAGCTTATCTCATAGGATTGGGAGGTGTGGAAACCCCTTGTTTGGGCAAGGTGGAACTTCCCATCTACCTTCAAGATGTTCCAATGAAAGTCAAAGCGCTAGTATGTCAAGATGAGAACCTTACAGAACCACTTGTCTTGGGTCAAGATTGGATCTATGACCATGCAATTAACTTAAACCTAAGAAGTCAAATTCTTTAAGTTTGGGTACATGAACAATGCATTACATTAGAATTAGAGAACTGCATGCTCCTAGATCATGGCACCACACACTCTCTTAGTTCTTCCAAGACTAATCATATGAAAGAAGATGTTGTATGTGTCAAAAGCTCTATGATGCAGAAGGAGTCAATCGTGGAAGACCAGGTTCGAAGGCGGGTGGATCTTTCTTCTTCTCCAAAGAATCAAGTAGCCACAGTAGTGAGTCCACCACACAAGCAAACACAACCGTTCACGACAACTGCTACATCAAATAGAAAGACACCATTCGATAAAAAAGCAGTTCCGAGCATGAAGCAGATATGGGTACGCAAAGGAGAGCAACCACCAGCCTTGCCCCCACAAATCCCATCCATGCACATCAACAAAGCCAGAAGACGAAGGAAGCAGCTCAGACAAGCTCAATCACAAGGTATCCAACAAGTTTGGGTGCCTAAGAAGTTAGCTGCAGCTCAACAAGGGCAATTACAGATGTGGGTACCTAAGAAGCTCTTACATCCACAACAACCTATGTTCTCCCACATGCGAAAGGTCTCACCCAAGAAGCCAAAAAGAGAAGAGGGTAAGAACCACGTACAGAGACCGAAAGAAGATCAAATCAGCTCTTCAAGAAAAGTAGGAAGACGTGCAAAAAGGATATGGGTTTGGAAGCCAAAAGTACAAGCAGCCTCCATCGAACCAAAGCGCCAACCACACTGGATACCACCGTTCAGAACGCATCCAAAGAGGAAGACGCCTGAAGTGATCTCTACAGTGCCAAATGATGTTCTAAAATGGACTCCAATAAGGAGGATTACATCAGTTCGAGACTCAATGGATACCTCCACCAAGGTCGGCATCAACCTCCACAAATAACATCGAAAGCCTCGAACGAGCAACAACCATGTGCTCCTTGCACAACCCTGTCTTTTGCACCATTTAGGTCATGCATTTCCAAAGTATGCATTAATATAGGGCCACATTACACGGCCGTGCATAGACACACTTGAGAGTCCCATGCACAAGAGCACAGTGACATATGTCGAACATTTCTATTGATACTAACTTTTGTGTTCTTGTTTTGTGATATCCTTTTTCTCAAAAAAAAAAAAAAAAAAAAAAAAAGAAGAAGTGGGAGAGAGCTTGTTCCCAGTGTGTCTCGGCCAGCAGTGAGATTATTGCTGCCTTATCTGGTAGATGACAAGCATTTGGCATGAACATGGCATCTACAACTATGATTTTCTCTTGCCATGGTAGGAATGAAGAGCTTGAAGGTCCGCAACTTGAGTGATGCTTAACTACTTCATGTACCAGAGCATCCAAGGAGATATCTGCAAAAGGTAGTTGTGGAGGAGAAGACTCCTGCATATGGTGAGCTAAAGAGCATATGTGAAACTCAGCTTGGTGTAGTTACCCGATGTTGCTTGCCAAGGAATATAAAGCAATTCAATTCTCAGTATTTCCTGAACCAGTATGGAACAGTAGCACTGGTGAATGGTCTATGTCAATCAGCATGGTAATCTCTTAGAAACCGGCACGTATCCAATATTCCTCTGAGTGTCAATATAGGGAAGTGAACGTGCATGAGCCCAAGCTCAGAAATGCACATTGTTAGTGACAAATGTTGCTTTGAAAAGAGGAGAGGGGATCCACCACTCAAAAGATCTCATCAGTGGACAATCAACATGGACATTCATCAACAAGGTTCCATCCCAAAGGCCGAGTGTACAACACGAAGAGGCAAACATCCATCAACCTTCGCCATGGTAAGTATCTTTACTCTGGAAACACCATAACCATGATAGTTTAGGAAACCTCTTCGTCAGCATACCCTTGAGCACTTAGCTCAAGACCCGCAATTTTTGCACCATACTTCTTCCAATGCATTTTCCAAGTAAGCATGCGTAGGGCTACATTACAAGGCCGTGCACAAGGCACATACTTTTTTCAACCCAGGCACGAACACACTTACCCATCATTCATTATGGGTTATGAGTAGTTGGCATGAATGCTCTCAACATCATCTTTAAAAGAGCTAGCAGACATCATGGGAACAACATCCATATCTCGGAAGCAAATTGAAGCCAGTAGTTGCTCCAAATCACTCTTGACAACCTCTTCTGAGCAACTTGCAGTTTTGAAAGCTCACAACGACACATTCTTGCTGGAATCCAAGGAACCAGCTCATACAACGGATGGACACCACCTCTCAAAGCACTACACAGAACAGCCCTTCCAACAAGGGTCTGTCAAGGACGACAGACTCGAGAGGGGGGGGAGTGTTGAAGCTCAAAGTCAAGGACAAATCATGGAAGCACATCAAAAGGTGGACACATGAGGAAAGGGAGCAAGTAGGGAGCTCCAAGAAGTGTATGTCAAATTTTCAGAAGAATCCCCTACAAAAATAGTGATTTTCATCACTAGAAACCATTGTAAATACCATTATCTATTTTTAGTAACTCCATTTTGTTCAAGCCGAGGAGTCCTCGAGCTTGAGGAGTATTAGAAGTACCATCGTACCAATTTTCATAATTTTTAGACTTCGTTTGAGCCCTCAAATAAGCCCTGGAACCTAATTTTTAACTAGGCCGGACACTAGGTCTGGACAGGGCCAAAACTAGTCAAAAAACTATAAAAAGAGCTAGAGAGCTCATTTTTGAGGTTAGCTTGTTAGAGAATAGAACTTTTGTAAGAGAACTCTTTTGCAATCTAAGCTTTCCATTGTTCCTCTCTTTGATCTTACTTTGTGCGCGTGTGTGTGTATGTGTGTGCATGTTTGTGTGCTTTCACTCACGCACTTGTGCCTTCACTTGCTCGTGGTCTTCATACCGGTCCTCACGTCTCCGCGGATTGACAAGTAAAGGAGGTGGTGCTTACGCTTGAGCTACAAAGGGCCAATTTGGCCAATTTTCTAGGGTAAAGAATAGGGGGCTAATTTGGTCAATTTGTGGGACAAACACTCGGGGTTAGCATTGCATGTTGAGGCCGCAACCCAAGTAATTCAAGAATTTCTGCCTGCTTGATTAAACTGTTTTGAACCCTGTTTTAATCCCTGAAGCCTGAACTGACATAACTTCCTCATACGAAATCCAATTGCTGTGATTCTTGTTTTGTCGGAAGCTCGTGAGGAGTACAACCAAAACTTCCACTGGTTATGTGAAAATTAAGATCAGGATTATTAGATAGGGTTTCTAGAAGTTAACCATACCCGAGGTAGGAAAACTGAGGGATCCTTGGGATTGTTTTTTATAAAGGCAAGAGATAATTTGGTCGGTGAGTCACATGCATGAAAGCGGTCTAGTCTTTCATTTGAATTTAAGTCTGGAGCTAATCTTGGGACTGATGCAGGTCTATTGAGAAGCAATTGAGAGCGTCCAAGCAAGGGCTTTGTGCAAGCTTGAGAATCAACTTCTCGAGCACTAAAGAGCAAGAATCAGCAAGAAAGGTCGGAATATTCTCAACTCCCCTTCGTCAATTCCTAGCTTTGGCTAAGAACGACTAGAGGTAGGAGTAAGTCAGGGTGACGATAGGCAATTATTTTAACGTGGAACGATCAACTTTAAGTGCGGAACTACACTCAAATATACCTTACGACGTGATGTCAGACAAGAATGTTAACATGGTAATCAACTAAAAAGAATCAAGTAACTGATACAAAAGAACTCCGCCACGAGGTTGTACTTGGGCAAATTTGGGCTATTCAATTAGGCTTATGAACCTTAGATCAGGGCGACATCTAGGGAGAGATAGACAAAGTCTTAGGTCTTCAGAGGCTAGTTTCAACCACACTGCTAGGTCTTGGGCCCAGTAGTTGAGCCACCACTCATACTGCCCTAGTTCTGAGACTAGTGAATCCGAGATGTCTCAAGGTATGGAGAGACCTACAGGAAGTTCAGGAGTGCCATACCTGCACAGGGTAGAAGGCCCTTACAAAACTCAGTTGGAATACCTTAGGACCAACCGATTGGGTGCTAGCATCTATGAGGACGGCCTAGGAAGATCTGTGGTACAGATTAAGAATCCTGATCAATCCATTGGACTAGAGCACCCAGCTGTCAAGTTCGAAAACGGAGCGTACTTAGACAAGGAAGGGACAATATACGTGGTCACCAGTCATCCAGATAGGACTGATGAATTTGGGAATGAGATCCCAGGAACGGACTTAGGTGACCTAAAGCAGGGAAGCTTGGGTGAAGAACCAAGGACCCCCCGAGGCAAATCTGTTCTCACTAGGATTATCACACCAGAGTGGATTCCCCAAGATAATAAGAGCATAGATCTGCTTCTGAACCGAGGAGGCAGAGTGACCTACTTAGATCACGCTTCAGAGAGGATCTTTGTGGTGATAGAAAATGATAGGCATGCTTACACTTGGAAAGGTGAAATTATTTTCCCCCAACCAAGATCAAATGTGTCCTATGGTCACCCTGGAGCGGGAACACCCCAAGCTCATGGAACTCAAAGAGACAGAAGTAGAGATAGGCCAGAAGTAAGCTTTGCTAACCCAGGGGGAAGAGAAAGAACGAGGATGGAAACAAATAGAGTGGAGCCTGAGGTACATAGAGTCCCAAGAAATCAAAGGAATATTGAAGACTTCCCTCTACCACGACCTAGAGAACACACCAGGATTTTGAGACCAACTCAGTTAGTCAAGTCCATGAAAAATTACTTCGATGGCACAGGAGACCCATACGATCATGTGGCAGAGTTTAGGCAAGTCTTGAGAGCAGAACAAGTGGAGGACCTATTCACACAATATAATGCCTTTAGTCTAACCCTTAGGAACACAGCCCTCACATGGTTCCAACCATTGAATGAGAGACAGTTCAGGAGCATAGACCAACTCCTAGAGGCTTTCATTATTGAATTCTCTAAGAGTGGCATAAGACATAATACCTCCTCACTGATTCACAGCTTCAAGCAAACCCCTCAAGAAACCGTAAGACTTGCAGGAAGAAGATTTAGGCAATACTTGGAGAGATGCCCTGTCCCTGAGCTACCCACACCAGCTAAGCAAGTGGCTCTATTCTTGGACGGACTGCTAAGTACCAAATTAAGATCATATGTGTACTTGAAGGACCCTAGGACCATAGAAGAGTGTGTACGCATGTGTATTGACATTGAGGATAACCTAGGGGAGGAGTTAGAGCTTTCCAAGATATACAAAGATTCAGATAGTGCCTCTAGCCTCTCTTCCATGCAATCCACATCAATTGAGGAACTTGCAGAGAAGGTAGCTCAAAAACTAGGTGTCTCTAACAAACAAATTCCGAGATTTGCCCCAATTAAGCGATGCTACACTTGTGGAGGCGACCATATGGCGAATGTCTGTCCCATTAATCCTAGTAGCCAATACTGCACCATAGAACGAAGGTACACCAATCACACCGCGCAAGATTGTCCCTACAATAAGCAAACCGTGAGACAGACGTACCCACAACCATACCCTCAACAAGGAAGATACTAGAACCAATATCCACCACAGCAGTATGATAGGCCTCAACAAACCTACCAACCACAATATCAAGCCCAGCAAAGGCCTCAGCCTGTGTTAGCCCAACAACCTCCAGCTCCATCCAACGTGATCCCTGTAAAGTATGCTGCTGCAGAAGAAAACCTGAATAGAGCTATAGTCCCCGTAACACCATTGCTTTCAGAAAGTGATCCAAGTGACCATAGCTTTGATTCTACACATGTCGATAGTCCCCATGCTTACTACATGCAATCTCCTGAACATGGTGAGTCCTACTATAGTGAAGAGCCAAATGAACCCAGTTGGGAATCGGAGCACACCAATGTAATGTATACAAACCCTAACTCAAGACCCCAACCTAGGCAGGTAAGACCTCCATTCCCAAGAGGACCGTGCTACAGATGTCAGGGAGATCACATTATTCGTGATTGTCCCTTACCTCCACCTATGCAACCCCAGTCAGTAACAATTCAAGGCTTTTGCCAAGAGTGTGGAAAGGAGCATCTCTTACGAGACTGCCCTAAGAATCCTAATAATATGTCAAAAATCACTCCTATTAATGTTATTGGGTTAGTGGTAGATTCCACAGGAAGTGTCACTTCCACTGCACCCGTACAGGTAGTCACTAGAGCTCAAGCAGTGCAGCAAAACCAAGGGGTAAGCCAGGAAAAGAGCCCAGACGCTAGCGATACTGAGAGCCAAAATAAGAAGAGAACAAGAGCTTGGAGAGATAGCCGTGAATGTATGAAAAGGCAATGGGCAAAGAAGATGAGTGAACTTGAGGAAAGTCTACGAGAAACCAAGGCCAAAATCATAGAGATCACATCTCAACCGCACTCTCACACATTCCCACCGCTACCATCCCCATCACCCTCCATCCCTCCACCCTCTAATACACCCCACGTAACCCACCCACCACCCCAAGCAGGATCAGTATTAGCTGATCCCACTCCTGAAGACATAGACATGATGCTTAAAGCATATCAGGCCAGAATCCAAGAAGGGCCAAATGTCACGGATCATGACAAGTGCTACCCTAGAGCTGACCTAGAGATAGAAAGAACCAAGCTTTGCGCGAAAATGGTCGCATTGGCTCAGACTATGTTTGAAGCCAGTCGCCTTTTCAATTACTCGGGCTCAGCCAAGACGCAATTACATTTTGATGGACTTCTAGAGAAGTTAGAGGGCATAATTGCAAGATCTGCCAAGGAAGAAAAAAATCAAGAAAGAGATAAAGCAAGCAAAAACATGACCCATCCCCCATCGAAAGCTTATGTGCCCAATTCCACTGAACCAGACAACCCCCCTTCCCTAGAAAAAATAGAGAATCTAATTGCACAATCACAAAAGGAACCCGCCCCTCAACACCATGACAAGGCTAGTGAAAGAGCAGGTCTTCCTACCCAGAAAGCCGACGTGCCTAACTCTACGGAGCCAGACACCTCTTCTTCTATGAATCAATACACACCAGAATTCTTGCGAGAGATTCAAGAAGAGAAATGGGCTAAAGAGAGTGAAGTTCCTCCTCCCATTGAACTTGTGGATGACACACACGATCAATTCCCACAAGACCTTCCTTCCATTTATGGAGAGCAGGAGAGTACCCAATCTCAAGAAAGATTAGACTTCGAGTCTAATTCTTTACAAGAACTACCCCATTTCACAGGCCCATGGGAAGCAAAGTCCACCTGTATGAGAGCACCTACAGTCATGATAAGAAACGAAGATTCAGTCATACCTAGGAACACAGAGGTAGTGAAGAACACCAAAGTGCAGTGCAATCTCACTTTGGAAGAGCTGCTTAAAGTTAGACCAGAAGTGTGGAAACATGTAGCCAATCAAGTGCCCGAGACAGCAAAACCTCGTTCCCAAGTAGGATCCCAGAGGACAGTGCTAGAAATACCCTTGGATAATATAGGAGACATGTGTGAAGGTGAAGAAGGGAACACCTATCTTCCCATTACCTACCAGGGGTACACCATCAAGGCAATTTTGGACTCAGGTGCAGGAGTTGCAATTGCCACCACTTCCCTATGGAAGCGTTGGGGCAAGCCAGCACTGAGGCCAACGAGAATGAAATTGCAGATGGCCGATGGTCATATTGAGAGACCCTTAGGATTGCTAGAAGGAATAACTCTCACCACTTGTGGTGTCGAGTTTGAGCATACATTTGCTATATGTGACTTCAGCAAAAATCATGCCTATGAGATGATCTTGGGAAGACCCTTTATGCGACAGTTGCAAGTGGTACAGGATTGGGGAACCAATTCTTTGTACCTGCAGCACTTAGGTGTTATGACCAAAGTGAATCTCAAAGATTACTCTCATAGAGATGTCCCTCCCATCCAATGGAATCCCATCCATAGAGCCAAAGATGATACAGAATCGGTGCATTCCATAGGGTCAGGATCCTCATGGATGCATGAAGACACCCACTTATGGATGTGCAAAGTAGCAGTAGAAGAAGAGAAGAGAGAAAAAGCCAGAGAGGTAGGTGCAAAAGAAACACATAGATCAATTCAAGACCCAGCCTATGCACCGATAGTCTTTCCTGACGAGGAATTTGAACCCCACGGCTGGGCAGAAATCCTAGCAACAATGGATGTAGCCATCAATGAAGAACAATGGACACCTCACTGTGATGAAGATGGCTATGACATTTCAGTCTTCTCCATAGAGCCAATCATGGGAGAGGCAGTGTTAGAAGAGTGTGAACCTAGCCCTGATGCATTTGAGGATGCAAATGACTCTGATCTAGAGTCAATCATTATGGATCCACCTTTTGCATCAGATGAAGAATATTTCTATGAAGTAGAATTTCAACCCCAGAGGTATGGAGAGCGTACAAATGATGTAAGACTAGCCACACATGTGACCCCGAAGGAGGAAGGAAAGAAAAGAAAGAAGAGAGAAGTCACACCAGAAGAGGAAGAATCTTTGTTTGAGGTCCCGGAAAATTTTAAGAAATATGAGATAGATGACAGGAGAGTCATGATCAGAATGCCTAAACGAGAGGCGCAATCAGGGGAGGCCTATGATAACAAAGAAACCACAAAGAAAATTGTGGTAGCCATGGAAGAGGGAGAAGAGAGATGCACTTACATAGGACATGACCTGACGGAAGAAGAAGAGCAAGAATTGATAGCCTTGCTAAGAGAATACAGAGACGTGTTCGCTTGGAGTTACAAGGACTTGAAAGGTGTGGACCCTGACAGATGCTCACACACCATCCCCATGACCTCAGATGCCAAACCCTCTAAGCAAAAGCCATATACATACAATGATAATTACGCTGCCAAGATCAAAGAGGAGATAGATAGACTGGTTGAAGCTGGATTTATCTATGAAATTGAGCACACTGAATGGGTATCCCCCATTGTTGTGGTGCCCAAAAAGAATGGTAAATTACGTGTATGCATTAACTTGAAGAAGGTTAATGCAGCCATAATTCGAGATAACTATCCGCTTCCTATCACAGAGCATCTCTTAGAAAGAGTAGCAGGCAAGGAAGTGTACAGCTTCCTCGATGGATTTTCGGGCTACAATCAAGTAGCCATAGCTCCAGAAGATCAGCATAAGACAACTTTTGCCACAGAGTGGGGTATATTTGCCTTTCGTGTAATGCCATTTGGGCTTACCAATGCACCAACTACCTTCCAAAGGCTGATGTGCCATGTATTTAAGGAGTTCCCGAGGAAGAATTTAGAAGTCTATGTTGATGATCTTTGTGCTCATTCCAACATTAGACAAACCCATATTCCTGAAGTCAGACAAATCTTTGACAAATGTAGAGAATATCAAGTCTGCCTGAACCCAGAAAAGTGCGTTTTTATGGTCAGGCAAGGCAAGATTCTAGGACACATAGTGTCAAAGAATGGCATATCCACTGATGAAGAGAAAGTGAGAGCCATAGCAGAGCTACCTAGGCCAAGGAATGTCAAGGAAGTACAAGCTTTCATGGGACATTGTGGTTACTACCGCCGGTTCATTCACATGTATGCTGTCATTGCAAAGCCCATGTACGGACTTCTGACTAACTTTGAGTGGACTGATGAATGTGAGAATTCCTTCAATGAGCTTAAACGGCGATTATGTTCAGCACCGATCTTGACCACACCAGATTGGAATAAGCCTTTCCATGTTCATGTTGATGCGTCCAATTATGCTATTGGGTGTGTACTCGCGCAGCCTACCGGTGAAGGTAATATGGATCTTCCAATTGCCTATGCTAGTAGACAATTGAATGCTGCTGAACGAAATTATACCACTACGGAGAGAGAAGGACTAGGCATGGTGTATGCGGTTAAAAAGTTTAGACATTATTTGCTTGCAAATAAGTTTAAATTTTTTACTGATCATCAAGCTCTACTATACTTGGTAAACAAACCATGCAATACAGGTAGATTAGTAAGATGGTTTCTATTACTAATGGAATATGACTTTGAGGTAGTGGTAAGAAAAGGGAGGACTCATTTGAGAGTAGATCATCTCTCTAGGCTCACATCTGGAGAAGCCCCACAAGGAGTGTCAGATGACCTTCCTGACGCTTACTTGTTTAATTTGGAAGTGGTGCCGCAGTGGGCTAAGCCATTAGTGCCAGTATTGACGTACGGGCCTAACCACCCAGTAATAGCCACACATGATAGAGAGGTAGTGAAAGCCCAAAAGTATCACATCATGGCAGGTAGTATGTACAAGCACACAGATCAAGGGATCTTGGCCTGTTGTGTGGAAGAGGATGAGTATGCTAAGTGGTTGCAATTGGCACATGTAGGTGCATTAGAGCAACACTACTCAAAACAACGAACCCTACAGACCCTGAGGAGACTAGGAGTGCATTGGCCGACTATGGAGGCTGATGTCCAAAAGTTGTGCAAGGAATGCCCAATCTGCTGCACTAAACCACCTGTGGAACATGCCACTCTTTATCAAGTGTCCATAGTGCCGGATTGGAGTGAACCATTAGTATCCTTCCTGAGGACGAAAACATTCCCTCCAGACATGACTCTGGCTAGGAAAAGGAGTTTAGAACAAGAAGCCCAGGATTACTCACTCATTGGTGATAATCTATACAAACATGGTAAAGACGGTTACCTGAGACTATGTGTCCATGAGAGTGAATATCTCAAGATCTTGGACATTGCTCACCAAGGTGTAGCAGGAGGACACTTTGGACCAGATCGGGTGATCAAGGCAATACTATTTGCGGGCTTGTGGTGGCCGACCCTTCACATGGATGCACATACCTATGTGAAACGCTGTGATGTCTGTCAGAGAACTCAATATCCTATACGTAAAGATGAGATGCCACTGAAACCTATGATGGGTGGACGTGCATTCTCTAAGTGGGGAATAGACTTCGTAGGTCCAATTAATCCCCCAGCTAAGGGTTCCCATGCAGAATATATCATTGTTGCGACAGACTATCTAACAAAATGGGTAGAGGTAAAAGCCACAACGAAGAACGATGCTCAAACAACAGCTAAGTTTTTATTTGAGAATGTGTTCACTAGATACGGGCTACCTATAGAGCTAGTCAGTGATAGAGGCACTCACTTCTTGAATGAAGTTATTGAAAATCTGCTCCAAGAGTTCTTGATAGTACATAAAAAGTCTACCCCCTATCACCCTCAAGCAAATGGCCAGGCTGAGAGCACCAACAAGATCTTATGCAATGTACTGACGAAATTAGTGAACAATAAACGCTCTGATTGGGATAAACAGCTACACCATGCTGTTTGGGCATACCGAGTCGCCTACAAAACGGTACTCCAAGCCACCCCCTTTCAGATGGTGTTTGGCCAAAACGCAGTGCTACCATTGGACTTCCTAATACCTACACTGAAAGTAGCACAAGAACACGAATGGACGGGTCATGAACTATCCTCTAGACTTTTTGACCTTGAACGATTAGGAGAAACAAGACTGAGGGCGGCTGTAGGGATATATGCAACTAAGAAATGACAGAAGGCATACTTTGATGCCCACGTTAAGGATAAAGGTTTGAAGGCAGGCGACTTACTTTTAGTCTACACATTGAAGCAACATGCGAGAAAACTGGAGAAGAGAGGCTAGGGACCCATGATCATTAATAGAATCTCAACAAGTGGAGCAGTACAACTAGCCACATTAGAAGGTGACGTTCTTCCGAGCTACATTAGCGGATGCAGAGTCAAGTTATATCAGGAACCTCTCACAGAGGAAATGCTAAGCCGACTCAATACTGCTAAGAAATGCAAAGAAGAAGAAAAGCGAATTCGAGAAGAGGCCCAAGCAGAAGCTTTAGAACGCATCAGGAGAATGAAGTTGAGAAGACAGGGTAGAGAGCAACCTCGGACAGATGCATATGCAGACCAAGGATATCATGTGGCTATGTGTAAAGTTTCAGGTATCAGCTCTCATAGGATAATTGATCGACGTCCTTTTATAACCTTAGATATAGGACAAGGAAAAAGCGCAAGGACTGTAAGAGCCTTGATTGACTCAGGTGCAGCCACTAGTGCTGTTCAATTGTCTTACTGTCAAGAGTTGAAATTAACTGTCAATCCTATAGAAGCATATCTCATAGGATTGGGAGGTGTGGAATCCCCTTGCCTGGGCGAGGTGGATCTTCCCATCTCCATTCAAGACGAAGTGATGACAGTCAAAGTACTAGTGTGTCAAGATGAGGACCTCACTGAGCCTCTTGTCTTGGGTCAGGACTGGATCTATGATCATGCAGTCAACCTCAACCTAAGAAGTGGACTTCTTCAGGTATGGGTAGACCATAGCCGAATTACAGTTGAATTGGAAAAGGAGGCACTTAAGGAACTAGGTAAAGCACAAACTCCTGGTCCTTCCAGGGGCGCACCTGAAGTTGACAATGCTATTTTTGTCCAACACTGTATGATGCAGAAAGAGGCTTGTCTCAACAACGGAGCCAGGGAGAGGACGGAACTCCCTTCTTTTCCAAAGACCAGAAGGTTGCAACAACCAACGGCAGATCAAATACAGAAGAAGCAGAACACTACCGATACTGGATGCCAAAAAAGGGAGCAAAGCAGATTGTTTCATCCATGGAAACAAGTATGGAGGCGAAAAGGCGAATTCCCTGTTCAGACCAGGCCAACCCCACGCCCAAAACCTCTTATTAGTGAAGTCCTTCATTAATTCTTCTGCAAAAGTGAAGTCTATTTGGGTACCCAAGAAGTCAATGAAGGCCAGCCCACAATCACGACAAATCTGGGTGCCTAAGGCTTGCTTGCGGGCTCAAATAGCTACACCACGGCCGCAACCGGTACAACATGTTTCACTCACTCGAACATCTGAGGCCCAGTCTTACACCTCACGCACGGACACATATTCTTCCATGAGCACTAGTAGAATCATTGGTAAATGGGTCCCTAAAAAGCCTCATCTTCAAGCAGATACCCCTATCAAACTCTTCAGAGTTTCCACAAAATCAAGATCAAAGCCCATCCACTGCCTTTGGCAACCTAAAACTTGTAATAAACCCCCGGACCCCAGTTGTAAATCCATGCCCACCTACTAACTACGTCACTCTCACACTACATCATTCCACTTAGAACCTATAGAGGCAACTTACAATACTAGCAGAAGAAAATGCGGAACTCAACCAGCGCTATACAACTCTCGAGCAAGCCCATCAAACACTCCTGGAGACACCCCAACCATCAGCAGAACCCGGTGTCAAAAAACTCGAAGCCTTGCTGGAGGTGTACCAATCAGATAACCTGAGAGTCCGGTGTAATTTAACTCTACTTCGCAAGCATATGGCTACAACACTTGAAGAAAATAAACGGTTGCAGAAACAAAATGAAGAAAATATGGAAGCAGCCATGGAAGGTTCCCCCCATGAGATCGATCCAGAACAGTTCAAAGTGGTTCCCACAGAAACAATGAAAACCATCTTCGAAAGTTATGCGGATTTATTAGATGCACATGATGATTTGGAAAGGGAACAAGATGAGCTACGTAGCCAGCTCAGGGAAAAGGAGGCTCCAAGCAAGGTAATAGAAATGGCCTCGACTTCAAAGGAAGTAAAGGCATTGACAGAGCAGGTGGCTGAACTCCAGAAAAAGTTACTAGAATATGAAAGGCAGCCCTCCCCAGTTGTAGAACCCGAACCGGAGGATTTAGTAACCATTGAGGTGGATGAAACATATGAGGAACCATACGTTCCTATGCCAATGCCAGGTGGTGCACAGACCTCAGAAGGACTGGACACATTAGAAGTTGAAGTACCTGAATGGCTCCAAACACTCGAGAAGACAACAACAACCCATGAAGATAGAGTGGCCATTCAAATCCAATCTATGGCAAAGTTAGAAGACACCATCATTAAGTCTGAATACTTTCGAAGCATGTCTCATCATAGATGGATCGGCACCAACGATGATCAATATGTGCCATATTGTGTGCTCCTTGCGGATTACAATGCAGAGATTCAACGCATTTGTGGCAAACCTCCCACTTTTGCCACACAATTTGGGCCAGAGGATATCCCAGAAAGTGCAAAGAAAGGCTCCATTTATCAACCAACCTGGAGAATCCGTCTTCTTGAAACCTACCCGGAAATGGTTCGTACCTGGACTAACATGCCCCTTTTTATTAAATACAATCCTTGTTATGTTCCAGTATTCCGCCGGTGCACCTGGCCAGAGTTTACCATTATTGTCAAGAACGTCAAGGGTTGCGCGAAGTGGTTAAATTATGTTTATCTAGCACCGCCACAAGGCCCTCCCACTATAAATTACATGATTTCTACCATCAGACACTGGAGCACTCGACTACGGAATACCCCCGATGTGATGGCACAAATGTGTATGAAAATCTTTGAACTAATGCTAATCACCTTCAGGACGTTCAAGAATATTAAAGACCCCCACTTCTCAGGTGTCGGATTTCTTACAGGAAATCAAGATCTGGTATACGACATGAGCACAACCCCATCCATAGAGGTAATATATGCTTGGCACGCCAGAATAAAGTACCTCCCAGCTTGTTTTAAACAGACATTCGAGGAGATGTTCAATATCACTCAGAAATATTTGTACCCAGGCCCTCACATCTCCTCCACTTATTCGCTGTGGAGAGAACCATCTATTCAGAACAACTGCGGGTGCCACATCCAGACGTACCAGGACCAGTGAATTGGGATGCATTATTAACAGATCTAGCACGGGGGCTCAGATTAGAAGAACATCACCTCGCTTCCGACGTTGTCCAATATTACGTTCAACGAGCATCTAGACAAGGGTCTATCAAGGGCGGGGGGTGTTGGAAGCAGTCAGGGAACCGAAGGAGCCACAAGACAAAGAGGGTCGGAACGAAGAGATAGCACAAGCAGACACAGTAGCCAAAGAAGATCTGGCAAGTAGGCCATCTAAATTTTTCAGACATCAAGGAGTGGAGCACACAAGAAGAAAGAGCAAGTAGGGAGCTCAAAGATGTGTACGACAAACCAACAGAGAAAATCCCTACACAAATAGTGATTTTAATCACTAAAAACCATTGTAAATACCATTTCGTATTTTTGTAGCTCCATTTTGTGCAAGCCAAGGAGTCCTTCAGCTTCAGGAGCCTTAGAAGTACCTACATATCAATTTTCGTATTTTTTAGACTCCGTTTAAGCCCTCAAATTGACCCTGGAACCTAATTTTTAACTAGGCCGGACACTAGGTCTGGACAGGGCCAAAACCTAGTCAAAAACTATAAATAGAGCTAGAGAGCTCATTTTTGAGGGTAGATTGTAATTGAAATGAACTTGTAGGAGCTTTTTTGAAAGTAATCGAAGAACTCCATTGCTTCTCACTCTTTGTCTTGTCGTGTGTGCGCGTGTGTGTGTATGTGTGTGCATGTTTGTGTGCTTCTCACTCACGCACTTGTGCCTCCACTTGCTCGAGGTCTTCATACCATCCTCACGTCTTCCCGGATTGACATTAAAGGAGGTGCTACTCATCACTGAGCTACAGTGTGGCAAAGAACAGCTCCTGAGAGATTGTCCCGAACCTCCCTCTGGTGCACCAAATGTTACACCCGTTAATGTGGACACTGATGTCGTGAAGAACACTAAGGTTCAGTGTCATCTCACTGTGGAAGAGCTTCTCAAAGCAAAACCTGAGCTATGGAATCATGTGAAGGATCAGGTTCCAGAACTTGCTTCCAATATGCCAAAAGCAGACTCTAACCAGAAAGTTCCAGAGATACCTCTAGACAAAATAGGGGACATGAGCAAAGGTGAGGAAGGTAATACTTATCTTCTGATCACCTACCAAGGTTACACAACCAAAGCGATCATAGATTCTGGTGTCGGTGTTGCTATTGCGACCACTTCCCTGTGGAAGTAATGGGGTAAACCAGCATTAAGACCAACTAGAATGAAACTTCAGATGGCTGACAGCCATGTTGAAAGACCTCTAGGATTGCTAGAAGGGACAACTCTAACCATGTGTGGTGTAGAGTTTGAGCACACCTTTGCTATATGTGACTTTGATAAAACTACTACCTACGAAATGATCCTAGGAAGGCCCTTCCTACGACAACTGCAAGTTGTATAGGATTGGGGAACCAACTCCTTATACTTGCAATGCTTAGGGGTCACGACCAAGGTAAATTTGAAGGATTACACCTCCAGAGATGTACCACCCCTACAGTGGAATTCTATCCACAAGGAGCAAGAAGATTCGATCTCTGTGCATTCTAAAAGTTCATCTGAGACATCCTGGATGCATGAAGATACTCATTTGTGGATGTGCAAGGTCGCAAAGGAAGAGGAGAAATGCCTAAAAGTGAGAGAAAAAGGAACTTCTCAAGGAGATAGACCAATTAGAGACCCAGCCTATACACCGATGATCTTCCCAGATGAGGAATTTGAGCCTCATGGTTGGGCAGAAATCTTAGCCACCATGGACATTGTTGTCAATGAAGAACAATGGACACCTCATTGTGATGAGGAGGGTTATGATATTTCAGTGTTCATGTGTCAGCCCTTGCTAGAAGAATGTGACCCTAGTGACTTCATAGAAAAAGAAGAGAATGATGACGATCTAGAGTCCATTGTGATGGATAGTTGCTTTGTTTCAGAGGAGCACTATCTAAAAGACATAAGACTATTTACCCAAAAGGAAGAAGAACCTCTCACAAGCATTAAAATTGTCAATTCAAAGGATGGAAGTGAAGGAGGTCAAAAGAAAAAGAAAAGACAAGGAGTGAAACAAGAAGAGAAGGAATCATTGTTCAAAGTACCAGAGAATTTCAAGAAATATGAAGTTGAGGACCGAAAAATTGTGGTACGAATGCCTAAGAGAGAGGCCACATTAGGAGAAGCATATGATAACAAAGAAAAGACCAAAAAAATCGTAGTCGCCATTGAAGAGAACGAAGAGAGATGCACATACATACGAGATGACCTAAGTAAAGAAGAGGAAGCAAAGTTGGAAGCCTTATTAAGGGAATATAGGGACGTGTTTGCATGGCACTATAGAGACTTGAAGGGAGTAGATCCGAAGGTTTGTTCTCATACGATCCCCATGATAGCAGATGCCAAGCCCACCAAACAGAAGCCCTACAAATATAATGACACCTATGCAGCCAAAATAAAAGAAGAAATCGACAGATTGATTGAAGCCAGATTCATCTATGAAATTGAACATACTGAATGGGTGTCCCCCATTGTAGTGGTGCCCAAGAAGAATGGAAAGTTACGTGTGTGTATTAACCTTAAAAAGTTTATTGCTGCTACGATTAGAGATAGCTATCCACTTCCAATCACTGATCATTTATTGGAGCGTGTTGCGGGCAAGGAAGTTTATAGCTTCCTTGATGGATTTTCAGGTTACAACCAAGTAGCCATTGCCACAGAAGATCAACACAAAACAGCCTTTGCCACAGAGTGGGGAGTCTTTGCATTTTGTGTGATGCCATTTGGGCTGACTAATGCACCTGCAACCTTCCAAAGGCTCATGTGTCATGTCTTCAAAGAGTTCTTGCAAAAAAGCTTAGAAGTATATGTGGACGATTTATGTGCTCATTCCCAAGAAAGGAGATGTCACATTCCTGAGCTCAAACAAATCTTCAACAAGTGTAGACAATACCGAGTGTGTGTGAACCCAGAAAAGTGTGTGTTCATGGTACATCAAGGTAAAATCTTAGGTCATATTGTTTCTAAGATCGGAATATCAACCGATGAGGACAAAGTAAAAGCCATCACGGAGCTACCGAGGCCAAGGAATGTTAAAGAGGTACAAGCCTTTATGGGCCATTGTGGATATTACCGTAGGTTTTTCTCACATGTATGCAATAATAGCTAAGCCTCTTTATGCCTTGTTGACAAAGTTTGAGTGGAACGACGAATGCGAGAAGTCCTTCAATGAGCTGAAGAAACGCTGGTGCACAACACCCATATTGACCACTCTTGATTTGAATAAACCATTCCATGTACATGTGGATGAATCCAATTATGCAATAGGATGTGTGTTGTCACAACCCACAGGAGGGAAATTTAGATTTGCCTATAGCCTATGCTAGTAGGCAATTGAACGTTGCTGAACGAAACTAAACCACGATTGAAAGAGAAGGGTTAGGCATGGTATATGCTGTAAAGAAGTTTAGACACTATCTATTGGCCAACAAGTTCAAATTTTTCACTGATCATCAAGCTTTATTATAGTTGGTCAATAAACCTTGCAACACAGGACACTTAGTAAGATGGTTCCTCTTACTAATGGAATATGACTTTGAAGTGGTTGTTAGGCAAGGTAAGACCCACCTCAGAGCGGATCACCTTTCTCGCATCACTTCAGGAGAGCCACCGCAAGGAGTGTCTAATGAATTGCCCGATGCTTATCTATTCAATCTAGAAGTTGTTCCTAAACGGGCAAATAAGTTGGTACCAGTCCTAACCTTTGGACCCGCAATAAGAAGGTGAAGACGAAAAAGGATGAAATTGTGCGGTCACAAAGCTATCAAATATTGGCAGGAAGCATGTATAAACAATATACAGAAGGTGTTCTAGCTTGTTGTGTCGAGGATGATGAACATAGTAGTTGGTTGCAACAAGTCCATGAAGGATTTCTAGGGAATCACTATTCTAAACAACGAACATTGCAAAATCTAAAACGTTTAGGAGTGTATTGGCCTAGTATAGACAAAGAAATTCATGAGTGGATAAAAAATTATCCAGTGTGCCAAAAGAGACCCCCGGTGGAGCATGCGACTCTTTATCACATATCATTAATTCTAGATTGGAGTGCTCCATTGGTAGAATTTATGAGATCAGGAACATTACCTAGCGAGGCCACAACCCTTCCCAGTCAGGCAAGTCAACCATGCTAAAAGAAGCACCAAGAAACGAGGACCAGCTCAATCCTACAGTCTTTGGCAAATTTGGGTACCAAAGCAATCGAGGGAGGCTGACCATAATAACGTACAAATTTGGGTGCCAAAGAAGTTAGCTGCAGCTCAACAAGGGAGATTACAAATGTGGGTACCCAAGACACTCTTACATGTGCAAACACCACAAATCTCCCTCACAAGCACAGTTTCCACAAAGACGCCAAGGAGAAGCAATGGTCAACACCAAGCACAAAGAACCAAAGTAGATCAACCCACCTCTTCGACAAACATAAAAAGGCAACCAAAAAGGGTATGGGTGTGGAAGCCCAAAGTACCACTAGCTTCCAGAGAGCCAAAGAGCCAACAACGATGGATACTGAAATTTAGAAACCACCCAAAGATACAGAGGATAGAGCTTATGTCTATAGGGTCAAATACCATCCTGAAATGGATCCCTATAAAGAAGGATTACATCATTTCAAGATCCACTAGCGACCTCGAACAAAGACTACCTCAACATCCACCAACCACATTAAAAACCTCTACGTGCAACAACCATGTGCCTTTGGCATAACCTTTTGCACCATTCAGGTCATGCATTTCCAAAGTATGCATTAATATAGGGCCACATTACACGGCCGTGCATAGACACAATTGAGGAACCCAGGCACATGTGACCCATCTGACATATGTAAAAAATTTTATTGATGCTGACACCTTTTTTCTTGTTTTATTCCATTGTTCAAAAAAAAGAATAGGATTGTGTGCTTGAAGAATCTCCAATGCGAACCATCAACAACGGAAGACAAGCTGATGGTCAATCACCATGATAGAAGTACAACACGAAGAGTTGAAGATCGATGGAACTTTCACCATGGTAAGAATTGTATGTTTCAACAACAACATGACCATGATCGATTAGGAAACCTCTTTGTCGGCATACCCTTTGGCACTTAGCTCAAGACCCAACTTCTTGCACCATAATTCTTCCAATGCTTTTCCCAAGTATGCATGCATAGGGCCACATTACAAGGCCATGCACAAGGCACATATCTTGTTAAACCCATGCACCAATTCACTTACACATCATCCATTATGGGTTACAAGTACTTGGCATAAAAACAAGGAAAGCCATCTTTGGCAGAACTAGAGGACATCATGGTGACAACTGCAAGAGCACGCTCACAAAGACACCATCAAGCTGGTGTACAGGGAAGAAGTCCATACAAAGGTAGAAATGACAAAATTATGAACCAAAAAACTGCCCAAGCTACAATTGGAAGATGGACCACTCTTATGGATACATGATGGATATCTCTCCACACACTACATGGAACTACCACTACAACGAGGGTCTGTCTGGGATGACAGACTCTAGAGGGGGGGGAGTGTTGACAGTCAAGGTCACACACAAGCAGTGAAGCGCATCAATGAAGTGGACACACTAAAGAAGAAGGAGCATGTAGGGAGCTCCAAGAAGCACATGTCAAGTTTTCAGAAGAAATCCCTATAGATATAGTGATTTTTATCACTAAAAACCATTGTAAATACCATTTTATATTTTTAGAACTCCATTTTGTTCAAGCCAAGGAGTCCTCGAGCTTGAGGAGTATTAGAAGTATCATCCTACCAGTTTTCATAATTTTTAGACTCCGTTTGAGCCCCCAAATAAGCCTTGGAACCTATTTTTTAACTAGGTCGGACACTAGGTCTGGACAGGGCCAAAACTACTAAAAAAACTATAAAAAGGGCTGGAGAGCTCATTTTTGGGGGTTAGCTTGTTGTAGATTTCAGCTTTGTAAGAGAGTTCTTTTGTAATCAAAGTCCTTCCATTGTTCCACTCTTTGCTCTTACCTTGTGCGTGTGTGTGTAGGTGTGTGCATGTTTGTATGCTTTCACTCATGCACTTGTGCACTTCACTTGCTCTTGGTCTTCATCCCGGTCCTCACGTTTCCGCGGATTGACATTTATGAGGTGAAGCTCCTCACGTTGGTACTTTCCATTGTGCTAGAGTGACAAAGCAATGTTCCACTTAGACGCTTATCAATTACCCAATGATGCCTCTTATGGAGTTTCCAGCAATGCATCTTATGGGAAGCGGGCAATGGCTACAAGAGATCCATGAAGAAGTGGGAGATGCCCTTACGGTGCATTGAGGAAAGTAATGTCTCCAAGGGACGAGGTCGAGGGCTCAAGTCCATGATCTGTCAAAGCCAAACTGGCTCAAGGAAGTCACTAATGGCTCTAGAATGCTCACAACTCCTTGAAATATAAAGAAAATGTAGATTTGAAACTCTTGAAAAGATGTATGAGCGCAAATGTAGAACAAACCAAATTGACCTTTGCGTAGAGAGCTATGGCCTCTCAAAAATCCTACAAGCCAGCAATCAATCAATGAACGCAAGAAATGATCATACTCGTGCATCAATCGAACAAAAATATAGAAACACATGGTAGGCATCACAATGAAACATCAAGGATTGATTTCACACACTTTAAGCAAGAAGAAACACTCATGCACCAAGTAGACAAGACACATCAAGTACGAGCAAGAGACGTCTACTTCAAAAGAACAAGTTACAAAATGACTGAAGTCCTCTTCTAAATGAACTCATTTGTGTGTTCACAAGGTCTGGTTTTGTAGAAAAGAAATGCTTTAGTACATCGTTTTCTCTAAAAATTGAGTTTGATATTTGCAAGGATTCACGCTTTAAGTGTCTTTAATTAATTTTCTATTGGAGTAAAAAGTCCTTTGAAGAATCTATCGTTGTGAGTACCAAATGTATAATAATCAATTAAAACAGCAAAGGCAAAAATATTCATTAGATTATATCGCTATTGAGAACTTAACCACATTTCACAATATCTTATACATTTTCTAAAATTATATACATTATACAAAGCTATTTATTACGAATATACAATGGACTGTAAGCTGAGAAAAATATCAATTCAATGGAAATATATAATGTTGCAAAGTATAATAAATATGTTAAAAAACTAGGTATTGATCGATTCAATAAAAATATATAATATTTCAAAGTATAATAAACATGTTCAAGACTCTGTATTATCACTTATTATCGCTCTTTTGCATCGACGAATCTCAAGGAGCTATAAAACGTTTTTGTTTTTTTCTTTAAACACGAAGCTGAGCCGAACTTAGAACTTAGAAAATACAAAATTAAGTTCCCTCACAAGAGGCGTCCAAGATATTGCATTGCATATGGAGCATGATTCAAATTCTTTAACAATCTGGAGTGTCCACAAGTAGATGGATCACAACACCATAGCTTCTTAAGGTGACAAAAGTCCATCTTCATTGACATAGATGCTGTCAAATTACCAGAGTTATATACTTCCATCAATGACCGTTCATTGATCAAGGATGAGGATAGATAGTAATATATTGAAACTAGTTCTTGAAAACATTAAAGATTCAAAAGACAAAACTTAAAATTCAAAATCCAAATCCCAAATTGTATGTACATACCTTACTCACAAAGAATCAATATGTATGGTGTATAGCATAATCTGTATTGACTATATATCAAATTGGATAGCCTTATGTGTGAGAAATCATAGCATAGTCAATGTATACAACCTAATGTATTAAAGTCTATAGCACTGCGTTTATGAAAAAATCTCTCTCTCTCTCTCTCTCTCTCTCTCTCTATATATATATATATATATATATATATATATATATATATATATATATATATATATATATATATATATATATATATATGCATGGCATGATACATATATATGCTTTGTGAGAGTTTACATGATACGTTTCATAAGGCAGTGTATATTGAGGATTCTTAAAGACAATGTGTCAGATGACTTCAAATTTTGAAACTCAAAGTCTGCCGATCATAGTTCATGGACATGGACTACAACATGCGAGTTGGCCCACCATTGCAAGATACAGAGTACTTTTGAAGCTGACTATGGACATTGACATGAAGTTGTAGGGAACAAAGAGTACGTACAAAAGGAAGAGCAAGTGAGAGATGGGGGGCTTACAAGCAATATGGATTATGAATAGGAAAGTGAGTATGATTGGTCGGCTAATCAATGAGAGAAATTGAGAGCATGATTCTTAGATTTTAGCCTTCAGATTTTTGGAAAGTGTAGTTCAAAATGGAATACCAAAACTTGGACTAAATGTCTCTTCGTGCATTCATGGGCTTTCCAAAGAGTTATAGTATTTAAAATTCCCAAGACTACTTTAATGATTTTCTAATGTAAAGTTTGAGAGTGCTCAATGTTCCTAACCAAACATCATGATAGGTATGTGTTGTACAAGACGATAGGGAAAAACCTTTTGTAGCAAATATTGGACACGTCAACCCTTAAAATTTTAGTGTTAGGCTTTTACCTTATGGTCGTATGTATTTATGTATGAATGTATGTATGTATGTATGTATGTATGTATGTATGTATGTATCTATGTATGTATGTATGCATGAATGTATGTATGTATGTAAGTAAGTAAGTAAGTAAGTATGTATGTATGTATGTATGTATGTATGTATGTATGTATGTATGTCTGTGTATAAATATATACACACATATTAATGAGGGATGCCTTGTACTTACAAATGAGCATCCTTTAGGATGATTTTGCCCAAATAGATGCTTGATGCCCATTTTGGACATCCACTTATCCTACTACCCTAGCTTGTATATTTATCTATATTAAGAATGGTTTTCTTAATGTGAAATTTATTTTTTTATTTTGGAAGTTTGATCATTGGCCTACTCTTGTATTAAGCTTGAAATTTATAAAGAAAAATTCATGCACCCAAGGGATCCAATTTATGCCCCACTTTTCATGAGCTATTGTCATGCCATCTATGGATTTTGAACCCTAAACTTTCAATCTAGAGTCCAAAGTGTTTATCAGTAAACGATACATCAAAATGGCCATTAATTCACTAAAAAACCTCTCTAGTGCTTGTAGATAGGTTATCTTATACCATAAAGGCTATGAAGATACTTGAGTGCAACAACTCTAAAAAAGTGAAGCTGGAAGATTTGTTACTAATATGTTTTTCCATTACAAAGCTCAAAGAGCTTCAATCCAAAAATCTTGACCAAATTGACTAATAGAGGTTCTGTTTGTGGGAATGTTTGGTAGTGCAGATACATGATTAATTGTGTTTGGGTCTTTCCTTACAGCATCAAACATTCATTTTCGCAATGGATGATAACTCACTCTATGGCTAAGAATTGTAATATTAACAAAGGCATGTGTTCATTTTGTGACAACCAAGAGGATATTGCCCACTTGCTTATTAATAATATTGATGCCAAGAGATATTGGAGCAGTTTGGGTTCTTTCTAGTACCAAGTCAACACTCATCCTTTAGGTTGGCAAGAGATCTTGCTGGGAGTTTTCTCAAGAATGGATATGGTCCTGTCACAACTTTGGCGGTCTCACATTCTCTGGTGTATATGGATAAGTAGGAAATAGAAAGTGTACAATATTAGGGGCAAGAAGGATTATTGGTTCTCCTTCAAAAGAAGGAGGTGAATTTAGTCATCAAGGACAATAATGGAGTTTCCAGCAATGCCTCTTATGGGAAGAAGGCAATGGCTACAAGAGATCCATGAAGAAGTGGGAGATGCCCTTATGGTGCATTGAGGAAAATGATGTTTCCAAGGAAGGAGGTCGATGGCTCAAGTCCATGATCGGTCAAGGCCAAAATGGCTCAAAGAAGTCACCAATGGCTCTAGAATGGTCATAACTCCTTGAAATATAAAGAAAATCTACCATGCTTGGTACGATTTGCACCTCTTGAAAAGATGTATGAGTGCAAGTGTAGAACAAACTAAATCGATATTTGCGTAGAGAGCTATAACCTCTCAAAGATCCTACAAGCCAGCAAATATACAATGAACGCAGGAAATGATCACAATGAAACATGAAGGATTGATTTCACACACTTTAAGGAAGAAGAAACACTCATGCACCAAGTATGAGCAAGAGACGGCTACTTCAAAGGAACAAATTAAAAAATGATTGAAGTCCTCTTTTAAGTGAAGTCATTTCAAGTACATACCGACTTTAAAAGTCATTTCAAGTACATACCGACTTTATGATAGGCTAATGTCCGTTCTTGTCATCTCTTATTATCACTCTTTTGCATCGACGAATCTCAATGAATTATATATATATATATATATATATATATATATATATATATATATATATATATATATATATATATATATATATATATATATATATATATATATATATGTGTGTGTGTGTGTGTGTGTGTATATATGTATATATATGTGCGTGTATGTGTGTGTGCATGAAACGATACATATATATATGCTTTGTGAGAGTTTACATGATACATTTCATTAGGCAGTGTAGATTGCGGATTCTTAAAGACAATGTGTTAGATGACTTTAAATTTTGAAACTCAAACTCTGTCAATCATAGTTCATGGACAGATGGACTATTTATGACAAAATTAAAATCATTGCACTACAACATGGAAGCTGGCCCACCATTGCAAGATACACAGTACTTTTGAAGCTGACTATGGACATTGACATGAAGTTGTAGAGAACAAAGAGAACGTTTGAAGGTGGCTATGGTTATTGAAGTTGTACAAAAAGCAGAGCAAGTGAGAGGTGAGAGGCTAGCTTGCAAGCAACATTGGTTATGAATAGGAACGTGAGCATGATTGGTCGGCTAATCAATGAGAAATTAATTGGTCGGCTAATCAATGAGAAATTGAGAGCATGATTCTTAGAATTTAGCCTTTGGAAGTAAAACGTGTTCTAGATGTCACTAGAGTAACTTCACAATTTTGAAAAGTGTAGTTCAAAAATTGGAATAATAAAACCTGGACATAGCAAAAGAGTATTTGATGGTTCTGTTGGTTATAAAATTTAAAATTCCCAAGGTTAGTTTAATGATTTTCTATTGTAAAGTTTGAGAGTGCTCAATGTACCTAACCAAAAATCATGTATGTATGTATGCATGTATGTGTGTTTGTGTATAAATATATACACACACATATTAATGACGGATGCCTTGTACTTACAAATGAGCATGCTTTAGGATGATTTTTTGCCCGAATAAATGCTTGATGCCCATTTTGGACATCCATTTATCCTACTACCATGGCTTGTGTATTTATCTATATTAAGCATGGTTTTTTTTATGTGAAATTTATTTTGTCATTTTGGGAGTTTGATCATTGGCCTACTCCTGCATTAAGCTTGAAATTTATAAAGAAAAACTCAAGCACCCAAGGGATCCAATTTATGCCCCACTTTTCATGGGCTGTTGTCATGCCATTTGTGGATTTTGAACCTAAACCTTCAATCTAGAGTCCAAAGCCTTTATCACTAAAGGATACATCAAAATGGCCATTACCTCACAAAAAAACCTCTCTAGTGCTTGCAAGCAGGTTAACTTAAACCATAAAGGATATGAAGATGCTTGAGTGCAACAACTCTAAAGAAGTGAAGCTGGAAGATTTTTTACTTATATGTTTTTCAATTACAAAGCTCAAAGAGTTTCAATCCAAAAAACCTTGACCAAATTGAATAAAAGAGGTTTTGTTTGTTGGAATGTTTGGTAGTGTAGATACATTATTGATTGTATTTGGGTCTTTCCTTAGAGCATCAAACATTCATTTTCGCAATGGATGATTATCCACTCTATGGCTGAGAAATGTAAAATTAATGAAGGAATGTGTTCATTCTATGACAAGGAGGAGGAGCTTGCCTATTTGTTTACTAATTAGAGATCTCTTTGGGATTTTGCTCAAGAATGGATATGATCCTCTCGCAACTTTGGAGGTCTCATATTGTATGGTATATATGGATAGGTACGAACTAGAAAGTGTACAATAGTGGCAAGAAGGATTATTGGTTCTCCTTCAAAAGAAGGAGGTGAATTTATTCATCAAGGGCAAGAATCCTAATAAGTGGAGAGAGCTCCTACTCACTTTGTACTCAGCTTTGACATTCTGCATGCTTTTTTCCATCAACTGAACTTGTTATGTTTGTAGGCAATTGATGATTCCTTTTTTCACAACAAGGAGGCGAATTTTGTAATCAAGGGCAAGCATCCTAATAAGTGGAGAGAGAGCTGCTGCTCACTTTGTACTCACCTCCCACATTCTCCATGTTTTTTTCCATCAACTGAACTTGTTATGTTTGTAGGCAATTGATGATTCCTTTTTTTCACAACAAGGAGGCGAATTTAGCGATCAAGGGCAAGAATCCTAATAAGTGGACAAAGATCCTGCTCACTTTGTACTCACCTCTCACATTCTCCATGGTTTTTTACATCAACTAAGCTTGTCATGTTTGCTTCTATAAGTGTTTTGTGCTGGATTTATATCTTATGGGGGCTTGCCCCTTGTACTCAATGTAAGGTTCCTTCTTTAGTTTACATTTCGTTTGTTGTTCTTCAAAAAAAGCAAAGATAGATAGATAGATAGCCCCTTAAATGGAGAGAGACACTTTTACAGCTTTCCTCCTCCAAAAGCTGTGTGTTGTGTCTCCTTTGGCTGGTTTTTGAGCATTATCCTTGGTCTAAAGTCGAATTGCCTCTATATTTTTTTTATTAATTTATTTACTTTGGCGCTTTCGATCCTCGATTTTCACGTTATCTTTGAGACATTGAAAAACGCAAAAAAATGTGAGATTCTCACGTGTCCCACTTGTTCATGGAATCTCCTCATGGCATCTTATACACCATTATTAATGCTAACATTCACTCCTCTAATACTATAGAATGGATTTCGCATTATGGAACATATGGAGATGCATCATCGTGTGGAATATATGGTTGAGTAGAAAGAGAATGTGTATGGGTCTAGAAAAAAAAAAAGACTTTTTGTCCTCTCTAAGGTCTAGCTTGTATAGGACAAGGGTTCAATATTGTCCCAAGTCTATTACTAATGCACCTCATGATGATCTCCAAGTCTCTAGCTTGCCATACTCCTCCTCTGCATTGTGGGATTTGGGGGGTCCCATGAACACTAGTCCCATTCATTTGTAACTTTTCTTTTTTATTTTAATTAAAGTCTGAAAGAATAGGCTAAGGCCGAACTTCCTTTTCTTTTTAAAGAAAAATCTTTAGTATCATTGTTGTAAGACCTTTTAGTAGATGATAAACATCCTTCTCTCTTTGTACTCTATAGAGAAAGATTCACGCTGGATTTCAAGCTTCTATGATGTAACCCTCGGTGATGCGACTGGGGTCTTCCCCTGCACATTCTATAAACTCCATTCATTAATTCATCATCTTTTCCTTGTTGGTTCAAAAAGAAAAATAACGCATTCAAAAACAGAAGGAAAAAGTAACTCGGTAAGTAAAAGATGAACCATTGTCTACATCTGTCAGCCGGTAAGAGTAGTAGGCACGGAGAGCCGAATGCGGCAATGCTCGTCCCTTTTTTTTTTAATAAAAGGAAGTTCGACGTTAGCCTATTCTCCCGGACTTTAATTAAAATAAAGAAGAAAAGTTACAAGTGAATGGGACTATTGCCCATGGGACCCCCAAATCCCACAATGAAGGGGAGGAGTATGGCAAGCTAAAGAGCATTACAAATGAGGCGAATAAATCTATCATCACTCTCATGTGGGACCCATTTGGGTTTCAACTTGTTGTTTTTGAGAAGATAAATACAGTGATGTCTAAACGGTGGAGATCTCTTATCTCAGGAGATTCTTTTACCTAGAAGAAACAATGATTTCTCGATCGACCATTCCTTAGGAGTTTGGCCAAAATTGACAGCACATTGCTCCCTCCAAATTCCAAAGGGTCTCACTCCTGATGGCATTCCATACCCTCGATGAGCAGCCGACTACCTCACCCAACAGCGCCTGTTGCCAATTGATTTGGTGCGTGTCTCAAGACCCGTGTCACGTAATGCCAGACAACACGGGACTTGGGGCAATTGAAGAACATGTGACCTAAAACTTTGATGCATCGATGGCAATGCTTGCACCATGGCGGCACACCACAGATTTTATTAGCCCTTGCATTGGACCAGATTCCCTTATGCAACATCTGCCACATGAGAACCGACTTTTTGATCTCAATTAGGGGGTGCCAAATAGACATGAACTTTAGTTCCCATCGAAGTTTGGTCCACGAAAGGCACCACCTCTTGTTAAGGGTGTGATGAACATCTAAGTTCTCTTTGAAGTTGGGCATTCTGGATATTTTCTTACCATTGCTCCATTTGAGGCCCTCTAGGCAAGGAAGATCTTGTTCGAAGAGAAGGCGGGTAGTTGAGCGGTCCCACGCCAAACATCTGCCTTGAAGAAGATTCCATTCCTCGAGGGTAACTCTATGACTTGTCTAAGTCTTCGAACCTAATCCACTGGCTGGTCTCTTGTTTCCAGAGTTGTTTCCATTGTTTGAACCCCTTGTTCCATAACCGCTTTGCAGTTTGGAGGTTCCAAGGCTCCACTTCTCTAATGTCGTTGATCGAGAACCAGATAGAGTCATTTTGTCTTATCCCGGATGCCCACTTCCACTCATCATTGATTCTGATGAATTGTTTGGCCTTGTTCCAACTCTTCCATAAGGAACACACGAGGCTAGAGCCTTTTGGGGACACCGGGAGGGGGGAGAACAAAAGCGTGAGAATCCCTATGTCCTTCCAACTAGGATGGCCAACAAAGGTAAGGTCTTTCAAGTTTCTGAATATCAATTTAGCTCAAGAGGACTCACTATTGCTCCAAGCCTTGATAAGCGACTTAACCGCCAGCTTGTCGGCCAACCCAACGATATCCAAAATACCCAAGCCCCTAGAGTCTTTCGAGCTAATGCAAGTTTCCCAATTGATTTTGGGAATCCCCTCCTGTTGGGGTCCCCAGTCCAAAGGAAGTTTCTGCAGATTCTTTCCACTTTGGCCAACTCTTTCTCCTTCGGTCTCCAACACGAGATAAAGTAAATAGTCGTTGAAAGCATAAATGTGCTAACAACCATAGCACGCCCTGCCAAGTTGACTTGCATACCTTTCGAATGATTTAGTTTGCTATCCAGCTTGGCCAGCACCCAGTTCCATCATTGGTCCATTGTGATGTTGAAGCCCATCGGGATGCTGAGAAGACGGAAGACTTGACCTCTAGGGATAGCTTGACACCCCTGATCTAACAATAATTGGGGTGGGGGTCTGTGGATTGCTCTGAAAGCAATTTTTGCATGGTTTATTTTTGAACCTGACACCACACAAAAGGTGTCAAGGCAACTCCAGAACACCTCAATGATGTTCATATCGTTATGCACAAAGGCATTCATATCATCGACGAAGAGTTGAGCAATCATTTGGCCATGATTTAGAGGTAGGGAAAGATCCATGAGATTGCCAGAGTCCATGTGATGCTTTAATAGGCGAGTGAGGCCATTCGAGGCAATAGTGAAGAGTAGAGGAGCCAAAGGGAAGCCTTGCCTGATAGATCTTTTTAAACGTATGGGCTCAGAGAGCTTACCATTGATATTTATTCTAGTTGAAGTGTTTCCGAGAAGAGTGGAAACCATTTTCGTGAACTTTTGGTTGCATCCAAGGTCTTTTAGTGATTGGAGAATAAAGTCCCATTCCAATCTATCATATGCTTTGTCTAAGTCGATCTTAATGAATACTAGATCTTGAGCACACTCCTCAACAAATGTAAGGCCTTCCCAAATATCGACAATTGCTTCAAGTATAGATCTACCTTTGACAAAACCTTTCTAGTCCTCACAAAGCCATGACTTTAAATGACAAGAGATTCTGTTGGGGATAACTTTGGCAATTATCTTGTATCCAGTTTGGAGCATGGTAATCCGTCGCCAGTTTTCAATTTTGTTCTTATCTCCCCTTTTGTGAATTAACTTGCTGACGCCATTATTAAGGCACTCAGGAAGGGCACCGGAGGAGAGAGCCTCGAGCCACACCAAACGTAGTGGGGTGGCCATCACATGCTTGAAGGACTTGAAAAACGCATTGGTGAGACCATCAGGACCTGGACTTTTTCCATTGAGAAGAGCATCGATAACCTCGATAATTTCGTTCTTAGAAATGTTAGCTTTCAGAAGAGAATTCATGTTCTGAGGGATTCTGGAATGAGCTACCCTTGAGATGGTAGCCATGCAGTCATGCCTGTGCGGGGAAAGAGGAGTCGAGACCTCGAGAAGATGGGTAAAGTGCACAATGATGATAGATCTGTTCTCGACTTCCGTGCTACATTCAATCCCATTGTTATCGACCAAGAAGGGGATGGATTCCCTAGCTTGTTTCTTTTTGAGGATGTTACACATCTCTTTTGATGGTTTGTCGGCCTTCCCCGCCCACCAGTCTTTGAAGAATATTTGAAGATTTTTCCTTTGAACCTCCTCCTCGAGTCTTCCTCTTCCCCTGATTTTCAGAAGACCTTGCTGGCATTGCAAGTTACCTTTGTTCACTTCTTCTTCAAGTCGTGAGAGTCTCCGGTATACGATTTCTCTTCTTTTTTTCCGGATATCTCTTATAGCCTTATGAGTCCTAATCAGAATTTGCCGAGTCCTTTCCACCGCGCTTCTCCAGCACTTAGCCGGTTCATTACAGATGGCAAAGGCCTCCGCCCAAATTGTAGATTTCTTGGTGGACAGAGGGGAGGGAAAACGACATCTGACAAGCATGGCAATGCTCGTCCTTCTCCTTTTCGCGAATCGGCATTTTATTTCCCACCTCATAGCTTTTCTGCTGGTACACAATAAATGAATGGAGTGTGACGGCCCTACAACCTACTGCTCAAGAATCAAGATTTTATTTTTTCGTTTGTTTTAGGAAACAATAATTATTTTAAAAGAGAAATCGATCTCTCAAAGATGATTTTTTTTTTTAAATGGAGGTTCGGCCGAGGCCAACTCCTCCAGCTTTGACTTTGAAATTGCAATTGTACAAGGAAGGGCATAGTACCCATGGGATCCCCCTTATCCCACAAGAACAGGGGTTTACATAGCTGGGTTAGACTGCGGTCACAACTACCGCGAAGCAGGACAAACGGTGGCAGATCAGCCACAAGATACAAGTTTCCATGATAACATGTCCCTTACATGTTGCCGGTGGGGGTTGAACCCTCGCCCCCGCCTCAAGAGGCGAAAGGCCCAACCATTGAGTGCTTAGATCCGAGTGGTGTTAACTGCTAAATTGCCTCTTCTTCACAATTTTATGAGCCTTTTGCTTTTATGATGATGAGGGATGCTTCATGAAAAAAAAAGTACAAGCTCATTGGTTTGGCTAGCTAGAACCTTCACCTTTTCAGGCGGGGGTGGGGGTTCAACCCCTGTGAACAACTGTCAACAATGGACATGTTATAAGCCTTAGGCTAGTTTGTATTGCCTTCAAGAAGGGTGATATGTTTAACCCCTGCTTTGTAAGATATGAGAGGTCCCATGGGTATTATGCCAATTCTTTATATTCAAGGAGATATGACCATTCTAGAGCCATTGCTGACTTCTTTGAGCCATTTTGGCCCTGATCCATCATGGACTTGAGCCAACGACCTCCTCTCTTGGACACATCATTTTCCCCAATGCACCCTAAGGGCATCTCCCACTTCTTCTTGATGGATCTCTTGAAGCAATGTTGAAGCTTATCACCCTCCTTTGCATCATTCCCCTTATCTTTACGTAGATTTTCTCTTGTTAAAATATTTATTGTTCCCTCGAAAAAAACAAAAAACCTGATCTTTACGTAGATTTCTCTTGTTAAAATACTTATTGTTTCCTGAAAAAAAGAAAAAAGAAATCTCGATTCTCAAGCAGTAGCTTGGAGGGCTGTCGCACTCCATTCAATTAATGTGTACTAGTAGAAAAGCAGAAAAGCTATGACTTAGCCAAGGCCGAACTTCCTTTAAGAAAAAAAAAAGCTATGACTTGTCCAACTTCCTTTTGGAAGTTCGGCAATGGGCATTGCGACATTGGGCTCTCTCCGTCTCTGCTAATTTTACCGGTCGATAGATGAGACGTTGATTCATCTATTCAGGCAGCGCTTTCGATTGTTTCATAACTTACAGCGTAACTGCATGAACGATAGCTTGCTGAGTTACGATTATGTCGTTGTGCACAATGTCTGCATTAGCAGGCCCATAGTTGCCATTACTCCCCTCGGGCCCTATGGATGAGGTCGGCCCTATGGATGAGGTCGACATCTGTCCTTGAAACCCCTTGCTTTGACTCATTCATACATGGCAAAGTACTTCTTCAGTTTCCTTCTTCACCATCAACATGTTGGCACTGAAGTAATTTGATGGTGATGCACCACGATGCGCTCTCTTCAAGACCTCCACGATGATATCCTCGGAGTAGAAAACCAAGATCCTAAAGCTGCACACAGTACTCCGCACAGAGGTTGCAGAATACGCAGAAAAATGCATTACACAGGGAACACGAAGACATACTTCTTAGGTCTTACAAATGTGATCGAACTTACAGTCTGTGATTGACCAGGCCATTATTTGTTTTATTAAAGAACATATACAAAGAAGTGTTCGGTGGCCATTTGGCCTTTTACATGGACACTAACGGTAACAATCTCCCACTAAAGGTCAATATGGCCAAAGTATAAAGGTCAATATGGCCAAAGTAACTATGGAAGAAAAAATAAAGAATGATAAAGAATACCTGAGTGTAAGTATACAAACTATACCTCCCACCAGATGGGCATGTTACATGGTATACAAGTGACTATGTAAGATCATGAATCAAGTAACCCCATCAAGTGACAAAAGCGTCGAAAGCTATCATGTGGTACAGCTTTGGTCAAAGCATCTACAACATTATCTCGAGTGTGAACCTTCTCAAGAATAATGTGCTTAGTGGCTAAACAATCTCTAATGAAGTGATACCTCACCTCAATGTGCTTGGTCTTTGCATGATAGACCAGATTCTTAGCCAAAGCAATGGCACTTTGATTGTCACTGAGCAAACGAGGTACATGCTGAGGTAAACCCATATCACAAGCAAGATGAGAAAGCCACAATGCTTCCTTACATGACTCACTTGTTGCAACATACTCTACTTCTATGGTGGAAACAGTTATACATTCTTGAAGACGAGATCTCAAGAGATAGCACCTCCAGCAAAATGGAAAATGTACCCTGATATAGACTTACGATTGTCTACACAACCAGCATAGTCAGAATGTGTGTAACCAATAATGGATGATTTCCCTCTACCTAAGCATAGACACTTGTCCTTAGTGCCACTCAAATATCCCAAAATCAACTTGTCCACTTCACAATGTTTATTGCTGGGATTAGACATACATCTACTCACAACTCCCACTACAAATGCAATGTCTGGTCTCATAGCTACCATAGCATACATGAGACTATGAACACAAGACTGATAGGGAATTTCAGCCATGAATTCCTTTTCCTCATTTGATTTAGGGCAATCATCCTTGCTCAATTTCATATATGTGGGTAAAGGTGTACTCAATGCCTTTCCACCCTGCATATTGAACCTGTGAAGTACTTTGGATATGTACTCACTTTGAGACAAGTATATGCATCTTTTACTCCTATCACGAGTAATGTGCATGGCACGAATATGTTTGGAATCCCCCAAATCCTTCATATCAAATGTCTAGCTCAACTTCTTTTTGAGAATTGACAAGTCGTAAGAGGACTTCCCAGCAATCAACATATCATCGACATAAAGTATCAAGCATATCAAGCTGCTGTCTAAGCATCTCTTTGTGTAGAGACAATGATCCTCATTGCTTCGAGAATAGCCTTGAGACTTCATAAAAGCATCAAACTTTTGGTACCATTGTCTAGGGAACTGTTTAAGTCCATACAAGCTCTTCTTGAGCTTGCAAACTAGACTTTCCTTGCCAAGAACTACATAACCCTCTGGTTGTTCCATATAGATCTCCTCTATAAGATCTCCATGCAAGAAAACAGTTTTCACATCCATTTGAACTGTTGATATATTTAGGTAGTGATGTGTGTGAACACACTAGGACTGCCGGGGCACTTTCTTCCCTCTTTAGGAGGTTTTTTCCCCCGGCTTGTATATACGCCTATTGCCCTAACGAGCTACTTATCTTTGTACATTCTAGTGGTAATACATTCAGTATTGTGTGTTGAGCTCCAAGCTTCTTCTTCTTCCTTGTGTTCTTCGCGTACTTCCGCAGACGTCTAACTCCAACAATTGGTATCAGAGTAGGTCGCTGCTTCATCTAGGGCATCATTGACACTCCTCCGGTTGTAGTCTCAAAAATCGCACGAATTCTGGTGAGCATACTCAGCGTGTTTCCGAGATAAAAATGGCTTTGCTATGTGGTGCCGAAATTGCAATCTTAGCTCGTTTCAGCCTCCGAACGCACTATTGAAGTGCTTGTGCAGGCTATTTTATCTTTTTGTGCCAAAGGTATATACTAGTTTCAGTTCGCCAGTATAAGCGTCTCGAAGTCTGCTATAGGTCTAGCAAAATTTGTGTGGGCGGTTCTCTTCACTTTTTGAGATACATTCAATTTTCTGCATCAAGGTACTTTAGTCACCGGCGATTGCTTGAAGGAGTGATGTATTCCGTATGTTGGGTGTTGAGGATAAGTTGGATGGTACCAACTACCCGTTATGGGGTTATATGATGCGACATGTATTGGTTGCAAAAGGACTATGGAACATTGTGCAGGGTGTTGAGAAACGTCGTATCACACCTGCAACTATTACAACTATAGGTATTGAAGCTGATGCAGAATGTGTCAAAGATGATGATACTCTGCATATTCTTGTTCGTGCTACTATAGAGCAGATTCATTGGGATAGTAGAGATGCCCAAGAACATGCATTGATAGCTTTGTATGTCAAACATGCCATTATTCCTCACATTCGCTCTTGCAAAACATCTCAAGATGCTTGGGATACACTTACCACATTGTACCAAGCTAGGAATGAGGCTCGTGTTGCTTACCTCCAAAAATAGTTGGAGGGTGAGAGCACATGAATGAAGGTGATTCTATGGATAGTTTTCTAACAAAGATCAAGGACTTGAAGGAACAATTGATTTCTGTTGATGAGGTTATACCAGATAGCTCACTTGTGCAGACCGTTCTGAATGGTCTTCCTGATTCATATCAGAGTTTTGATTCTACTCTTCGGTTGATGATGAAAGGCAATCCAAATGCCTTGTCTTTTGAGGAGTTAATCTTTGTTTTGTTGCAAGAGGATCAGTCTTGGCAGAACAGGTCCATTATGCGTGTTGCAGATCAAGCTTTTCTGGCTCATCAGAAGGGCAAAGGAAAATGGAGCTCTTCAATTAGCAAGCAAAAATCTGCTAATTTTGCACAATCAAAGAGGGAAGACAAAGATAAAAAGAAATCAGAAAAGCAAAAATTGTTCTACAAGTATTGTAAAGGAAATGATCATATCATAAAGAACTGTCCAAAACTGGCTGCTAAAGAGGCAAAGAAGAAAGAGACTGGAATGGTTTTTGCAGAGGCCTCTACACCAAAAATAAATTCTGCTAATCTTGTGTAGGAAGAAGAATGGGTGTTTACTACTGTTTGCAGTTTTGACCCATCTTCTCATGAGCAGTCCATGTCTATAGTAGACTCAGATGTTTGGTACTTTGAGAGTGGAGCGACCAAACATATTATCTCGCAGCGCAGTTTCTTCTCTTCACTCGAGCCTGCCCCTACAGGGAATACTGTTACATGTGCCAACAAATCCTCTTATCTTGTTTTGGGAGTTGGTAAGATCATTTTGACTACTATTGATGGTAGTTCTTTCACTTTGTTAGATGCTTTGTTGGTGCCAAGGATCAAGAAACATCTGTTATCAGTTTCTGCATTAGCCAAGATTGTCTTGGTTATGAAATTTGTTGATGACAGATGTACAATTCATGATCTATCAAATGGCGATGTGATCATTGCTTCTGGCATTCCATGTCGTGGGCTGTATAAGCTCATAGACTATGAAAGATCTGTAAATGATTTGGCATGTGCAGTACATGATTCTCAGGCTATGTCAGATGCAAAGCTTTGGCATGCACGATTTAATTTTGCTATTTTGTTATGCCTGCAGAAATCTGAAATGGTGTCCTCTTTGCCCAAACTTGAGGCACCTGGAAAGCATGTTTGTGAAGGCTGTATTTTGGGCAAAATGCAGTGTTCGTCCTTTCCAAAACATGGTTCAGGTCGGGCTACTCAGAAATTGCAGCTTGTACATAGTGATGTATGTGGTCCTATGCAAACACCTTCTTTTGGAAATTATCTTTACTTCATGACTTTCATCGATGATTTTTCCAGGCATGCATGGGTATATCCATTGAAGGAAAAGTCCGAAGTGTTCATGTGCTTCAAACAGTTTTTGGTTTTGGCTGAAAATATGTTAGCATGTAAAATGAGCACCCTCCATTCTAATCGAGGGGGGGAATATATGTCTTCTGATTTTAATGCATTTCTGGATGAACGTGGGATAAAACACCACTGTACAATGCCGTATACACCTCAATAGAATGGAGTTGCTGAACTGCACAACCACATCTATAATCCCCACAATGTCACACTGGTAAGAGTCAATGAATTGCACAACCACATCTATAATCCCCACAATGTCACACTGGTAAGAGTCACTCATTCTTACGGTACCAAGAGTCTGTTGCATAATTAGAGAACCATTCCTTGTGTGGTGTCACATGGAAAGAAGCACCAGAATCTAGCAACCATGTGTGGGAAAAGGAATCAACCATAAGAACCTCAGTTGGCATAGTACTATTAGGTGTCAACACATCATCATCATCATCATCAGAAATAGCATTAATTTCTTCAATCTTCACAGTCAAAGTAGATGGTGCAAGTAACTATTTAACAAGCCCATCAACATTCTGTCCTTTACCTTTAGCATTCTTTAATGCATAATAGTCTTTCTTCATATGTCCTTTCTTATGACAATAATAGCATTCAATATCTCTCTTCCTTGATTTACTTCTACTCTTATTCCGTTGACCATTCTTTTCCTTGTTCTTGCTCCTACCACATTGCCAATTCTTTCCTTGGTAAGAATCACAAACATTATATGCATCTCCACTCTGAGCGCCAACCATAGATTTTCCACGAATCTCCTCACTCAAGAGTGCTCCACATATGTCATCATAGACGAGTTTACTGCCAGGTGCATCTCCACTCTAAGTGCCAACCATAGGTTCTCTACGAATCTCCTCACTCAAGAGTGCTCCACATGTGTCATCATAGATGAGTTTACCACCAGGTGCAAAACGTATCCCATGATGATGGCAAGGTGCATAACAACAATACTGCTTTCATTTCATTGTCCATATCCATTTTTTGAGCCTGTAATTGGGAGAATATAGCATCAAACTCATCTAGATGAGCAACAACACTATTTTTGTGCTTCATGCAAAAGTCATATAATTTTCTCATCAGACACACTTTATTTGTTGCCGTCTCTTTTTCATATGTATTGCATAACTTCTTTGTATTGCCGTCTCTTTTTCATATGTATTGCCGTCTCTTTTTCATAGTCTAATATTGTAAAGTAAACATTATTTGCCAGGTGCAAGCGAATGGTAGACCTGGCCATTTCATCTAAGTCATCCCAATCATTTTCCACCATGTTAGTAGGCTTCTTTGAAATCCCATTTACTGGCTTCCATTGCCTCCTTTGAATCAGCACATCTTTAATCTGATTCTTCCATAGAGCAAAGTTTCTGCCATCAAATTTTTGGATCTCAAAATGGTCTTTGTCCTACAAGTTATAGATCCTCCTTGGAACACTGGCACTAGAACCTGATCCACTAGATGTGCCTCAGACCTCTGATGCCATGATGGTAGAGAACTGGATAGAATGATAATGGAGCTAGAAGAGTCCAAACACCAATGAATAAGTGTATCAAGGAGTAAATCGACCACTGTATAGTTGGCTAAACCAGAAAACTAGAAAAAATTTGCTAGAGTATCCTCTAGAAAATGAGCATATGACCAATGTCAAAATATCATAAAACTGCAAGTACTGACATGTTTTCTTGTATAGTGAATCATTGACTCCACTGCACATAATTAGTTACCCAACAGAAGCCAACTAGGCTTATTGAGCACCTATGAACAACTATCATACATCTCCTATGGTGAGGCTATGTAAGTCTTCCACGTGCATCACCAAAAGAGATCCCGATATCTGGGTGTCTCCTAGTTAAGAAAACCTCACCATGACCCTCTATATCAAATGTAAAAGGCTTTATGCAAAAACATAACTGCTATATCAATGGGATGTACATAAGCGGTATCCACAGAAGCATACATGGTGTGTATGTGCTCAATATATGCAGTAAAATGACACTAAAAGGCTGAATGCATAGCCCAAAAACTAGCCAAGAACACCTCCAAGTGTATGTCAACTCTGATGTTTTAGGCTCAAAAACCTACATAAATTTGTAGTGGTTGCTCCCACCAAAACTGAAAACCTTTCGAGAAACCTATAGTTTTATGAGTATGGATGAAAACATAGCCCCAAAGGTTATTGTCAGAGAAGTACAAAGAACACTGTTCTTGATGTTCTTGGACCTATGTGAAGAGAACTCTGTGAAAATACTCCAAAATGGCTCCAAAAGACACCCCAAAAATGCTTCAAAAACAGGCTTTGAAAGCAAAGAATGAAGCTTTGAGGGACCAAACATGTTCAAGGTAATGTTAACCTTAGTCTTTCCCCTTCTTCACGCACCACAAGAATGTAGCTTAGTGGCAAGAGATTGCCGCGGTTAAGCGAGCTCTGGGGGGAATAGTACTGGGATGGGTGACCTTTTCGGGAAGTACAGGGAACCTCTATCTTCCTTGATCGTTGAGGTCCTCCCTCGCGCGCAGCCAACGACGCCAATGGTGACTTCGGTGACTCGGATGACAAGGTATGCCAAGGTATATGCCTTGGTCGCCGCCTTGGTCATAAAACATCAAGTATGAGCAAGAGACATCTACTTCCAAAGAACAAGTTAGAAAATGATTGAAGTCCTCTTCTAAATGAGGTCATTTCAAGTACATAATGACTTTCATAGGCTAATGTCTGTTCATACTTGAGGTTGGACAAAGTTAGGGCCAAATTTTGACTAGTTAAGTAATCTCAAAATCATTCGGAAGAGACTTGAAGGGCTTCTTTGGTATGTGCAAAAGGTCTGGTTTTGTAGAAAAGAGATGCTTTAATACAACATTTTCTCTAGAAATTGAGTTAGACATTTACAAGTATTCATGCTTTATGTTCTTTTAACTAATTTTATGGAGTAATATGTCGTGTGAGAACCAAATGTATAGGAAAACATATTCATTAGAAAATCGCCATTGAGAACTTAACCATATTTCACATTATCTTATACATTTTCTAAAAACAGTTCAAACCATATACATTATACAAAGCTATTTACCACGAGTATACAATGGACTATAAGCTGAGAAAAAAATCAATTCAATGGAAATATATAATATTGAAAATATAATAAATATGTTCAAACACTAGGTACTGATTGGTTCAATAAAAATATATAATATTTCAAAGTATGATAAACATGTTCAAGACTAGATATTCATTGGTTCTTTCATCTCTTATTAAGTTCCCTACAAGAGGCGTCCAAGATATTGCATGCATATGGAGCATGATTCAAATTCTTTAACAATCTACAGTGTCCATCTTGATTGACATAAATGGCTCAAGGATGAGGATAGATTCAAATAGATAGTAATAGATTCATGAAACTGGTTCTTGCACACATTAAAGATTCAAAAGACAAATCTTAAAATTCAAAATCCAAATCCTAAATTATACGCAAATACCTCACTCACATAGAATCAATCTGCAGTAATTATATATCAAATTGGATAGCCTTATGTGTGAGAAAATAGAATAGTCAATGTATACAACCTAATGTATTAAAGTCTAGAGCATTACGTGTATGAAAAAGCAATCACACACTCATTCTCTCTCTCTCTCTCTCTCTCTCTATATATATATATATATATATATATATATATATATATATATATATATATATATATATATATATATATATATGAAATGATACATATATATGGTTTGTGAGAGTTTACATGATACATTTCATGAGGCAGTGTAGATTGCGGATTCTTAAAGACCATGTGTCAATGACTTTAAATTTTCAAATTCAAAGTCTGCCGATCATAGTGCATGGACAGATGGGCTATTTATGACAAAATTAAAATCATTGCAATACAACATGTAAACTCGCCTACCATTGCAAGATACAGAGTACTTTTGAAGCCGACTATGGACATTGACATGAAGTTGTAGAGAACAAAGAGTCCGTTTGAAGGTGGCTATGGTCATTGAAGTTGTACAAAAGGCAGAGCAAGTGAGAGGTGGGAGGAACGTGAGCATGATTGGTCGACTAATCAATGGGAAATTGAGAGCATGATTCTTATATTGTAGCCTTTGGAAGTAAACGTGTTCTAAATGTCACTAGACTAAATTCAGAATTTCGAAAAGTGTGGTAAAAAATTGCAATACTAAGACTTGGACATAGCAAAAGTCTCTTTGTGCAAGTTTAGCGTGGAAACTTGAAGATATCATATATGTTCGTATGTATGTATGTGTATAAATATATACACACACATATTAAGTGAGCATCCTTTAGGATGATTTTGGCCAAATGGGTGCTTGATGCCCATCTTGGACATCCACTTATCCTACTACCCTAGCTTGTATATTTATCTATATTAAGCATGGTTTTGTTAATGTGAAATTGATTTTCTTATTTTGAAAGTCTAATCATTGGCCTACTCTTTCATTAAGCTTGAAATTTATAAAGAAAAACTCATGCACCCAAGGGATCCAATTTATGCCCCATTTTTCATGGGCTATTGTCATGCCATATGTGGATTTTGAACCCTAAACCTTCAATCTAGATTCCAATGTGTTTATCACTAAATGATACATCAAAATGGCCATTACCACTGACAATGAAGCTCGAAGATTTGTTACTGATATGTTTTTCCATTACAAAGCTCAAAGAGGTTCAGTCCAAAAAATCTTGACCAATTTGAATAAAAGAGTTTCTGTTTGTTGGAATGTTTGGTAGTGTAGATACATGATTAAGTGATATGGGTCTTTCCTTAGAGCATCAAACGTTCATTTTTGCAATGGATGATTATGCACTCTATGTCTAAGAAATGTAGAATTAATGAAGGAATGTGTTCATTCTGTGACAAGGACGAGGATCTTGCCCGTTTGTTTATTAATTAGAGATCTTGCTAGGAGTTTTCTCAAGAACAGATATGATCCTCTCGCAACTTTGGAGGTCTCACATTCTCTCGTATATATGGATAAGTAGGAGCTAGAAAGTGTACAAAAGTGGAAAGAAGGATTATTGGTTGTCCTTCAAAAGAAGGAGGTAAATATAGCCATAAAGGGCAAGCATCCTAATAAGTGGAAAGAGCTCCTGCTCACTTTGTACTTACCTCTCACATTCTCCATGGTTTTTTCCATCAATTGAACTTGTTATGCTTGTAGGCAATTGATGATCCCTTCTTCACAACAAGAGGTGAATTTAGTCATCAAGGGCAAGCATCCCAATAAGTGGAGAGAGATCCTCCTCACGTTGTACTCACCTCGCATTCTACATGGTTTTTCCATCAATTAAGCTTGTTATGTTATAAGTGTTTCGTGCTAGGTTTATATCTCATGGGGGCCTCCCCTTGTACTCAATGTAACGTTCGTTAATTAATTTACATTTCGTTTGTTGTTGTTCAAAAAAAGAAAAACTAAACCGTACACCTCTCACAATTTACTTCTCTTTTCGCGAAGGTACCTACAGAAAACATAAATGGAGGGAGACAGTTTTACAGCTTTACTCCTCCAAAAGCTATGTATGGTGTCTCCGTTGCCTGGTTGAGCATTATCCTTGTTCTAAGTCGAATTGCCTCTCTATTATTTTTTCATTAATTTATTTTTTTTTCATCCCCTAAAGAGACATAAATGGATACCTCATGATCCTCATGAGTCATCCGTAGAACAAGAGGTTTATGAGCTCTTCAAGAAGATCTGATTTCGCGGTTAGCACTCGGATGTGTAGTAGCTTCATCCGGCGCTTTCGATCATCGATTCTCTACTATTAATGACGGAAACGCAGAACGCAAAAAAATGTGAGACATTCAAAAACGCAAAATAATCGGAGTTTTCACGTATTAAGACCCTTTCAAGAAAAAGAAAAAAAACGTCCGAAACCTCATTTGTATTGCTCTTTTTTGTATTGCTGGAGGCTCTAGAGGACTCGTTTGCATTGTTTCCTAATTTTTACACACGTTTTCTCTTTTTAATATAATCAGTGTTTTTGAGAAAGGAAAGAAAAAAGAGAATCGTGATTCTCGACTCTCGAGCAGCTGTAGTAGCAAGGTAGAGTCATTCTGAATTGGGAGCACGAGGTGCATTGGCAGTTGGTTGACTGCAGTAGGGCTGTCCCTCTCCATTCACTCAATGCATATCAATTTCGAAGCTATGAATGCGTAACAAACAAAAAGAGATATAAGTGCTCGTCTCGAAGATGGGTTGATGTAGCAGTAGTCTCTTGAGGCGGAGGTCTTGTGTTCAATCCTGGGCTAGATATGTAATAGTTTTAATCACTTTAAACGAGTTGTAACTTTGTCTAACTTTTGCTTTGTGGGTTATGGGGAGTCCTGTGGGTACTATGTCCATTCACTTGTAGAGTTGTTCTTTTAAAGCTAAAGTTCAAAGGAGTAAACTCTTCCCATTACACCTACTCACAATGGCTATTATGTCCATTCACATGTAGAGTTGTTCTTTCAAAGTTAAAGCTCTAGGGAGTAACCTCTTGCCATTACAGCTATTGACATACCCAGACGCTAGTTTCCCTCACCTCGTTCCATAATTCAGAGGTGCTCCCAAATTTGGATTATGCCCATTGATTTGTAGACTTGTGCTTTCAAAATTAAAGCTGGGAAACTAGGCTCTTGCCCAACGTGCATTAAAAGAAAAAAAGAAAAAAAGAAAGAAACAAACGTGCTGTATGCAAGTTTCACCTACTGACAGACGGTGGCACCTACTGACAGACGTAGACGTTAGTTTCCCTCATCCCCTTTCGGGAATCCAGCGGCGCTCTCAAGTATGGATCGTTTTATGTAACCGTTTGGATGATGGCATTCGAGCTTCCCATTACCTCCTTGCCTACAGTGTCTGCATCAACAGGCCTATAAATACCTCTTCTCCGTCCATTGACGAAGACGTTCTTCGTGCATGATATTTGCTTTGTATCAACTGTCCATGGCGAAGTTCATCTCCCCATGCTCGCTCTTCAGCATCAGTGCGTTGGCAGTGGTGTTCTTTCTCCAGCTTCATTGGCCTTTGCCATCCGTAGAAGCGACCACCTCACACAAACGTCCCATTCCAACGCTCACAGTCTACAATGCGCTTATCATCCAGGGCCCCAACAGCACGAAGGGCTTCAACGCGGTGCAGTGTGGGGGCCCGGCTGTGCCGCTTCCGAACATGTTTGGGAACATCTACTGCTTCGACATGCCTCTGCTAAAGGCGCAAGACCTGAACTCGGAGCTTTATGGTACTGTGCAAGGAAGCTGGGTGGCGTCGAAAATCACAGGGGGGACCATTGTCGTCTCTGAGACCTTCATCTTCCCCAACCAGACCAGCCTCGGGTACGTGGGCACATTCTCTGGATTAGGGATTGAGAACATCGGCCAGCAAACGAGCAAGCCTATCACCGGCGGCACAGGCGACTTTGAGCTCGTCACCGGGATCGCCATTACCACCCCCTTAGGTCCGGCGACGATCGATGCTAATGGAAACACATTTCTCTGGTTCAAATACGAGTTCAAGTTCGGATGCCAATGTCCATCAAGCTGTCTTTCGCCCTGAGATCCATTGACTGGTTTACTCCAGGTGCAACCATGTCAGACATTCAGCATGCGATGCTGGACGCCATTGTAGTAAACATTCTGATTTTTTTTTCTCCAGTTCAGTATTAACTACTGTTCTGTCGTTGGCCATCATCAAATGGTGTTGTTAGATCCTCACTGTAATGAATTTCGTCTGATTTTTTCTCCACTATAACATTCTGTACTGTCTGTTGCCTGGATGTTGACATTCGACGGCTTTTTCTTGATTCTGAGTAGGCAAGTTGATGAAGGTGGGGTTGTAATGCTTAATTCTACCATTTGTAAGATCTAAACTACCTCGCCAAGAATGATTCACCTGTATGTCTATTGAAGAGGTCACTACATAAGTCTAACATCGTTTCCTGAGAAATTAACATCATCATCTTAACTTCCAGAAACAGATACTTCCAACATACTACACTCTTCTGGTAGGTCCCTTATCTTCGTGCTGTGCGGAGACTGCATTTCTTCACTTCCTGCATTTTTGTACGCCACACATACTCGTTCTAAAGTTTCTAACCTTCTAGTTCAATGGAAGAATCTATGCAAGAAGATGTTGCGCATCCAGATCTACGAAGTGCATTATACTCGTAGGTTGTTACTGACTACTTCGCAATCGCGTTGATAGCATAGAAATGGCACCTAGTTTGAAACGTTTATGCCTACCTCATCCTTCTGTACGATCATACAACATTTATGCGTACCTTATCCTTCTGTACCATCATACAACATGTGTCGTGGAGTTCGTCTACTTGGCTCCGAAGTAAGCAGCAGCAATGTGCCGCGAACCATGAGTGAACGACTGCACATCTTGATGTACTCTCAACGACTGCATTCTCTTCACCTCTATGTGCTTGCACGCTTCATATACTTCAACCTCTGGTCCACTACAAGATCTGTGTGAGAAGTTGTTTCATATTCAGGTGTACGATATGCATTGTCCATATACAGATCTAGAACGTGCATTATTCTTCAAGCAGCAAGCCAGTTCAAGTGGTTTATGCGCCGAAGTAAACAGCAATGTGATCGATGACGTCATGCGTGAAATCTTCCCCGCAAATTTACAATTCCTATAAGCTGTAAGCTACGCCTTTCTACATTTTTTTTTACGGCCAGGTCCTTCGGAAGGATCTGTGCAACAGATATTTCACGATGTTACTAAGTTTATTGCAAAGTGTCAACCTTATCCCTGTGTTTTTTCTACGGCATATGAACCATGAAGTGTCTGTACAGATTACGAGGTGCATTTTGCTCTCGCAGGATGTTAGTTAGCTTATACGCTTAACAGACGTCAGTAGAAAGAATCCCACATACATAACTGATTTCGTAGGCAGCAAGAGATTATACACATATCTATGCTAACCCTTCCCTTTAGTATTCTACAGCATGAACCATGAAAGCAAAGTACTCACAAATCTCGCGAGGATCTTATCAGATAGTGGTGATTATATGGCCCTTCCCTTGTATGTATGTGTGTTTCAACTCAGAAATGCTGTTACAGGATTAGAGAGGCCGTTATAGATTTAGAGGTATTATAACAACGCACATGTCATTGGTAGAGGGGGTACACGTTGAACTATCTTTCATTGCGTTTCTCTACTGCTTCGGATAAACGCTCAAAAAATAACGCATGTCATTGATAAAGGGACATTTCTTACCATGACTATGGGTGCTCTCATATGGTTCGACTTAGACTCCCATGGGTCCATGAAATGAGGCAATTATTGCAAGGAATTAGACTCAAAGTCTAACTACTCGCTAGACTACTTGTCTTCCTAAACTCCATAGATAGATGGAACATCTTGTGGGAACTGATCATGAAGATCATCTAGTAGCTCAATGGGGGGAGGGTTCTTGCTCTCCTTCGTCCATTTCTCCTCTTGAATCTCTCTTGAGAATTCTTGTGAATATTGATTCACTAAAAGAGATATTCCAGGATTGGTATAACTAGGAGCATAGGCTTCCTTGGGGGAAAGGCTTATCCTTTCACTTGTAGCGTTACTCACGTACGATGTGTCTCGCTTTCTTGATTTGGCTATTATCTTCTCTGGACTCCAACAATCCATAAAAGTGCAATTGTGCCTTGGTTGAGTTAGAGCAATTGAAAATGCAATTGGCTTCAAACATGGTCTGAGCGAGTTCCATCATTTTAGCACATAGCTTAGTTCTTTCAATCTCTAGGTCAGTTCTAGGGTCATAGTTGTCATGTTCAGTCACATTTGACCCTTCTTGGATTCTGGCTTTATATGCATTAGGCATCATATCTAACCTTTGAGAGTAGCATATGCTAAGATTGATCCTACTCTGGGTGGTGACATGGTGATATGGGGCTGATTAGGGTTGGGTGATGGTGATGGTGGTGTTGTGTGAGAGTGTGTATGAGATGTGATTTCTATAAGTTTAGCTTTAGTCTCCCCCAAGCTTTCTTTGAGTTCACTCATCTTTTTTGTCCATTGTCTTTTCATTTGTTCATGACTATCCTTTCAAGCTCTTGTTCCTTTTTTTTCTTGTGCTCTTAGTCTCACTATTGTCTGGGCTCTTCTCTTGATCGATGCCTTGTTTTGTTGTAAGGCATGAGCCTTAGTGAATATATGCACGAGGGTTGTGATGATTGCACTTCCACTAGAGTCTATAACTAAGCCAATAACATTGATCGGTGTTATTTTTTATGCATTGGCTGGATTCTTAGGGCAATCCCTTAGGAGGTGTTTCTTACTGCAATCAAGAAAAAAATCCTTGAATTTTCACTGATTGGGGTTGTCTTTGTGTAGGGACTAGAAAATCACGAATGAAGTGATCTCCCTGGCATCTATAGCATGACCCTTTGGGTGCTTGGGGTGTCAACGGCCTCGATTGGGGCCTTGAATTAGGATTTTCATACATCACATTAGAATATTGTGGCTCTAAACTAAGTTCTCTAGGGTCTTCATAAGGGTGGATCTATGTGTGCTCTCGTGAATCCATGTACTAAGCTGGTGGACTATTTACATTCATTGAGTCAACGCTTTGAGTCGCTTTCCAAAATCAACGGTGGCACAGGCACCAAAGCTCTATCAAGTTTTCCTCGGCTAATGCATATTTCACTGGGATAACATTGGTTGGAGGAGGAGGCTGTTGACCCAACACTAGTTGAGGTCTTTGCTGAGCTTGGTTTTATGGTTGGTAAGGCTGTTAGAGCCTAAAGTATTGTTGCGATTGGTATTGATTTGGATATCTTCCCTATTGTTGATACGTGCAAGAGAACAAGGATTACGACCACCACATGCTAGAGAGATGACTCTCCTCCCAACCAAATGCCTCTATATATAGCTCTCTCCAGGGGACTACCTTCTTGGGCAGGTGAATACTAACCATCCATGTGTCAGCCATGTAACTACATATGCGCCAAGTGTCCCAGTTAACTCGAGTTAACTCAAGTGGATGCTTCTAGAGGGCTCTAGAGATCTTTGGGCAAAATACTCTCCCCATGTCTCCCATGGGGATTGAACCCAAGACCTCCTCCTTCACATCCTTGAGACTTAACCACTAAGCTAAGTGAACAAGGATTATGACCACCACATGCTAGAGAGATGACCCTCCTCCCAACCAAATGCCTCTATATATAGCTCTCTCCAGGGGACTGCCTTCTTGGGCAGGTGGATACTAACCATCCATGTGTCAGCCATGTAACTACATGTGCACCAAGTGTCCCAGTTAACTCGAGTTAACTCAAGTGGATGCTTCTAGAAGGCTCTAGAGATCTTTGGGCAAAATACTCTCCCCATGTCTCCCATGGGGATTGAACCCAAGACCTCCTCCTTCACATCCTTGAGACTTAACCACTAAGCTAAGTGGATCACTTGTTCACAAGAGCACAAGACCTCCTAGTAAGTCTAAACTCGAGATCTTTGGTTATACACACGGATGACCAAACGGTGTCCGATTTCAGATCTGTCTGAACAGGTCAGATCCTTGGATCATAGACTTACTTTATTACAATACGACTATCAATAATTTTGCCTAACCACTTGCTTGTTGTAAGGATAGTCTTGTGCAATATGGTTTGTCTTTCTCCTCTCAATGGTGCAATATTGGCTATTAGGATTTCCTTGGGGTTGAGCCATGATTGGACATAGATTAGCCACATGATCTCCTCCACATTGGTAACATCGTTTGACTGAGACCATCCTGAGGGTATGCTTGCTCAAAACTCCTGATTTCTAGGCTACTTTTTCTGCCAATTCATCAATAGAAGTAGATGGTTTAGAAGTGAAACTTATAGCATTGTCCGAGTCTTTATAGGTCTTTCAAAGCTCTAGTTCATCATCTAGATTTTCCTTGATGTCTATGCACATATGAACACATTGCTCTATGGTTCTAGGCTCTTTTAGATACACATAAGATCTCAATTTGGCACTTGGCAAACCATCCAAGAATAATGCCACTTGTTTGGCTTGTGTGGATAGCTCTAGAATAAGGTGTCTCTCGAGGTATCATCTAAATCATCTTCCTACAAGTCAAACCATCTCCTGGGGTGTTTGTTTGAAGCTATGTATCAGAGATGAAGTATCGTGTCTGATGCTACTCTTAGAAAACTCAGTGATGAAGGCTTCTAGTAGTTGGTCTATGTATCTAAATTAACCTTGGTGTAGTGGTTGAAACCACATCAGGGTGGTGTTTTTGAGAGTTAGACCAAAGACATTATATTGAGTGAACAAGTCATGCTCTTGTTCATCTCTTAATACTTGTCTAAACTCTACTAGATGATTGTATAGAACTCTAGTGCCATCAAAGTAGTTCTTCATGGAATTATTCAATTGAGTAGGCCTTAAGATCTGAGGGTGTTCTCTAGGTCTTGGAAAGGGAAACTCATCCATGCTTCTTTGATTTCGTGGGCCTCTAGGTCTCTCATTATCCACTCTATCTGTTTCTTCTCTAGTTCTTTCTCTTACAAGGGGGTTCGCAAAACTTACTTCAGGTTTCTCCCTAGCTCTTCCCTTGTGGGTGCCATGAGCCTGAGAGGATCCGACTCTGTGTTGGCCATATGAGATGTTCGATCTAGGTGGAGGGAAAAATAATTCACCCTTCCAAGTGTAGGCATGCCTACCATGCTCCATCACTACAAACAATCTTTCTGATGTGTTGTCTAAATAGACCACCTTGGCTGGTGTCTGAGGGTCTTCGAAATCATATATTGTGTCTTCTCCTACTTTTTTAGGGTGATCGGATTTGAACCTCCAAAAATCTATCCCTCTATTTAAGAAGAGCTCTATGCTTTTGTTGTCTTCCAGAATCCACTATGGGGTAATCACTTTTGTCAAGATGGATTTTCCACAAGGTATCCTAGGTTCTCTTCCTAAGTTTCCTTATTCTAGGTCTCCTATCTCAGTTTCTAGAATAACGCTTCCAAACTCATCAGTCTTGTATGGTAGGTGTGTGACTCTTTATCAATGTAGGAGCCTTCTTCAAACTTGACTATTGGGTGTTCAAGTCTGATAGGCAGATCTAGGTTCTTGAGTTGGATAAGAGATCTCCTCAGACCATCCTCATAGATGCCAACACCTAATCAGTTGGTCCTAATATATTCCACTTGGGTCTTATAAGGACTTAGGATTTTTTTAGATAGGCTATACCTGAACTACTTGATGATTATTCAATGCTAAAGGACATTTCTGAATCACTAGTCTCTGAATTTAACATGTAGGGATAGTCATTGAGCTATTGAGCCCAAGATCTAGCTATGTGATTAACACTAGCTTCAGAGGATCTGATGCTTTGTCTATCCGGACATAGGTGTCTCCCTAATCTAAGGTTCATAAGCATTGTTTATTAGTCCAAATTTTCCCAAGTACAACCATGTTGCAACATCCTTTTGTAACAGTTACTTGTTCTTTATAATTTTCTTTTATGCAATCTTGTCTGTTGAAAAGCATCACTAGGAATACTTGAGATTTTATCGCAACTTGATGTGTGATCAATCAATTAGTGTTCTTTTCCCTTAGGGTTTTCCACAATAATGCTCTAACCACACTTGAACTTAAGTAAATAGGGTTCCTTGTACTTGTGTCATGGCTAACATAACCCTAATTAACTTGTACCATTAATCATACTTAGCGTGAGCTAAAGAATTGATTGAGGGGGTTTAGTATCCTTCCAACCTTGAGTTCGATGCTTCGATGAGTGCTCCAATGCATAGGAAGTATGATCCCCAATTGCGAATCGTATGCAAGCTAGCTTTAACTCTTTGCCTGGGAACTCCAAATGCCTAAAAACATGCCAAAGTTTAGCTCAAAATTTGCAAAAAAGAAAACCCTAATATTTGTGAGTTTTGTCTGTCTATCTCGATCGACAAGGCTATCAATCGTGATGGGTAGAGCTGTCCATTGGGGTTTGTATGTTTCAATGGACATCTATCTTTTGTGATGGATGTCTATCAATCATGATGGATGGTTATCTGTCACCATGGATAAATTCTACGATGGCCCTATTTATCGTGAGGCCTATCAATCACCATGGACAAGTTCTACAATGGACTAATTTTAGCATGGGGGTTGTTTGTCACAATGGACAACTATCTGTCATGATGGACACCTAGTCTGTCATGGCCTATCAATTGTCAATCGCAGGATTCACACTATCAATTGTCATTGACTCTATCTATGGTGATGAATAGAGGAAATGCAAAATTTTGAGAATTTTTTATGGATTAAAACTTTGTGAAAAGCTTCAAACTTCTCCCTACAACATTCTCTTGTGTGGGCACATGTGCCAAATTGATCTCTCCAACAGAGAACCTCTTTGTGACATAATGATAGTGCACCTCAATGTGCTTAATGCGAGCATGGAACATAGGGTTCCTTGCAAGTACCAATGTGATCTGATTGTCAGTGAAGATGGTGGTGGCAGAAGATTGAATACCTGAATCTGTGACTTCTTAGGTACTGATTTTCAAGTAACACTAGGTGGGATTTTACTTGAGTATGTAGTGACAATAGGTTTTCACAGTGGTTTTTATGGGATGGGTATCAATGAGCAATGACTCAACCCTAGGAGCCTATGTGTGACTAATTGAGCATGCACGCATGTCTTAGGCACCCATATCTATCTAAGATTGTCATCAATCTTCATCGACCACTTAAGTATCCAAATGGAGATTGCTTTTTGAGGTTGACATCTTGAGTATTTGAGGCTTAGCCTCTTTGATTTCATTACACCGTTTGAATATACAGGTGGTCTTGATAAGGGAGCAAGCAGTTGCTCACTCTTGAATCTCCAAATCTAATTCATACCATGAATCACTTTGCGTATAGTTGATTTTTGATAATGGTATTCCATTGTCTGCTCCATCTGCTTCTTGGGTTTCTTTGCTTGATGTCTATTGATAGTCTTTGGAAAACAAGGGAGCTCCATTATTCCTCCTATCATGTATTCATTGGCTGCATCCTTTTGCATCATAGAGCATTGGACAAGAATAACATCTTATCTACATGATTAACCCAGGAAGGATGAGGAGTTGGTGAATTTCCTAGTGCCATGAGTGCACAATCTTGTAGTTTGATTGTGACACATTGATTGTTCACCCAACCTTGCAAAAGTCCACATGTAAGGTTTAAGTTGATTGAATGTTCTTAGATCCAATCTTGACCCAAAATGAGAGGTTCCATAAGATCCTCATCATGACACACTGACATTTTGATTGTCATATGGATGTCTTGAATGGAGATGGGAAGTTCCACCTTGCCCATGCAAGGGGTTTCCAATCCTCCCAATCCTATGAGATATGCTTCAATAGGATTGATGCACAGTTACATGTCTTGATAACAAGAATTTCTAACCATACTAGTGGCCGCCCCTGAGTCAATCAAGGCCTTAGCAATCTTCACACCCATGCCTTCTCCGACTTCTAAGGTTATGAATGGACGTCTATCGACTATGTAGTGAGGGGTAACACTCTTGGTTTTGCACATTTCCATAGGATACCTTGGCGCCTCATGATTTATTTGCCTAGTTTGATCTCTATGTTGTCTCCTTAATTTCATATAGTGGATAGGTTCTAAGGCCTATGCCTGGTCTTCTTCTCTAATTTAGCTTTCTTCCTCTTTGCACTTTGTCGGAGGGTGGAGTCAACTTAACATTTCTACTGTTAAGGATTCTTGCTATAGCTCCACTTGTCGATATTTTGTTGATTATCATGGGTGCAGCCATGCTTTTCTAATTTTTGAGCATGTTTCTTTAGTGTATATACCATGACTAGGTCTCCTGCTTTTAGGCCTTTATCTTTTACATGTACATTGAAATATGTCTTTTGTCTTTTCTTGGCTGCAAAGATCCTGGCTATCACTCTTAGTCGAGTTTCTCCTAATCATTCTAAATTGAACATCTTGTATGATAGCTCATGTCTAGTCCATTGATGTTCTAGTGCTATCTTCAGTGAGGGTATCAAAAATTCTATTGGCAGAACCCCATTCTGACTAAACACCATTTGACAGGGGGTGGCATTGAGTACCATTTCATAGGCCACTCTATAAGCCAAATAGCTTGAAATAGCTATTTGTCCCAATTAAAATATTTATTATTCACAAGCTTAGTCAAAACAGTGCATATGATCTTATTGGTGCTCTCAGCTTGTCTGTTGGCTTGGGGGTGATAAAGGGCCGATTTCTTGTGAATCACCATGAATTCTTGTAATAAGCATTTGATAACTTCATTCAGGAAGTGGATACCACGGTCACTTACCAACTCTATTGGCAAACCATATCTTGTAAACATGTTTTCAAATTGAAATTTTGCCATAGTTTGAGCAACATTCTTCCTAGTGGCCTTCACTTCCATCCATTTGGTTAGATAGTTTGTAGTGACAATGATATATTCGCCATGTGAGCTCTTGGTTGGGGGATTGATAGGACCTACAAAGTCTATTCCCCACTTAGAGAATGCACATCCTTTTGCTGAGTTCACTGACACATCTCTTCATGTATGTATGTACATCCATGTGAAGGGTGGCCATGAGAGACTTGCAAATAGTATGACCATAATCACTCAATCAAGTCCAAAGTGTCCTCTTGCCACACCTTAGTGGGCAAATTCTAATACCTTGAGGTATTCACTTTCATGGACACAAAGTCTAAGATATGCATCTCTTCCTCACCTATATAAATTATTCTGATGAGAGCATAGTCTCGAGCCTCATTTTCTAAACTTCTTTGCCTTGCTAAGGTCATTTCTTGATGGAATGTTTTCATCCACATAAAATAAGTTAGTGTATTGCACCAATCCGGTATTAAAGACACTTAATATAAATTTTCATGCTCCACTGGAGGTCTATTAATACAATTGGTACAATCCTTACACATCCTATGGACATCTTCCTCCATTGTTGGTCAATATACAACTAATCTCCGTAGAGTCTATAAGGTTCTGTATTTCAAATGGTGTTGCTCCAATGCACCTACATGCACTAATTGCAACCATTTTTCATATTTTTCTTCTTCCACATAACAAGCTAAGATACCTTGATAGGTGTGCTTGTATATGCTTCTTGTCATTATCTGGTACTTTTGGGATTTCACTACTTCTCTATCCTTTGCTTTCATCATGGGGTGCTTCGATGTGAACGTAAGAATAGAGACTATGGTTTTAGCTCAATCATGCACTACTTCCAAGTTGAATAAGTAAGCATTATGAAGTTCATCTAATACTCCTTGTGGGGATTCTCCTTAAGTAAGTCTAGAGAGGTGATCTGCCCTAAGCTGTGTCTTGCCATTCCTGACAACTACCTCAAAATCATATTCCATTAGTAAGAGAAACCATCTTACTAATCTACGTGTATTGCAAGGTTTGTTTACTAGCTAAAGTAATGACCGATGATTCATAAAAAATGTAAACTTATTTGCAAGCAAATAATATCTAAACTTCTTAGCTGCATAGACCATGTCTAATCCCTCTCTTTCTGTAGTTTTATAATTTTGTTCTGTTGCATTCAACTGCCTATTTCCATAAGAAATGGGAAGGTCAATGTGTCCTTCACCCATAGGTTGTGCTAGCACACACCCAATTGCATAATTGGAAGCATCTACATGAACATAGAGTGGCTTAGTCCAATGTGGTGTAGTTGAAATTGATGTTGAACACAATCTTCATTTAAGCTCACTAAAAGAGTTTTCGCACTCTTCATTCCAATCAAAGTTAGTCAAAAGATTGTATAAAGGGTTCATGATTATTGCATACATGTGGCTAAAGTGTTTGTAATATCCATTATGTCCCATGAAAGCTTGTACTTCCTTGACATCATTTAGTCTAGGTAGCTCTACTATACCTCTAACTTTATCCTCATCCATTGATATTCCATTCTTTGACACTATGTGTCCTAAAATCTTTCCTTGCCTAACCATGAAAACAATTTTTTCTAGGTTGAAGCAAATTTGGTATTCTCTACATTTGTCAAAGATTTGTTTCAACTCAAGAATATGTGTTTGTCTAATGTTGGAATGAGTGTACAAATCATCAACATAGAAATCTAAGTTCTTAGGCAATATATCCCTAAACATGTGACACATCAACCTTTGAAATGTAGCAAGGGCATTAGTGAGCCCAAATGGCATCACATGAAATGCAAATATACCCCACTCTATGACAACAACGGTCTTATATTGGTGTTCAGGGGCAATGACTAGTTGATTGTAACCTGAGAATCCATCAAGAAAGCTATAGTCTTCCTTTCTTGCTGCACGTTCTAATATATGTTTAGTGATGGGAAGCGGACAACTATCTTGTATGGTGGTTGCGTTACTTTTTTTAAATTTATGTAGCTTACCATTATTTTTGGGCACGACCACGATGGGGGGTTACCCATTTGGTATGCTCAATTTTGCAAATAATTATGGCTTCTATCAAGCAATTGATTTCCTCTTTGATTTTGGCTACGTAACAATCATTGTAAGTGTAAGGTTTTTGCTTAGAGGGCTTGGCTTCTAAAGACATGGGAATTCTATGAGAGCAGATATCTCGGTCTACTCCTTTCAAGTCCTTATAGCTCCATGCAAACACATCTCTATAGTCTCTCAGTAATGCGATCAATTCTTGCTCTTCTTCTTTGATCAAATTATGTCCTATGAACATACATTTTTCTTCACCATTTTCTATGGTCACAATGATTTTCTTGGTTTATCTTTGTAATAGGATACACCTATGAGGGCATCTCTATTAGGCATTCATATCTTCTTGTGCTTGTGAGGCGACATGTCTCCTTTTATTTTGGTTCTTAGATTGATTGTCTCTTGTCTCTTTCAATTTATCTTTCCCTTTTTTTCTTTCATGTTACTTGAATTTACTTATGCTAGGCTCACATTCCTCCATAACACAATCACATATGAGTGGTTTTATAGAAAAAAGTGAAATTTCATAGCCATCCTCATCGCAATGGGGAGTCCACCATTCTTCATTAACAACTATGTCTATTGTCGCTAGAATTTTTGCCCAATTGTGGGGTTCAAATTTTTTGTCTAGAAACACCATGGGTGCATAGGTTTGGTCTTGAACTAGTCAAGGTTTCTCCTTAGCACCTATGGCTCTAGTGGTTACTCTTTTCTCTTCCTCCACTACAACTTTACACATCCATAAATAGGTGTCCTCGTGCATCCATGAGGATCCTAATCCTATGGAATGTACAACCTCCATGTCATTTGATGCTCTATGGAGTGGGTTCCATTGCAAAGGGGGTATATCTCTATGTGAGTAGTCCTTGAGATTGATTTTAGTTGTGAAACCTCAATGTTCTAAGTACAAGGAATTGGTTCCCCAATCTTGCACTAGCTACAACTATGGCATGAAAGGTCTACCTTAAATCATCTCATAAACATGGTTCTTGCTAAAATCACATATAGCAAATCTGTGCTCAAACTCTACACCACAAGTGGTGAGAGTTATGCCTTATAGTAGTCTTAGAGGCTTCTCAATGTGTCCGTCTACCATTTGCAATTTCATCCTTGTCGGCTTGAGTACTGGTTTGCCCCAACACTTCCATAAGACTAAGAGACATACCAAGCAAGTTATTGACCTGTATCGCTTTTAGATGCATGAAAACACCAATTACCCATTAATTTCTCTTTACTCATTTCGCATCTCCATGAGCATCCATACATTTTTGTGCATTATTTTCCATTTCTTTCTTATTAAAGGGGACACATAAGTATCAAATCTAGTTTTCAGGACTTTATACATCACTAGTAACGGACAAAGATACACTTATTACATACACTATGGTAGTACTACATGGATACATTAGGCATGAATTGGCAATGTTTATGCTTTCTTCCATGGAATGATCATAATTATCAAGAGATTGTGGGAATTCGTGTCCTCCAAGCATACCATAATTGCATGAAGAAGATTGATAGTCAATGCACATAATTGAAATATACATGATCATATATTTGTGAAGGATTGCCTTTTATGCCATAGTAAAGATTATTTACTTGATGCATGTTTTTGGGTTCCAAACAATTCATGTTTGGGTGGATGTGAACCATTGTATTCAAAAGAAGAATTTGTTGCATGGGCCTCACTTTGGGAAAAAATTATTGCTAGTTGTAAAAATGGGAAAAAACTTTGGTATGGGATTTGCATATATAAAAGGGCTTGGAAAGGAAAAGGGGAGAATATGAATCTAGTCCATCATTATGGGATTATGCATGCATGCCATCAGGGTTATTGGGTGGATTTATTGAAGTTATGGGGAATTGCAAGAAAGAATAAAGCATACTACCTACATTCTAAATGATAAATTACCATTTGAATTTAGAGTGTATTTTAAAAATAATGGCAATTGATTCATGTATGCATGAGCCCATTAAATTCCAATATAATGGAAAAGATATCCATGAGGATACATTACGACATGCACTAAAGGAAGATGATAAATTGTGTGTGAATCCCACATCTTGCTCTAATGTTGATTTATTGCATGAGAAAGTTGATCCTAAAAGCAATATTATTGATGAGCATATTCATACTATGATATTGATATGCATGAAAATGTTATGTATTTGGATGATCATGGTATTGCACATAATGAAGAATGTCCATATGATATGCAAATAAATGCATTTTCTACAACAACCACTATGATACATAATAATATTCTTGCTCCACATTTTGTTGTTCATTGTGAAGAAAAAAATGAGTCACATTCATCTATTGATTCATTACATGTTGATGATGGAAAAAAAGATACATTTGCTCATATTTTTGGTGTAAATGAAAGCACATATGATGTTGTATTATGTAATCTTGATGCTCCATCAATTTCGGATATCTATGATGATGATGACATTGCTATATTACATTATGCAAAATATAATTCTTTACCTATCTTTGATGTATATTATGATGATGATTTGGAATGCATTGATGATGCACATTTGCATACTTTTATGGCAGCCACATGTGAGCATGATTCCATATTGTATGATGCTATTACACCCATGTTTGCTGCATATAAGGGGTGTGATGATGAAGAGGATAAAGACAATGATATTTTTTCCATCTTTGTGATGCATAGAAATGAAGGGATGATAGCAAAAGCATTATTTATGTTAGCACACATGTTGCAAAATTGATTGAGGATTGTGGAAAACATTTGTCATTCATGGATCATCCAAGCCACCCAATTCACTTTATGTTTCAGTTCTATTTCATTTATGAGGGAAAATTACCTCATAAGGAAAGCATGAGTAGTTTTCCAAAGCATATCACACAAAAGGTAGCTTTGAACTGTGCCACTCTTTATTTGATTATTGATTGGATACATGCATATAGGATGGAGACGATGAATAGTAATCCATGTTCACATTCTTTATGTGATTATTATGTCATTGTTATGATATGGAGATTTGTGATTGGATCATTCCCTCATGTACTAATGATGTTTATGTTTGGTGGAATTATTTTCTTGTTTATGAATATTCTAGGTTGCCACAAAGATACATTGATATGGAGTATTTTCATTGATAATGTTGAGCAATTTCATGTTCAAGTCCAAGTTTTGCCGCAAAGCATGGAGCACGATGATATGAAGCATGTTGATATGGAGCATGTTGAGCATGATAAAGTGAAGATTGAAGATGCCACATCAAGCATATGTATTTTTATTACATTGTATAACTCAATCTTATGGAGTCAAATTCATATTTTATATCCTATGAGATGGATTTTGATGTAGCTCAAAGTGTATTCTTACATTATGTATCTCACCCTTTACAAAGATTGTATATGATGATGAGAAATCACCCAACCACTTTTTTCATTCTCATATAGAAGCATATTTTAGTAAGGGCAGCTTGTTATATATATGACGAGTATATTGTATATCTTGGCATACTCCCAGGCACTGTACTTTGCCCCTCATATATGTAATTTGTCCGGAATTATATGGGCATTATTTTACCTTCCATACGATGGATTTGGGCCATGCACATTGGTTGGTGGATGATGTTCCATAGGGTAGAAGCATTTAGAAAGCCTAGGATTGATATGTCATGTGTGGGTTTGGATCCACCATGCGTGCCAGTGTTAGGGAGCATTTGTGCATGGCATTATTAAGTGGCTGGTGCAAAAATCCCTATGATAAGGTTAATTTGAAGGGTGAATTAGAAGGGGGATTTGAAGGTTGTAACCCCCTCCTCATCTGGAAATGTATAAAAACTCTCAATCATTAATGAGAAAGAGCATTCACACTCGCTAACTACCTTTGCCGCGATCTGCATGCAATCTTCACGTGCAATTTCCATTGAGCATGACGATGGTGTGAGGGATTGGGGAGGAGTGTGGTCATCGTATGATGTCTCTCTCTCTCTCTCTTGCAGAGAAGTGCAAGTGATATCAACCTTCATGTCAACAGTCTGATGGTGCTAGATCTTTGTGTACACGAACAAACACCCACTTAGTGCCAATGGCCTTCTTGCCAAGAGGCAAGTCAAATAAAGACCAGATACCAATTTTCCTGATAGCATCATATTCTGATTGCATAGTAGCCATTACAATTTTTTGAATTTTATGTTTCATCAATCGAAATCGATTCATTCTCATCACAAAGACTCGAGGCACCCATAGCATAGCAATTTGATGCAAAAGAAGCACTATGAGAGCCTCAACGAGTATGATACGATAAAGGTGCATCTAATTTGCTATCACACAAAGTCTGCACCAACCATTTTGGCATACTTTTTGCCTCCTCAATAACAAGTGCATCGTGTAAATCTACATAAAAAATGGAATTGTCTACATCATCACATGAAACCTATAAAGCCTCAGAAGTTGCCCCATGAGGACCAGCAATAGACTGTCCACCTATAAAAAGAGGCAAAAAATTATCATACATGTTTTTGGAGCTAAATGATGTCTCCTTAGTACATGAAAGTAATGGATGAATAGCATCTTCCACAAAAACAATATCATGGCTAATCAAAATGCACTTAGTCAGTGGATGATACAGACGATAGCCTTTACTTTCAGAACTGTAGCCAACAAAAATACATTTCACTGCTTTATCATCCAATTTCGTGTGTTGTTGTTGAGGCACTAATGCATATTCTAGAGAACCAAAAACACACAGGTAGCAACAAATGGTTTACAACCATGCCAAGCCTCATATGGAGTGATAGGCTACAATGCTTTAGTGGGATGCCTATTAAGTACACACGCTGCACACATAATAGCCTCAAGCCAGAAACTATGTGGTAAAGCCTGACTCTTAACCATACACCTCACCATCTCCATGAGTGACCTATTCTTTGTTTTAGCAACTCCATTCTATTGAGGTCTATATGGCACTGTACACTAATGCTTTATCCCACGCTCAACTAGAAATGCATTAAAATCAGAAGAGATATATCCCTCCCCCCGATCACAATTGAGGGTGCCCATTTTACATGTTGATAGATTTTAAGCCAAATCTAGAAACTATTTGAAGCACTTAAAAACTTCAAATTTTGCTTTCAATGGATATACCCCTACATGCTTGAAAAAATCACCAATGAAAGTCACAAAGTAAAGATAGTTTCCAAAGGAGAGTGTCTGCATAGGACCACAGACATCACTATGAACAAGCTGCAATTTCTAAGTAGCTCAAACTGAGCCATCTTTTGAGAATGAGGAACACTACATTTTGCCCATATTACAACCTTTACAAAAACTTTTACTAGATTACAGCCTTTACAAACAATTTTACAGCCTCAAGTTTGGACATAGAGGACACCATTTTAGATTTCTGCATGCATAGGAAACTAGCAAAATTCAGACGACCAAAGCCTACATGCAAAAGCTTTGCATATGACATAGTGTGAGAATCATGTACTGCACATGTTGAATCATTCATAGATTTTTCATAGTCTATGATCTTATACAACCCACGACATAAAATGCCAGAAGCAATAATGACATTGCCATTTGACAAATCATGAACTGTACATATCTCATCAATAAATTTCATAACCAAGTCAATCTTGGCTAATGTTGAAACTGATAATAGATTTTTCTTGATCCCTGGCACAAATAAAGCATCCAACAATGCAAAAGAACTACCATCAGCAGTAGTCAGAATGATCTTACCAACTCCCATGATAGGATAGAAGGAGTTGTTGGCACATGTGATAATATTCCCTATAGGAGTAGGCTCAAGTGAGGTGAAGAAATTGTGCAATGAGGTAATATGTTTGGTTGCCCCACTATCAAAGTACCAAACATGTGAGTCTACTACATACATACACTATTCATGAAAAGATGGATCATAACTGCAAACAATAGTAAATGCCCAATATTAGTAGACTCTATTTTGGGTGTAGAGGCCTCTGCAACAACCATTCCAACCTCTTTCTTCTTTGCCTCTTTTGTAGCTAATTTTAGACAAATCTTTATGAAATGATCATTTCCTTTACAGGATTTGCAAAACAACTTTTGATTTTCTATTTTCTTCTCCTTGTCATCCTTCTTTGATTGTGCACAATTAGGAAATTTTTTCTTACTAGTAGATGAGCTACATTTACCTTTGCCCTTCTCACTAGCCAAGCAAGCTTGATTTGCAACACACATAATGGACCTAGTAATCTTCCTACAACAGAACAGAGACTAATTCCTCAAATTTTAAGGCATTTAAATTGCCTTTCATCATTAGTCAAAGAGCAAAAGAAAAAATCTGATATAAATCTGGAAGACCATTCAGTGGTAAGTGTATCCCAACCATCTTTTGCTATTTTGGAAGAGCGAACATGAGGAATGATGGCATGTTCGACAAACATGGATATCAATGCATGTGCTTGAGCATCTCTGCCATCCCAACTAAGTCTCTATATAATAGGTGTAGCAAGAACTGCAACATGAACATGAAGCTGGAGAATATCACCATTTTCAATGTTGTCTAATTGTGTTTGCATGCATAATCCATTGATGAATGTAGAAAGCTTGGCAAGCACAATGAAAACAAGAAAGAATATGGCATGTCTATTGTTGAGAATACATCCAAAGGAAATAATGATGAAGCTTATGTTGAAGTGTTACATGTCATTATGATTCATTGTCACATTCCACATGTATGATTGTGAATGAGACTAATTTGGATTGGTTTCTTGATAGTGGTCCATCAAAGCTTATCACTTCATGGAAAACATTTTTTGCATCTTTGAAAGATGCACTCAAGGGAGGAAATGTTTTTGGAGAAGTTTATCTTGCAACTGCAAATGGAGGTATTACTACTCTCAAAAATCCATTGTATGTACCCCATATCAAGAACAATTTGATTTCAATTCCTGCTATTGGTAGTGTCGGACTTCATGTACAATGTTGACAAAAAATGTACGGTTCATGATTTCAGTAATGTCGATGTTATTGTGATTTTTGGGACATTTTGCAATAGCTTGTATCACTTGGATACATATAGGAAAGTTTCCCTCAAACACCTTTCTTAAACATACTTCTTCTATGGTTGAAATGGAGTTATGGCATGCTCATGTTGATTGTTGGAACTTTAATAGTTTGCTTTACTTGAAAAAGAAGGATATGTCTTTTGTTTTGCAAACATTTGAGTCCATTTAAAAGCATGCATTTGAATGTTGTATACTTTGGAAAATGCATTGTGCTCCTTTTTCCAAAGATGGAGCTACACATGCTACACAAAATTTGCAACTTGTTCATAGTCATATATGTGGTTTGGTCAAGACTCCATCCTTTGGCAAGCATGCATACTTTTTTATCTTCATTGATGATGCAACACACCATACTTGGGTGTATCCTATGAATAGGAAACATGGAGCATTCACTTTATTTAAAATATTTATAGAAATGGCTAAAACTTTTGTGTGAATAAGCTTTTTGCTCTTCACATGGACCATGGTGATGAATACATCTCACATGAATTTACTGCTTCTCTTTATGAGAGAGGTATTGCTCACCAATGTAGAGTGCCATATAGACGTGAACAAAATGGTGTTGTGGAGCGTAAGAATAGAATACTTCTTGAAATGGCATGATGTATTGTTAAAGGAAAGCATCTTTCAGATATGTTTTGAATGGAAGTAGTCATCTGTGCAAACTATGTAATGAATCTTTGTCCTACAAAAGCATTGAGAGTCATTATGCCTCATGATGCTTGGAATGGCTAGAAGAAAATGGTCAACCATATGCACATATTTTTTTGTTAGGCATATGCTCTTATGCCATCACAACAACATCACAAGCTTGATGACAAGGCAAAGAAATGTATATTTTTTAGATATAGTAGTGAGAGTAAATGTTATCACTAATACCATCCATTGAAGGGAAAATTTATTGTAAGTACAAATGTTTTATTTTTTGAAAATTCAACTTATCCTTTACTTGAATTCAAATTTTAGCCAGAATTGGTCCACAAGATGTATTTGATGCACTCATGCCTTTGTTTCAAAGTGATGAGCTTGACTATGGAAATGTAAGGCATCCAAATGAGGTTCAAATAGCTGAAAAGTTTCAAGAAAATATGTTTAAAACAGCTCTAGCCAAACATGCCTGAAAATTCCCAAAAATTGCATGGAAATATAGCTAGAAAATTCCAACTAAAGATGGCTAAAAATATGTAGTGAAATATGGCTAAAAATTTGCAAAATTTATAGCCACATATGGCTAAAAATCAAAATGATATTCAACCCACTTTAATGTACATTTTGATGATGTATTACATGAGAAACAAATGTACCATTGCAAGATAACAAGATGACCGGTCCCTTACTTGGTAGAACAAGATCAAGCTCTCACCATGCATCAAGTTACTTTGGATGCATCTCTTATTGCAAATGCATGTTATGAAGAGCCATTCACTTTTGTTGACAAAGGTTATTCTCAAGAAAGAGGCATTGACTTTGATGAGATCTTTTCTTCCACCTATGGAATGACCACTGTTCATAGCACTTGTGCAATTGCAACTCATCATGGTGGGAATGTACATAAGTTGCACATTAAAACAAAAATTCTAAATGGTTATTTACATGAATAAGCATATATATTTCGGCCTTGTGGTTTTGTGAAAAAAGGGTATGAAAAAAATGTGCAAGTTGAAGAAGGCATTATATGGTTTGAAGTAAGCACCATGTACTTAGTATGAAAAGATACATGCCTACGTTCTAGCACATGTTTTTGAGAACATTCCAACTAAGAGCACCTTATATGTTAAGCATGGAGATGATGTATATCTGGTCAGTGTTGTAAATGTTTGTGCTATGATTCTCACTAGTCCTAGTGAGAATCATATTATTGAATTTTTAAGATTGATTTGCATGCCTCTTTTGACATGTAAGATTTTGGTATTTACATAATTATTTGGTAATTGAGTTTATGCAAGTTGATGGGGGAATACCTTTGTGTAAAATAAAATATATTGACACACTATTGCAACATTTTGGACTTGAAGACTGCAAAGCTATTGTCACTCCCATGGAAGAAATTTTATGGTTGAGTCTTCATGATGCTAGAGATGCATTTGATGTTGTTCTCTATCAACAAGTTGTTGGATGCTTTATTTACTTATGCATAACTTTGGCCTAATTATCCAGTTGGTGGCCTAATTTTCAATTTGGTGTCTCTCAGATGAGCAAGTTTATGAATTTTCTAGATGTCAAGTATTGGCAGGTGGTTAAGCATATCTTTCACTATTTGAGTGGTACTTGACAATTTGGATTGTTTTATCTCAAGAGGGACCATTAACTCTAGATTTACATGCTTTTTCTGACTTAGATTGAGCTCATTGCTATGACATTCATGTGTCCACCAGTGAATTTCGCCTCATGCTAGATACATCATGCATATCTTGATTAAGCAAGAAGCAACTTGTGACCATGTCTATTTGTGAGGTTGGGTATAGGAAAACAATCACAATGATTGTTGAGTGTGTGTGGTTCAAATGCTTTTTGGTTGATTTGGGTGTTGGCTAGTCTTATGCTTCAACCATCTTTATTGATAATGAACGCACACTCGTACTTGAAAGGAACCTTGTGTTCCATGATTGCACAAGGGACATTGAGATGATCTATCATTATTTCATGAAGAGAATATCTACTGGAGAGATCAATTTGGCTTATGCACTTGATAGTGGAAGAGTGGACAAGGTGGCCTAATCAAACAAGGGAGCATGAGGGACGAAGGCCAATGGGAAGGAAGAGGTTTAGATATAGGACTAAGTAGGAAAGAAAGTCAGAGAAGATTAGGAAAAGAATAGGCCTCTACAAAAATTCAAACTTTATTTTCATGCAACAATATTTTTTATCACTACGCTTCATTGTAAACACTCATTTTTGGCAATGTTAGCTCCACTTTGTGAAAGTTGAGGAGTCCTTGAGATTTAGGACTATTAGCGGAATGTATGTTTCAAATTTCATTAATGTTTGGAGATCTTTTGAGCCTTCAAATAAATCTAGGAATCTAATTTTTAACTAGACTAGCCACTAGGTCTAAACTCTAGTTAATCAAAAAATATCAAAAGGAACTAGAGAGCTCATTTTGGGGTTAGATAGAGATTGAGATTTCCTTTGAGAATTGTATACTTTTTTGGAGCTATTGAATAGAAGATTCCATTGCTTTATCCTTTGTCTTACCTTATGTCTGTGTGTGCGTGCATGTCATGGTGCCTCTCACTCGTTCACTTATGCACTTCTATTTCTCATGGTTGTCATACCATCCTCATGTTTCCACGGATTGAAATTTATGAGTTCGATCTTCACCATGGTGGTACTTTCATTGTACTAGAGTGAAACCAAATTTGGTGTCATTGTCGAGGAGTGAAATTTGAGGATGAGCATGTGATGGTAAGATGTAGAGTTTTGACATTGGAATCATTGGTAAGTAGGTAATATTTCCTAGTTTCTTTGTTGTTTACATCACTATTACCATCTCCACTGACCTATTCTTTCCATCATCATCTTCACCAAAAATTTGAATTTTTGGTGATATCCCCACCTTTTCCATTCATTCCCTCATTTCACTTGTGTGTGCGTGAGAGAGAGAGAGAGAGATTATGTGCATTTTGTTTTTGTGTGTTTGCAAGCATTTCCCCAGTATCAGTCACACACCATACCTCAACCAGTGCTAGGATGGCAAGCACCACCCCCTATAAATGTAATGTCAATGAAGTACACTATAATAGAGGACAACTTAAATAGAGCATTATTGATAGCATCCCCTTTATCTCAAATAGTGATCTAAGTGCACAAAGTTTTAATTCAACACATGGAGATATCCCACTGGCATATTACGCAAAATCAGCAGAGCATAGTGAAGCCTACCAATATGGTGCACCATTGTTAGAACCTAGTTAGGAGGTCGAGTATTCCAATGTAATGTACAGAAATTCCAACCCTAGTCCCTAAATGAGATAGATAATACCTCAATCCCCTAGAGGACCATGCTACAAATGTCAAAGAGATCGCTTTATTCGTAATTGTCCACTCCCTCCACCACGAAAAACTCAATTCATAGTGATTCAAGGTTTTTGTTCTAATTATGCAAAAGAACATCTCCTAAAAGGCTTCCCTAAAAATTCAGTCAATGCTCATAAGATTACTCCGATCAATGTAATTGGCTTAGTAGTAGAACCCAATGGAAGTGTGGCTAATGCTACCTTGGTATAGGTGGTCACTAGACCTCAAGCCTTGCAAAAGTCCTTAGATGAAGAGAAAGAAAGGAAATTTTAGAGTGAAGTTGAAGGCTCTAGCAAGCAAAGAACAAAGATTTGGAAGGATGGCCAGGAAAGGATGAAACGATAGTGGGCTAGAAAACTATGAGAACTAGACGAAAGCCTCAAGGAAACTAAAACAAAAATAGTAGAACTTGCATCTCAAACGCACTCTCAGACAACCCCACCACCCATCCCACCTCAAATCAACCAAGATCAGCCCTAGCATATCCCACCCTAGAATCAAGATCGACTTCAAGAAGGTCCAAATATAGTGGAGTTGGATAAATGTTATCCGAGAGTGGACTTCGGGATTGAAAGAACCAAGATTTGTGCAAAGATGGCAAAACTAGCTCAATCTATGCTCAATGCAAGCCATCTTTTCAATTAGACAAACATAATGAAATCAGAGTCGCATTTCAAAGGACTATTGGAGAGGTTAGAGAAATTGGTGGCTAAGCCCCAAACTCTAGCGACATGAGAGGCTCAAGATAGAGGAAGTGGAAGAAAAAACTCACCTCCTAGGGCCCATTAGACCGCATGTGCCAAAAGGACCATGCTATAGATGCGGAGGCGATCACTTCATAAGAGAATGCACTCTGCCATACAACCCACCACCTCCTAGGACTTGGGAAGGGTACTACAATGAATGTGGAAAGGAACATCTATTTAAAGATTGTCCAAAGAATCCCAATAAGAAATCATAATACAACACAAATCAATGTGATGAAAGTAATTGAATCATCAAGAAGTGATAATGAGTACATAGTACCATTAAAAGCCAGCACACGGGCGCAAGCCAAAGGACAAGAGAGAAAGAAATTAGACTCCAAACAAGAGATGAACAAGGACATAAAACCCAAGATATAGGTAGTGGAAGATTCGAAAGACCCACGTGAGAGTAACCAAACAAAGAAAATGCAAATTTGGAAGACCTAAAGGGAGAAACTTAGAAATAAATGGACGAAAAATAAGGAGGACAAGAAGGATGTAAAAAACGGTAAGAAACATGAGGAATGGGAAATACAAGAGAATACACCACCTAAGTCTCATACACGGAAACTAGATAAACCAAGATCAATCCTAGCGGATCCAAGACCAGATGACCCAGACATGTGGTTGAAAGTGTATCAATCTAGAATCGCGACTGGACCAAACATAAAGCAGCATGAGAAACTCTACCCACAAGGGGAATTAGAGAAGGAGAGATTGGCGATATGCAGAAAGCTCATAGAGGCAGCCCAAGCCACTCTAGAGAAGACTATCCTAGTCCTCCCAGAGACAAAAATATCTGAGAATCAATACAATGAGTGTTTAAAGAGAATGATCAGAAATCAATAGGAACACCTAAGGAGAAATAGAGTAAGGAAGAGCAACAGAGCACTTGAGCCAAATCCATTTCTAAAGTCCCTGAAATAGAAGCAGATTGGCCACAAGATTTGTGGGCTAAGATTCAAGAAGACTGGTGGAAGAAGAATGGGTGTTCAAGACCACCCTTTGAGGAGTTGGACATTGAAGAAAACCAGCCTCCAAATTTGGATGAAGTATACGAGGAGGTTTCTATGTTAGACCAAAATAGGGAGGAAGTACACATCATTTCCACCTTACCGAACTATATGGGGGAATACAAGAAAAGGTCTATAGTTTTTCACGCTCCCACAATTTGAGGCAAGGAAAATGGGTCTTCAGGTGACACCTCTCACAATCTAGCAAAACTCAAGAAGACCAAGGTACAATGTTAGTTGACCGTGGAAGAGTTACCACGAGCCAAACCGCAATTATGGAAATAGTTGGCAGGATAGTTGAAGTTAGAAAATGAGGAGAATAACAAGAAAAATAGAGAAATCAAAGCCCCTTCTACCATAAAAATCCCCGTTGATAAAGTTGGAGAACTCATTGAGGGAGATAAGGGCAACACATGCTTACCCATCACATATAATGGGTACATAACCAAAGCAATTTTAGACACAGGAGTGGGTGTCAAAATAGCCACCAAAGAAATTTGGAAGAAACGGGGAAAGCCAGCCCTACGACCTACGTGTATGAAACTTCAATTAGCAGATGGCCATGTAGAGAGACCCCTAGGGATACCGGAGAAAATTAAGTTAACTACTTGCGGAGTAGAATTCAAACACACTCTAGCTGTATGTCAATTTGGAAAAGCAAATAACTATGAGATGATATTAGGACGACCCTTCATGAGACAACTCAGGGTAGTCCAAGACTTGCATTATACCTACAACATCAAGCAGTTACTACCAATATAAATTTTCATACATTCTCATATAGGGATGTATCCCCACTACAATGGAACCCCAGACACAAGGAAGAGGATGATTTGTCAATTCATAGTGCAGGTTCAAGTGACAAATCATGGATGCACAAAGATGCTCAACCATGGATGTATAAGGAAGCAAAAAGAGAAGAGAAAAGAGATCAAATGTGGCATGTTCAACATCAAAATTACTGACCAATAGATGATCCTATGTATATCCTCAAGTTTTTTTGGATGAAGCATCTGAACCACACAGTTGGATGGAGATTTTGGCCACATTAGATGTGTGTGTAAATGAAGACGTATTAACCATGAATGGATGTGTGGACGAAGAGGGTTATGATATAAGTTTTTACATGGTAGCCCTTCAAAAAGTAGAGATAGGAGAATTTTTAGAAAAAGAATGGAAGGAGGGGTACAAAAGCATAGAAATGGAACCGGAATTTGACTTAGAGGAATGGTATTTGGAAGCAATTCAAGCCGATGAAAAAGAAAAAACACCCAAGATATTAGCAATAGAAGAAGCCCAGACAAGACCGAACAATGAGGAGATGTTAGATAAGGCTGAACCAACCCCAAACCTTTTTGAAGTCCCAGAGCACTTTAAAAGATATGAAGTAGAGGAGAGGAAGATATGAACAAGGAACAAACTAAGAAAGTGGTAGTGACCATGGTAGATCGAGAAGAGATATGTACATACATTGGAAAGGACGTGTCGCCAGAAGAGAAAGAGGGAGTGATAAGCGTAATTTGAGAATATCGAGACGTGTTTGCATGGACCTACAAGGACCTCAAAGGTGTAGATCCATCCATTTGTTCTCATCAAATCCCGCTGACACCTGATGCAAAACCAACGAAACACCTCTCTTACACTTATAGCGATGTCTATTCAGCAAAAATTAAGGAGGAGATAGACAAGCTATTAGCAGTCAGATTCATTTACGAGATAGAGCACACGGAATGGGTGTCACCATTAGTGGTCGTACCCAAGAAAAATGGGAAGTTGAGAGTGTGTATTAACCTAAAGAAAGTAGACACAGTCACAATCCATGATAGCTACCCATTGCCTATCACTGATCATCTCTTGGAAAGAGTTGCAGGTAAGGAAGTATATAGCTTCCTAGATGGATTCTCTGGGTACAACCAAGTAGCCATTGCTACAATGACCAACATAAGACAACATTTGCAACTGAATGGGGAGTCTATGCTTTCATAGTGATGCTATTTGGACTCACAAATGCCCCTGCTACTTTCCAAAGGTTGATGTGTCACGTTTAAAAGAGTTTCTAAGGAAGAGTATGGAAGTATATGTAGATGAATTATGCACATACTCAGGCCAGAGGCATGAACACATTCCGGATTTATGAAGGATATTCGAGAAGTGTCAACAATATTGGGTGTGTCTGAATCCTAAAAAGTGTGTCTTTATGGTGAGACAAGGAAAAATCCTAGGACACATCGTATCCAGGAACGGAATTTCCACTGATGAGGATAGGTAAAGGTAATCCTAGAGCTTCCAAGACCAAAAAATGCTAAAGAGGTGCAAGCTTTTATGGGGCATTGTGGATACTATCGTATATTTATTCACATGTGCGCCATAATTTCCAAGCTATTATATGGATTATGAGCCCAATTTACGTGGACAGATGACTGCGAGAAAGCATTTAATGAACTAAAAAGAGGAATAAGTACAATACTTATTTTGAAGATACCCAAGTGGATTAAGCCATTTCATGTCCATGTAGATGCCTCCAACTATGCAATAGGATGCATTCTAGCTCAACCTGCAGATGAAGGAAAATTAGACCACCCTATTGCTTATGCAAGCAGACAGTTAAATCAAGCAGAAAGAAACTATACGACTACGGAACGAGAAGGTTTAGGAATGGTGTATGCAGTCAAGAAATTTAGACACTACCTTCTAACGAACAAATTCAAGTTCTTCATTGACCATCAGGCCTTATTGTACCTTGTCAATAAGCCTTGTAATACGGGAAGACTAGTAAGATGGTTTCTGTTACTAATGGAGTTCGACTTTGAAGTAGTGGTCAAAAAAGGAAATACCCACGTGAAAGCCAATCATCTATCTAGGTTAACACATGGAGAACCACCCAATGGAGTAGCAGATGACCTACGAGATACTTATTTGTTCAACTTGGAAGTAATAGGCTGAAAAGTAAATTCCAATACTCACGCATGGATCCCAACATCAAATCAACAAGGATGCTGAGAAAGGATTTCTACAATCACGTAACTTGCACATTGTAGTAGGAAATATATATTTTAAAGAACCCAATGGTGTGTTGTTAAGGTGTGTAGAAGAAGTGGAACAGAAGAATTTAATGGAACAACCCCACATAAATGGATGGAGAATGCATAAGGGAACTCATGGAACACTCAGGGAATTAAAACGATTGGAAGTTTATTGGCCCAATATGCCTAAGGATGTTCATGAGCATATTAGCAATTGCTCAGATTGTCAAGAAAATACTCTAGAAGACCATACATCATTACAATTCTCTATAATAGCACCAGACTGGAGTAGGACATTGGTGAAGTTCTTAAAAACACGAGAGCATGAGGAAGGAGCAAGTCTAGCTAGAAAGTGATCCTTAGAGGAAATGAGCAAGTACTACATCATACTGGGGAGAAAACTATTCAAAAGAGGAAAGGACAATCAGCTATGACTATGCGTGCATGAAGTAGAGTACTTACCTATATTAGAAATGGCACATGCAGGTGCAATAGGAGGACATTTTTCAGCCAAAAGAACTATAAAAATGATTCTCTTTGCAGGCTTGTGGTGGCCAACTCTACATATGGATGTAGACACCTATGTACGGAGTTGTGAGGTATGCCAAAGAGCTAAATACCCTATTAGAAGAGATGATATGCCTCTTAGGCCCATGGTTTGTGCGAAAGCCTTTTCCAAATGGGGTATTGATTTCATAGGACCTATTAACCCACCAGCCAAAATCACACGCTGAGTACATAATAGTGGCCACAAACTATCAAACTAAATGGGTAGAAGTAAAAGCAACAAGAAAGAACGATGCTCAAACCACGACAAAGTTTCTTTTTGAGAACATCTTTACTCGCTTTGGACTACCTGTAAAGATAGTAAGTGATAGAGGGACACACTTCATTAACGCAGTGATAGAGTTCTTGATGAATGAATTCCTAGTGATTCATAAAAAATCAGCCCCCTATCACCCTCAAGCCAATGGTCAAGTAGAGAGTTCCAATAAAGTGTTGTGTACAGTGCTGACAAAAATAGTCAAAAATGCAAGGTTAGATTGGGACAAACAATTGCATCATGCAATTTGGGCCTTCCATGTGGCTTACAAGATAGCCATTGGAACAACTCCATTTAACCTAGTTTATGGAAAAAATGCAATCTTTCCAATTGACTTTTTGGTACCTACTTTACGAGTAGCACAACAACATGAGTGGACATGGCATGAGCTATCCAAGCAACTCGAGCAGATTGAGAAGTTACACAAAACAAGACCGCAAGTTTTTGTGGGTATTTATGTAGCTAAACGGAGATAGAAAGCATATTATGATGCACATATCAAAGACAAAGGCTTAAAGGAAGGAGATCTAGTCCTAGTATATACACTGAAACAACATGCCAAGAAATTACAACCACGTGGATACAGACCCTTACTGATCAATAAAATCTCAACGAGTGGAGTAGTCAATCTAGCCACTTTAGATGGAGATATACTTCCCAACTACATGAGTGGATGTAGAGTGAGATGATATATGCAGCCATTAACCGATCAGATGTTAGCACGACTAGTAGAAGCACAAAATCGAAAGAAGGAAGAGGAGAGGATTCGAGAAGAAGCACTCCAAGAAGCATTAGAGCATATCAAGAAATGGAAAGAGTGGATATGACAAAGGGATGAACGATATTTACAGGGAGAAGAACCTATACCTATGGCTAACTACCACGTCACTAAGGCAAATAACGAGAACATTAGTATCCCCCAACCATACTTAAACGTAGGAATTAGAAACCAAGAGTATCACGTAATAGATGTGTTGATTGACTCAGGAGCATCCCTAAGTTGTATATGAAAGATGTTAATCACACACCTTCAAATGAACAATCCCACTAAAGTGTACATGATAGGCATTGGAGGCCAAGTTATAGAATGTGTTGGAGAAGCCCTGGTATCCCTTCACCTAGGAAATTCCACTATGGAGCAAAGAGTTTCGGTATGCAAGGACTAAGACCTAAAGGAAAATATGATCCTAGGGCAAGATTGGATTATCAAGAACGAAGTGAGCATTCATTTAGCACAAGGATACTTATCAACCAATAGGACATAAGGAAATCTTTATCTTGTTGGAAGAAAGAACTCCTCACGTTCATGAGGTTATCAAACCTAAGGAAGAAAACTTAGAAAAGGAGTTAGAAAATGAATCAATAGAGTGCATGTCCAACAAATTCCCTAATCTAGAATTGCCTGTAAATAAGGATGTGTTGCTTAATGATGTGCCCTCCGTTCCCATGAGAGATGAACCTAAGAGAGGAAGTGAGGACAATGCTTCTAAATCCACCTACTCCAAAAGAAGAACATCCACATGGAGGTCTACTATTCGAACGTCACATCCTTGTAATAGTCATCTACAATGGGTATGGAAGGATCGAATGAATAAGCCAGAAAAACCAACACAGAAGCAGATTAGCCACTCCGTGAAGACAAGAAGAGAATATCATTACTCACAATCTATATCAGAACCACAAAGATTGCTTCATGTTTGGCTTCCCAAATCATTAGTAGCGGCCCAGAAGACATAGCAACGCATATGGATCCCAACGAAGATCAGACAAACTGCAACTCAAGAACTCGAAAGGCTTGACAAGCCATCAAGCCTACCAAGTGAAGCAAAGAAGTCCAAAAAGACTTATCAAGGGTACAAAAGCAACACGACATCAAACACTCAGACATCAAGTAAGAAGGAGACAAGCACTAGAGAACGACAAGCATGACAGATGCAGAGGCCTAAATCACCAACTACAAAGTGGATATGGATACCAAAGAGGCATCAAGGACAGGAACAACCGACTCAACAAGATTCCACTTGCACTCATGATGAATCCATTGCACCTAGAGTATGCATGACAAGGTCACATTACAAGGCCATGCATTCGGCACATTATCTTTTCAACAAAACTAGTGGTCCACATTTCCATCATTGGAATAGGTCTTAGTTTCTACTACTATAGGAATGACCTTACAATGTAAATAAATAAAGGCTTCAGCTAGAACTAATGTTTATTTTCTCTTAGGAAAGAAAAAATCAAAAGAAGTGTGGTAAGAGACCTTACTTACTTAAGCAAGGCGGAATGGAGTGACGAAGGAAACGACATACCACTCAACCACACATAACACATGAATTGGTTTCCACTAGCAGCTGATTCTTTCCTTATTACAAGTGCAGATGACTTCTAAGGATTCTGAGGCTACTGTGCAAGAAGAGGTATTGGAATTTCCATTACAAAGCATGACCAAAGCCAGAGGTCTTTGGTTTCGAGAGGACCAACCTACTGGAGATTATCTTTTCTTAGTGACAATAAAGATCATGGACACTGACCATCAGTTCCCAGTCATGTCCCAAGATTTCAAAGTCATACATCAACTCCCATCAACCGTGGATATAATGACAAAGGCAAGTATTCAAAAAAAACTTTGAGCTACCGATTTACAAGCCGGACTTCCAACGATGCACTTAGGTGAAGCATACCCTCCAACTGGCCTTACATAACCCATTAGTGCCAGAAGCAAGAGTCCTAGATGCGGCAGGAGAATGGGTGATCATCCAATTCACTCATGACTTGATCAAAGAAGATTTTGGATGGGATAAAGATGGGAACACAGACTTGAAGGATGAAGCCGAGGAACCAAGACCTGAACTTTCACAGATATCAATCATATAGATATAGAAGAAGAAGTCCATTTGATTCATCAACACTTTTGCTTTCCAAACATGCATCACTACACATCAGCACAAAAATTCATTGTGAAGCTCTTGTCTCATGCTATTAAATAGATCGCTAATCAAGTGAACATGCTTCCATACATCCAAGAACGTCTTTTTGAAGCTAAGAAGCAATAGAACCACAAGCAGTTCTTAAATGGGAGTGTAGCTCTGACCATACTTATCTACCATGCACTAGGTATTTGTGAACATCTAAAATAGATGCCCTCATCTTCGGAGATGGCTAAGTATGCTAAGTTAGCCACGGTACCAAGGAAAAAGAAGGGAGTAAAAGTGATGGAAGAGGCCGAAACTAGCTCGCAACCAACGATGAGAGGCACAAAGAGGTTAAGAGAAATGATGAAGGTAGAAGAAGCACTTCTTGCTTCAAATAGGATACACATACTTCCAAGGACAAGGATAAAAGACCACATGCCCATTACGGAAGAGGAGCTAAAAGACGCAATGGAAGAACCTCACCAATATATGGGTATATGTATGTGTATATGTATATGTATGTGTATCTGTATATGTATATGTATGTGTATGTGAATATGTTATGTATGTGTATGTGTATGTGTATATGTATATGTATGTGTATGTGTATATGTATATGTATGTGTATGCGTATATGTATATGAATGTGTATGTGTATATGTATATGTATGTGTAGTGTATATGTATATGTATGTGTAGTGTATATGTATATGTATGTGTATGTGTATATGTATATGTATGTGTATGTGTATATGTATATGTATGTGTATATGCATATGTATGTGTATGTGTATATGCATATGTATGTGTATGTGTATATGCATATGTATGTGTATGTGTATATGCATATGTATGTGTATGTGTATATGCATATGCATGTGTATATGTATATGTATA
>CM035436.1:24445984-24458484 GCA_020310875.1 Ceratopteris richardii | reverse complement strand
GATAATGGTATTTACAATGGTTTTTAGTGATGAAAATCACTATTTTTGTAGGGGATTCTTCTGAAAATTTGACATACACTTCTTGGAGCTCCCTACTTGCTCCCTTTCCTTGTGTGTCCACCTTTTGATGTGCTTCCATGCTTTGTCCTTGACTTTGAGCTTCAACACTCCCCCCCTCTCGAGTCTGTCGTCCCTGACAGACCCTTGTTGGAAGGGCTGTTCTATGTAGTGCTTTGAGAGGTGGTGTCCATCCGTTTATGAGCTGGTTCCTTGGGTTCCAGCAAGAATGTGTCATTGTGAGCTTTCAAAACTGCAAGTTGCTCAAAAGAGGTTGTCAAGAGTGATTTGGAGCAACTACTGGCTTCAATTTGCTTCCGAGATATGGATGTTGTTCCCATGACGTCCGCTAACTCTTCCAAAGATGATGTTGAGAGCAGTCATGCCAACTACTCATAACCCATAATGAATGATGGGTAAGTGTGTTCGTGCCTGGGTTGAAAAAAGTATGTGCCTTGTGCAAGGCCTGGTAATGTAGCCCTACGCATGCTTACTTGGAAAATGCATTGGAAGAAGTATGGTGCAAAAATTGCGGGTCTTGAGCTAAGTGCTCAAGGGTATGCTGACGAAGAGGTTTCCTAAACTATCATGGTTATGGTGTTTCCAGAGTAAAGATACTTACCATGGAGAAGGTTGATGGATGTTTGTCTCTTCGTGTTGTACGCTCGGCCTTTGGGATGGAACATTGTTGATGAATGTCCATGTTGATTGTCCACTGATGAGATCTTTTGAGTGGTGGATCCTCTCTCCTCATATGCAGGAGTCTTCTCCTCCAGAACTACCTTTTGCAGATATCTCCTTGGATGCTCTGGTACATGAAGTAGTTAAGCATCACTCAAGTTGCGGACCTTCAAGCTCTTCATTCCAGATAAGGCAGCAATAATCTCACTGCTGGCCGAGACACACTTCTATCCAAATTGATAAATGCCTAGAAATCAACAGTTCCACCTTCAACTAAGCATGACTCATTCATGTTTCATAAGCCAAACCTGGGAACAAGCTCTCTCCCGCTTTTCTTTCTCCCCCTTTTTTTTTTTTTTTTTTTTTTTGAGGAAAAGGATATCACAAAACAAGAACACAAAAGTTAGTATCAATAGAAATATTTGACATATGTCATTGTGCTCTTGTGCGTGGGATTCTCAAGTGTGTCTATGCACGGCCGTGTAATGTGGCCCTTTATTAATGCATACTTTGGAAATGCATGACCTGAATGGTGCAAAGGACAGGGTTGTGCAAGGAGCACATGGTTGTTGCTCGTTCGAGGCTTTTGATGTCATTTGTGGAAGTTGATGCCGACCTTGGTGGAGGTATCCATTGAGTCTCGAACTGATGTGATCCTCCTTATTGGAGTCCATTTTAGAACATCATTTGGCACTGTAGAGGTCACTTCAGGCGTCTTTCTCTTTGGATGCTTTCTAAACTGTGGTATCCAGTGTGGTTGACGCTTTGGTTCGGTGGAGACTACTTGCACTTGTGGCTTCCAAACCCATATCCTTTTTGCATGTCTTCTTACTAATGTTGAAGAGCTGATTTGATCTTCCTTTGGTCTCTGTACGTGGTTCTTACCCTTTTCTCTTTTTGGCTTCTTTGTTGAAACCTTTTGCATGTGGGAGAACAAAGGTTGTTGTGGATGTAGGAGCTTCTTAGGTACCCACATCTGTAATTGCCCTTGTTGAGCTGCAGCTAACTTCTTAGGCACCCAAACTTGTTGGATACCTTGTGATTGAGCTTGTCTGAGCTGCTTCCTTCGTCTTCTGGCCTGGTTGGTTTGCATGGATGGAATTTGTGGGGGCAAGGTTGGTGGTTGCTCTCCTTTGCGTACCCATATCTGCTTCATCGGTTGAGTTGTTCTGCTTCGCGCGTTCTTTTGGTCTCTCGTCCGGGGAGTCTTTAGTGATTGATCTGCCCTTAGTTGCTGCCTCCTTCTGGCCCTTGGAAAAGAAGGGAGTTCCTTTGCATCTCTGACTCCTTTTTTGCGAATATCATTCCTCTGCAACACATAGTTTTGGACAAGAACAACATGGTCATCTTCATGTGTATTCCTGGAAGGACCAGGAGTTTGTGCCTTTCCTAGTTCCTTGAGTGCTCCATTATCTAACTCTACTGTAATTCGACTATGATTGACCCAAATCTGAAGAAGTCCACTTCTTAAGTTTAAGTTGACTGCTTGGTCATAGATCCAATCCCTACCCAAGACAAGAGGTTCAGTGAGATCCTCGTCTTGACACACTAGTACTTTAACTGTTATAGCCTCATCATGAATATAGAGGGGAAGTTCCACCTCGCCCATGCAAGGGGTTTCCACGCCTCCCAATCCTATGAGATACGCTTCCACAGGATTGACAGTTAACTGCAACTCTTGACAGTAAGACAATTTAACAGCACTAGTGGCTGCACCTGAGTCAATCAAGGCTCTTACGGTCCTTGCACTCTTTCCTTGTCCTATATCTAGGGTTATGAAAGGTCGTCGATCAATTATCCTATGCGAGCTTGTTCCTGCAACTTCACACATGGCCATAGGATATCCTTGATCTGCACAGTCATTTGTTCTAGGCTGATCTCTACCTTGCCTTCGTAATTTCATCCTTCTGATGCGTTCTAAAGCTTCTGCTTGAGCTTCTTCTCGAATTCACTTTTCTTCCTCTTTGCGTTTTTTAGCAGTGTTGAGTCGGCTGAGCATTTCCTCCGTGAGGGGTTCCTGATACAACTTGACTCTGCAACAGCTAATATAGTTTGGGAGAACATCACCCTCTAATGTGGCTAATTGTACTGCTCCACTCGTGGAGATCCTATTGATGATCATAGGTCCGTAGCCTCTCTTTTCTAGCTTCCTCGCGTGTTGTTTCAGTGTATAGACTAAGACTAGATCTCCTGCTTTCAAGCCTTTATCCTTCACATGGGTATCAAAGTATGCCTTCTGTCTCTTCTTAGCTGCATATATTCCTGCAGCTGCTCTCAGTCTTGTTTCTCCTAATCGTTCAAGGTCAAAGATCCTAGAGGAGAGTTCATGACCTGTCCATTCGTGCTCTTGTGCTACTCTCAATGTAGGAATCAAGAAGTCCAAGGGTAGCACAGCGTTTTGGCCAAATACCATCTGAAAGGGGGTGGCTTGGAGTACCGTTTTGTAGGCAACTCAGTATGCCCAAACAGCATGGTGTAACTGTTTGTCCCAATCAGAGCGTTTTGTGTTCACTAATTTTGTCAGTACATTGCATAAGATCTTATTAGTGCTCTCAGCTTGTCCATTAGCTTGAGGGTGATAGGGTGCAGACTTCTTGTGTATTACCAAGAATTCTTGGAGTAGATTTTCAATCACTTCGTTCAAGAAATGAGTGCCTCTATCACTTACAAGCTCTATAGGTAGCCCATATCTCGTGAATACATTCTCAAACAAGAATTTAGCAGTTGTTTGAGCATCGTTCTTTGTCGTAGCCTTTACCTCCACCCACTTGGTGAGATAGTCTGTTGCAACAATGATGTATTCCGCATGAGAACCCTTAGCTGGGGGATTAATAGGACCTACAAAGTCTATTCCCCACTTAGAAAATGCACGTCCACCCATCATAGGTTTCAGTGGCATCTCATCCTTGCGTATAGGATACTGAGTTCTCTGACAGACATCACACCGTTTTACATAGGTATGTGCATCCATGTGAAGGGTAGGCCACCAGAAGCCCGCAAATAGTATTGCCTTGATCACCCGATCCGGTCCAAAGTGTCCTCCTGCTACACCCTGGTGAGCAGTTTCCAAGATCTTAAGATATTCACTTTCATGGACACATAGCCTCAGGTAACCATCTTTACCACGCTTGTATAGATTATCACCAATGAGTGCGTAATCCTGGGCTTCTTGTTCTAAACTCCTTTTCCTAGCCAGAGTCATGTCTGACGGGAATGTTTTCGTCCTCAGGAAGGATACTAGTGGTTCACTCCAATCTGGCACAATGGATACTTGATAAAGAGTGGCGTGTTCCACAGGTGGTTTAGTGCAACAAATTGGGCATTCCTTGCACAACTTTTGGACATCCGCTTCCATAGTCGGCCAATGCACTCCGAGTCTCTTTAGGGTCTGTAAAGTTCGTTGCTTTGAGTAGTGTTGCTCTAACGCACCTACATGTGCTAATTGCAACCATTTATTGTACTCGTCCTCTTCCACACAACAAGCCAAAATCCCTTGATCTGTGTGCTTGTACATACTTCCTGCCATGATGTGGTACTTTTGGGCTTTTACAACCTCTCTATTCCGTGTGTTTACCACTGGATGGTTAGGCCCATATGTCAATACTGGTACCAATGGCTTAGCCCACTCCGGTACAACTTCCAAATTAAACAAGTAAGCATCAGGAAGGTCATCTGACACTCCTTGTGGGGCTTCTCCCGATGTGAGCGTAGAGAGGTGATCTGCTCTCAAGTGAGTCCTCCCTTTTCTTACCACAACCTCAAAATCATATTCCATTAGCAAGAGAAACCACCTCACTAATCTTCCTGTATTGCAAGGCTTGTTTACGAGATATAACAATGCTTGATGATCAGTAAAAAATTTAAACTTATTTGCAAGCAAATAGTGTCTAAATTTCTTAACTGCATATACCATGCCTAAGCCTTCTCTCTCCGTAGTGGTGTAATTTCGTTCAGCTGCATTCAACTGTCTACTGGCATAGGCAATTGGAAGATCCATATTACCTTCACGAGTAGGTTGTGCAAGCACACACCCAATAGCATAATTGGATGCATCCACATGAACATGGAATGGCTTATTCCAATCTGGTGTGGTCAAGATTGGTGCTGAACATAATCTTCGTTTAAGCTCCTGGAAGGAATTCTCACATTCATCCGTCCACTCAAAGTTTGTCAGAAGTTCGTACATGGGCTTTGCAATGACAGCATACATGTGTATAAATCGTCGGTAGTAACCACAATGCCCCATGAAAGCTTGTACTTCCTTGACATTCTTTGGCCTAGGTAGCTCTGCTATGGCTCTCACTTTTTCTTCGTCGGTAGATATGCCATTCTTTGACACTATGTGCCCTAAAATCTTGCCTTGTCTGACCATGAAAACACATTTTTCGGGGTTTAGGCAGACTTGATATTCTCTACATTTGTCAAAGATTTGTCTGAGTTCAGGAATATGGGTTTGTCTAATGTTGGAATGAGCACAAAGATCATCAACGTAGACTTCTAAACTCTTCCTCAGGAACTCCTTAAACACATGGCACATCAGCCTCTGGAAGGTAGCTGGTGCATTGGTAAGCCCAAATGGCATTACTCTAAAAGCAAAAATGCCCCATTCTGTGGCAAAGGCAGTCTTATGCTGATCCTCTGGAGCTATGGCTACTTGATTGTAGCCCGAAAATCCATCAAGGAAGCTGTACACTTCCTTGCCTGCCACTCTTTCTAAGAGATGTTCTGTGATGGGAAGCGGATAGTTATCTCGAATTGTGGCCGCATTAACCTTTTTCAAGTTAATACACACACGCAGCTTGCCATTCTTCTTGGGCACCACAACGATGGGTGATACCCACTCAGTGTGCTCAATTTCATAGATAAATCCAGCTTCAACCAGTCTATCTATCTCTTCTTTGATCTTAGCAGCGTAATTATCATTATATGTATAAGGCTTTTGCTTATAGGGTTTGGCCTCTGAGGTCATGGGGATGGTGTGTGAGCATATGTCTGGGTCAACACCTTTCAAGTCCTTGTAACTCCAAGCGAATACATCTCTGTATTCTCTTAGCAAGGCAATTAACGCATGCTCTTCTTCCTCTGTTAGGTCATGACCTATGTACGTGCATCTCTCCTCTCCTTCTTCTAGGGCCACTACGATTTTCTTGGTAGTTTCTTTGTTATCATAGGCCTCTCTTGATTGTGCCTCTCGTTTAGGCATTCTCATCATGACTCTTCTGTCGTCTATCTCGTACTTCTTGAAATTTTATGGGACCTCAAACAAAGATTCTACCTCTTCTGGTGAGACTTCTCTCTTTGTTCGTTTCTTTCCTTCTTCCTTTGGAGTCACGTGTGTTGTTAATCTTACATCATTTATAATCTCTCCATGCCTCTGGGGTTGAAATTCTATTTCATGGAAGTATTCTTCATCTGATGCAAATGGTGGGTCCATAATGATAGACTCTAGATCGGAGTCACTTGCATCCTCAAATGCATCAGGGCTAGGTTCGCATTCTTCTAGAACTGCCTCTCCCATGATTGGCTCTATGGAGAAGACTGAAATGTCATAGCCATCCTCATCACAGTGAGGTGTCCATTGTTCTTCATTGATGGCTACGTCCATTGTTGCTAAAATTTCTGCCCAGCCATGGGGTTCAAATTCCTCATCAGGAAAAACTACAGGTGCATAGGCTGGGTCTTGAATTGATCTATGTGTTTCTTTTGCACCTACCTCTCTGGCTTTCTCTCTCTTCTCTTCTTCTACTGCTACCTTGCACATCCATAAGTGAGTGTCTTCATGCATCCATGAGGATCCTGACCCTATGGAATGCACTGATTCTGTATCATCTTTGGCTCTATGGATGGGATTCCACTGGATAGGAGGGACATCTCTATGAGAGTAATCTTTGAGATTTACTTTGGTTGTAACACCTAAGTGTTGCAGGTACAACGAATTGGTTCCCCAATCCTGGACCACTTGCAATTGTCGCATGAAGGGTCTTCCCAAAATCATCTCATAGGCATGATTTTTGCTAAAGTCACATATGGCAAATGTATGCTCAAACTCGACACCACAAGTGGTGAGAGTTATTCCTTCTAACAATCCTAGAGGTCTCTCTATGTGACCATCGGCCATCTGCAAATTCATTCTCGTTGGCCTGAGTGCTGGCTTGCCCCAACGCTTCCAAAGGGAAGTAGTGGCAATTGCAACTCCAGCACCTGAGTCCAAAATTGCCTTGGTGGTGTAGTCCTGGTAAGTGATGGGAAGATAGGTGTTCCCTTCTTCGCCTTCACACATATCTCCTATCTTATCCAAGGGAATTTCTGGCACTGTCCTATGGGATCCTACCCGGGAACGTGGCTTTGCAACTTCAGTTACTTGACTGGCTACATATTTTCGTGCTTTTGGTCTATCCTTAGGCAGTTCTTCCAAAGTGAGATCGCGCTGCACCTTGGTGTTCTCTACTACCTCCGAGTTCCTAGGTATGACTGAGTCGTCGTTCCTTACCATGACTGTGGGTGCTCTCATACACGTGGACTTTGCTTCCCATGGGCCTATGAAGTGGGGTAGCTCTTATATGGAATTAGACTCAAAGTCCAATCTCTCGTGAGACTGAGTACTCTCATGTTCCCCGTAAACAGATGGGATGTCTTGTGGGAATTGGTCGTGTGCATCATCCACAAGTTCAAAGGGAGGGGCGACTTCACTTTCGTTATCCCATTTGTCTTCTTGAATCTCTCGTAGGAAGTCTGGTGCAAACCGATTCATAGAAGAAGAAGTGTCAGGCTCCGTAGAATTAAGCACATAAGCAACTTGGGAAGGAGGGTTTATTCTATTGTTGGCTCTTTCCTCGCTCTCATAGATGTTTGGAGCACAAGCTTCCTGGGGAGGATTACCTTTTCTATTACTTTTCCGAACAGGCTCATGCGCTCCCTGAGAAGGTCTGTAGGCAACCTGTGGAGGTACGTAAGCTTTCACGGGAGGCTCATCTGCCTTTTGGGGGGGAAGATAAGCTTCTTGAGGAGGCACATGGGCTTCCTGAAGAGACTGGCTTATCCGTTCCCTTGCCCTTTCCTCTCTTTGAGGGGCTGGTTCCTTTTCTGATTGTGCAATTAGCCTCTCTATTCTTTCTAGCAGTCCGTCAAAGTGCAACTGTGTCTTTGCTGAGCTAGAGATATTAAAGAGGCGGCTAGCTTCGAACATGGCTTGAGCCAATTCCACCATCTTAGCACAAATTTTAGTTCGTTCAAGCTCTAGCTCGGCTCTAGGGTAGCACTTTTCATGATCGGTTATGGTTGGCCCTTCTTGGATTCTGGCCTGATATGCTTTAAGCATCATATTAAGGTCTTCGGGAGTGGGATCTGCTAGGACTGATCCTACTCTAGGGGGTGGTGGGTTTAGGTGAGGCGGGTTGGAGGGTGGCTGGTCGGAGGGAGATGGGAATGGTGGTGGTGGAGTCGTGTGAGAGGGAGTTTGAGTTGTGAGTTCAGTTATCCTGGCTTTGGTTTCTCTTATGCTTTCCTCAAGTTCACTCATCTTTTTAGCCCATTGTCTTTTCATTCTTTCCCGACTATCTTTCCAAGCTCTAGTCCTTTTCTTGGTTATGCTCTCAGTTTCACTAGCCTCTGGGACCTTTTCCTGGCTTGCCTCTTGGTTTTGCTGCAATGCCTGAGCTCTAGTGACTACCTGTACTGGTGCGGTGGAAGTGACACTTCCTGAGGAATCTACAACCAACCCAATCACATCAATGGGAGTGATTTTTGGCATATTATTAGGATTTTTAGGGCAATCTCGTAAGAGATGCTCTTTTCCACAATCTTGCCAAAAGCCTTGGATCGTCACTGACTGGGGTTGTGTAGGTGGGGGTAAAGGGCAATCACGAATGAGGTGATCTCCTTGGCATCTGTAACACGGTCCTCTTGGGAATGGAGGTCTTACTTGCCTAGGTTGAGGCCTAGGGTTGGGGTTTGCATACATGACATTTGTGTACTCTGACTCCCAACTAGGTTCATTTGGCTCTTCACTATAGTAAGACTCACCATGTTCTGGAGACTGCATGTAGTATGCCTGGGGACTATCAACATGTGTAAAATCAAAGCTATGGTCACTGGGATCATTTTCAGAAAGCAATGATGTTACCGGGACTATAGCTCTGTTCAGGTTCTCTTCTACAGCAGTGTACTTTACCGGAATCACATTGGCTGGGGCAGGGGGTTGTTGTGCTAACACAGGTTGAGGCCTTTGTTGGGCTTGATATGGTTGCTGATAAGGTGGCTGTGGCCTGCCATATGGCTGAGGAGGGTACGGGTTCTGGTATCTTCCTTGCTGCGGGTATGGCTGAGGGTAGGGTGGCCTAACTGCCTGCTTGTTGTATGGGCAATCTTGTGCGGTGTGATTGGTGTATCTTCGTTCTATGGTGCAATATTGGCTATTTGGATTGATCTGGGGTTGAGCCATAATGGGACACACGTTTGCCATATGGTCACCACCGCATGTATAGCACCTCTTCGCTGGGGTAAACCTCGGGATTTGTTTGCTAGTTACGCCTAATTTCTGAGCTACTTTCTCTGCGAGTTCCTCAATTGATGTGGATTGCGTGGAAGGGTGACTAGATGCACTATCTGAATCTTTGTAGATTTTGGAAAGCTCTAGTTCTTCCCCTAGGTTATCTTCAATATCAATGCACATGCGTACACACTCTTCTATAGTCATAGGGTCCTTTAGATACACATAGGATCTGAGCTTAGTGCTCAACAATCCATCTAGGAACAAGGCCACTTGTTTGGCTGGTGTGGGTAACTCCGGCATCGGGCATCTCTCCAGGTATTGTCTAAATCTTCTTCCAGCTAGTCTGACCGTCTCTTGAGGTGTTTGTTTGAAGCTGTGAATTAGTGAGGAGGTGTTATGCCTGATTCCACTCTTAGAAAACTCAACAATAAATGCCTCTAAGAGCTGGTCTATGTTTCTGAAATGCCTCTCATTTAGTGGTTGAAACCACGTAAGGGCAGTGTTCCTAAGAGTTAGACCGAAAGCATTATATTGTGTGAATAGGTCCTCTACGTGTTCAGCTTTCAATACTTGTCGAAATTCTGCCACATGGTCATAAGGGTCTCCCGTGCCATCGAAATAATTCTTCATGGACTTCACCAGTTGAGTTGGTCGGAGGGTCCTAGTGTGTTCTCTCGGCCTTGGCAAAGGAAAATCATCAATATTCCTTTGATTCCATGGGGTTCTATGTCTCTCAGGTTCCACTCTATTCCTTTCTGTTCCCGTTCTTTCTCTTCCCAGGGAGTTGGCAAAACTTACCTCAGGTTTGTCTCTACTTCTATCTCTCTGAGCCCCATGAGCTTGGGAGGTCCCCGCTCCTTGGTGACCAAAAGACACATTAGACCTTGGTTGGGGAAAAACAAATTCTCCCTTCCATGTGTAGGCATGTCTGCCATGCTCAGTGACCACGAAGATTCTCTCTGATGCATTGTCTAGGTAGGTTACTTGGCGTGGGCTATCAGGGTCTTTAAACTCATAGATTGTGAGGGCACTCACTTCCTGAGGTTGAGAAGATTTATATCTCCAAAAAGCCTCATCGGTTTCTCGGTTTAAAAGCAGATCTATGCTTTTATTATCCTGTGGAATCCACTCTGGAGTCAGGATTCTGGTCAAGACAGATTTACCACGGGGAGTTCTTGGCTCTCTTTCTAAGTTCCCTTGCTCTATATCACCCATGTCGGTCTCCGCAATCACATTTCCAAACTCATCAGTTCTATCAGGAAGAGTGGTGACTACATATATAGTCCCTTCTTTATCTAGGTAGGCTCCATTCTCAAACTTGACTACCGGGTGGTCTAATCCATGGGGTTGATCGGGGTTCTTAACCTGGACCACCGATCTTCTCAGTCCGTCTTTGTAGATGCGAGCACCTAGACGATTCGTCCTGATATATTCCAATTGAGTCTTATAAGGCCCCTCGGGCTTTTCTAGATAAGCCAACCCTGAACTACCTATTGGTCTCTCCATGTGATAGGACATCTCAGAATCACTTGTTTCTGATCTGGGAGTGTATGGGTAATCACTCAACTGCTGGGCCCAAGACCTGGCAGTGTGATTGACACTAGCTTCAGAAGATCTGAGGCTTTGTCTGTCTCGGCCTAAGTGTCTGCCTAATCTAAGGTTCATATGCCTGATTTATTTACCCCTTGGAACCCAAGCACACTCTCGTTGTAGGTTGATTTTGCACCAATCACTTTGTTCTTTTGAGTTGAATATTATGTTTATGGTCTTGTCTGAAATCGCGTCGTCAGGAGTACTTAAGTGAATTACCGCACTCGATAAGTGATTGATTTCCGTTTACCTTTTATCCCTTAGGGTTTTCGCACTTAAGACCTATTTACTTCTTGCACTTGGTTGATTAATACTCTTGGACTTGATTCGTGCCTAGCGTTACCCTATTAATTACCCCACCTAAGTCGTACTTAGCCTAGGCTAGGAATTGACAAAGGAGGGTTGAGGGATCTTCCAACCTCAATTAGCTGGTTGACCAAACTGCTTCGCAAGCCCAGGAAGCCTTCTCCCAAGCTTGGTACTCACCCTTGCTAGCTTGCTTTGGATTGCCTTGAGCGCACACAAAGTTCCTGCAAAAGCTCACCCGTTAGTATAGCTCTATTGCCACAAGTAATTGAAAGACACACTTCAATAATTTTAGTCCCCCTGGAGTAACTCACTGTACCCCCTGAATCTGAGAACCACTTAGTTCCACCTAAAGGTCAACTTAAAAATGCATGTTCTAAAACTCCGCGTATGAGTTTTCCAACGAGTTTTCCAACGAGACCAAAATCTCATCAATCGGAGTTCGTATGGTCAAGTTATGACCATTCAGGCACTAAAGGGTCAAAACAGGCACTCAGGGTTCAGAAGATCCCTCTCTGCTTTCTAGGCCTTTTGCCCACTTCCAAGGTTCCTTAAGCTCAACTACCCTTCCAATCACTCAAAAAATTAACTCTCAATTTTCATGCGTTAAAGGCCGTGTATCGCGATAGGTCGGGTCGAGGTGTCGCGATAGGTCGAGGTGTCGCGATAGGTCGAAGTGTCACGATAGCTCGTGAAGTGTCGCGATAGGTCGGGGTGTCGCGATAGGTCGTGAAGTGTCGCGATAGGTCGGGGTGTCGCGATAGCTCGTGAGATGTCGCGATAGGTCAGGGTGTCGCGATAGGTCGTGAGGTGTCACGATAGGTCGTGAGGTGTCGCGATAGGTCGAGGTGTCGCGATAGCTCGTGAAGTGTCGCGATAGGTCGTGAGGTGTCGCGATAGGTCGGGGTACGCGATAGCTCGTGAAGTGTCGCGATAGGTCGGGTCGAGGTGTCGCGATAGGTCGGGGTGTCGCGATAGGTCGGGGTGTCGCGATAGGTCGTGAGGTGTCGCGATAGGTCGAGGTGTCGCGATAGGTCGTGAGGTGTCGCGATAGGTCGTGAGGTGTCGCGATAGGTCGCGGTGTCGCGATAGGTCGTGAGGTGTCGCGATAGGTCGTGAAGTGTCGCGATAGGTCGGGTCGAGGTGTCGCGATAGGTCGGGGTGTCGCGATAGGTCGAGGTGTCGCGATAGGTCGTGAGGTGTCGCGATAGGTCGTGAGGTGTCGCGATACCTCGAGGTGTCGCGATAGCTCGGGATATGGTGAATTTTTCTGTTCTGTCTAGTGTTCCTGGGAGCTCTAGGCCTGCGCAGTGTCGTGGTGCACTCAGAATCGTGATTGGGTGAAATTTTCGGAGTGTCGCGATAGCTCGAGCTC
>CM035436.1:24435984-24438484 GCA_020310875.1 Ceratopteris richardii | reverse complement strand
TGATTAAAGTTTTATATTCATTCTCTGTATAATCTCTGAGAAAAGCTTGCTGGAGTGAAGTGAGGTATCTGCTTGATTGGCAGTTGTGAGCATTCAACTAGCTCATGTTGTAGACATTGTTTCTCCTTGTGTAGGCATCCATTTGAAGTGAAATTTGGTTTGTTGGAAAGCTCTTGGTGTCTACTAGAGGTCTACAAAAGCTCACTGGAGTTCTTTGCATATGCTCTGAGTAAGAGCATTTTTGGTGTGCAGAGGTCAAAGAAGGATACCTGTGGAGGTCATTCACGCTTCGTCGTTGCTTAGGGGTTGAGATACTTCCCCCATCAGTGGTATCAGAGCATTTGGGCATCTTGGAGGCATCACATACAAGCACGAAGACCTCTTGGAGTTGGTGGTTGAAGATTTGCATCAACAAAAGCTTCTTGGAGGTAGCTCACATCAAGGGGGAGCTATTCTACTCAAAGTTTCAAAGAGCACAAGGTGTCCATCTAAGGAAAGCTTTGGATTGAGGTAACCTCAGAGCCTCATTTTCATTTTACACACATTGGAGCATTATCCAAGGGCTAGGTCAAGTATCAAAGACTAGATATCGGAGACTTCAACACTCAAATTGAAAAGCTAGACAAAGGGAACTATCAACCATGGAGATTTAGGGTCTCCAACTATCTTATGGGCAAGGGCCTTTGGGGGTTGATTAGTGGAAGTGAACCAAGACCTAGGTTGGATGAGAATCCAACCAATGATCAGAGAAGGGCCTTTAGGGAATGGAATGAAAGAGACAAGAGGGTTATCTTTATCCTTTCCCAACACATTAGCAATAGCATGATCGGCCATATCCAAGACTTGGATTCAAGCATGAAGGTATGGGAGACACTTGAAAGGCTTTATTCAACAAGCACCAAAGCAAGGAAGATCCAACTCAAGAAAGAGCTCAAAAACCTTAGGAAGAGCTCAGGGAGTAGCATAAATGACTACATACTTAAGGTCAAGGAGTTATCAGATGCATTGGGATCCATTGGAAGCCACATAGATGATGACGATCTTGTGGCTTATACTCTCAATGGTTTGAGAGATGATGAGAAGTGGAAACCCTTTACCACTTCAGTATATGTAAGGGATAATCTTCCCGATTTTGAGCAATTGGTTGCTCTCATGGTCACCGAAGAAATGAACATAGGTGGAAGTTCAACTAAAAGCAAGGATGCACAAGTTTTCTATGCAGGTAATCAAAGGGGCAAAGGAAGACGAGGACAAGGAAGGGGCAAAGGAAGGTTTGGAGGAAGGCAAGGCCACTCAAGCAATCAAGGACATGACCAAGGCACCTCATCACAAAGAGGGAGAGGAAGAACAAGAGGAAGAGGAGGATGACATCAACAAAACAGGAATCAAGATGGTGAAGGATGTTACATATGTGGCAAGTTTGGCCACTATGCTAGAGATTGCTACCAAGGAGGAAACCAAAGGAGCTATAATCAAGGTTCTTCATACAAAGGCCAAGGTAATTATGCTTCTACAAGTTCAGAAAATGACAATCTCTTGATGATGCACATGAATGGGAATTCAAGCAAAGTAGATAACACTTGGTATATTGATAGTGGATGTAGCAACCATATGAGTTGCAATGCTTCTTGGTTTACTAATCTACATGTTCCCAAAGGTAAAGGACATGTAGAAACAGGTGATGATACAGCCCATGAGATCTCCCATGTTGGAGATGTAGCTTTGGATGACAATGAGGAAGGAAGATGTCTCAAGGATGTCTTGCATGTACCTACTATCACAAAGAACTTGGTGTCCGTTGGGCAAATGGTTGAAAGAGGCTATCAAGTAAAGTTCAACAAAGGTGGATGCTTTGTGGAGAACCCTAAGCAAGGTTACAAGGTCATAGCAAGAGGAAAGAAGCAAGGGAGACTCTTCACTTTGGAGGTAAATTCTCATTCCACTCAACATGTCTACTTCACATATGGAAACAAGAGGATTTCGGAGTTGGACTTGTGGCACAAGAGGATAGGTCACATCAACATACAAAGAATGAAGGAAATGCAATTCAAGAGGCTGGTTGAAGGTCTTCCCAACTTCCAAGGACAAGGTATGAAGCATTTATGTGAATCTTGTCAACTAGGGAAGCAAGCGAGACTTCCATTCAAGAAGAGTGGCTACATAAGCCAACATCCATTGGAGTTGATACATACAGATGTGTGGGGGCCAACCAAAGAGCAATCCATTGGAGGTAACAAGTACTTTGTCACTTTTATAGATGATTGCACAAGGATGGTTTGGGTTTATTTCATCAAAAACAAATCAGATGTGTTTACATGTTTCAAAGCAGAGGATGTAACCTTGTATCGATCTATTGTAGGATCTTTCAATTATGCAACAATAACTAGGCCCGACATAGCATATGGAGTTGGAGTGTTATCACAATTTATGCATAGTCCAAGGACTACACACTTGCAAGCTGCAAGAAGAATGTTACGATATCTCAAGGCCACTATAAATG
>CM035436.1:24425984-24430984 GCA_020310875.1 Ceratopteris richardii | reverse complement strand
TAATCAAGATCGCATCTCAAACACACTCTCACACATCACCACTATCGCCATCACCATCACCACCTAATCAACCTCATTTCATCCCATCAACATCTAGAGTAGGATCAATCTTAGAAGATCCTAATCCCAAGGCTTATACATGATGCTTAAAGCATATCAGGCCAAAATCCAAGAAGGGCCAAATGTAACAGAACCTGAAAAATGTTACCCTCTAGCTTACCTAGAAATTGAAACAACAAAGCTTTGTGAAAAAAAGGTGGAATTTGCACAAACCATGTTTGAGGCTAGGCGTTTGTTCAATTGCACAACCTAAACCAAAACACAGTTACACTTCAATGGATTATTAGAAAGATTGGAAAAGATGATAGCAAAGTGGGGAAAGCAAGCTACATCACAAGTGAGTAACATCAATAGTGAAGGATATGCCATCCTCCCAAGGATGCTTACATTCCCAACTCCACCGAGTCAGGAACCTCTGCTTCTATAAATCAATACTCACAAGAAATTCCAAGAGAGGTTCAGAAAGAGAAATGGGCAAAAGAAAGTGAAAATCCTCCTGCCACTAAAATTGTGGATGACCTACATGATCAATTCTCACAAGATATTCCTTCTATTTATGGAGAAGAAGAGGATAGTCAGTCTAGTGAACGATTAGACTTTGATTCTAACTCCCTACAAGAATTACCTCATTTCACAGGTCCATGGGAAGCAAATTCCATCTGTATGACGGCATCCACTACCATGGTAAGGAACAAAGACTAAGTCCTTCCTAGGAATACAAAAGTAATGAAGAACACTAAAGTGCATTGCAATCTCACTTTAGAGGAGCTACTCAAAGTTAAGGTGGAATTGTGGAAACACAAAGCCAATCAAGTGCCAAAAGTAGCTAAATCTCATTCCCAAGTAGGATCACATCAAACAATGCCAGAAATACCTTTGGATAAGATAGGTGATATGAGTGAAAGAGAGCAAGGAAACACCTATCTCCCTATCACTTCTCAAGGTTACACAATCAAGGCTATTTTGGACTCATATGTAGGAGTTGCAATTGTTACTACTTCCCTATGGAATCGCTGGGGCAAACCAGTACTCAGGCCAACAAGAAGGAAATTAAAGATGGCTGATGGTCACATAGAGAGACCTTTAGGAGTGCTAGTAGGGATAACTCTCACTACTTGTGTAGAGTTTGCGCATACTTTTGTCTTATGTGAATTTAACAAAAATCAGGCCTATGAGATGATTTTGGGAATACCATTCATGAAATAGTTGTAGGTAGTGCACAATTGGGGAACCAATTCCTTATATTTGCAACACTTGGGTGTTACAACTAAAGTCAATCTCAAATACTACTCTTATAGAGATGTGCCCCCTATACAGTGGAATCCTATCCATAGACCCATAGATGACACAAAGTTGGTGCACTCCATAGGATATGGATCCTCATGGATGCATGAAGACACTCACCTATGGATGTGCAAAGTTGCAGTAGAAGAAGAGAAAAGAGAAAATGCAAGAGGGGTAGGTGCAAAGGAAACTCACAAATCTATTTGAGACCCATCCTATGCACCTGTAGTAGTTTCAAATGAAGCCATTGAACCTCATGGTTGGGCTAAAACCCTAGCCACAATGGATGTAGCTATTAGTGAAGAACAATGGACACCCCACTATGATGAATGGCTATGAAATTTTAGTTTTCACTATAGAACCAATCATGTATGATTCAGTTATCAAAGAATGTGAGCCTAGTACGAAAGAACTTGAACAAGCAAGTGACTTGGATTTAGAATCAATTATTATGGACCCTTTTTGTGTGTCAGAAGAGGAATACTTACGTAGTTGAAGCTCACACTCACGGATGGGTAAAACTTACGAACAATGTCAAGTTAAACACACAAGTAAACACGAAGAGTCAAGGCAAGAAATGAAAGAAGAGAGAACTCCCATCAAATGAGGAAGAATCATTATTTGAGGTTCCTAAAAATTTTAAGAAGTATGAGGTCGAGGATAGGAAATTCATGATCAGAATGCCGAAACGAGAAGCACTCACAAGAGTGGCCTATGATAACAAAGAGACAACTAAGAAAATTATTGTGACAATAGAAGAAGTTGAAGAACAATGCACTTACATAGTACATGACTTCCACGTGCATGGACCAACGAGTCTTCTTCAAAAATAATGGATGAGGTATTATCAGGTAAGGGAGTTCCATTTCAATTTACATTACAAGAAAAAAGTGATGTTTCTACTTTTGTAGCATATAATAGTGAATGCATGCAAGCCCTCGTTAGCGAGTATGAATAGGAAAGTCAAAATCTCTGAAGTAAAAGATGGGGAAACAAAAGATATAGGTGTACTCTTGATGGTAATCGTTGCTCTAGCACAATGGTAAGTACCACGTTAAGAAGCTCCACCTCCTTAATGTCAATCCGTGGAAGAGATAGGAGTGATATGAAGATCGTGAATGCGAGATGTAGTGAGAGTGAAGGTGAGAAGCATCGAGATGCACACACACATGTAAGAGACAAGCAAGACACAATGGAAGGTAGGAAAATAGACTCTATTGCTTAAGATCACTCTTACAACTCAAAATAGCTCTAAGCTCTTCTCTACTCATACAAGCTAACCTCAAATATGATCTCTCTAGCTCTCTTTATAGTTTTTAGACTAATTTTGACCGGTTTCACATCTAGTGATTGGCATAGTTAAAAAATAGGTTCTAGGTGCTATCTGAAGGTCTAAACGAGGTCTAAAAATAGCCGAAATTGGTAGGCTCATTCTACCTAAGCTCATCAAGATCGAGGACTCCTCGGCTTGCACAAAATGGAGCTACTAATTAAAAAAAGTGGTTGTTCTATGCTACATATGATACAAGAGTGAAGACAATCACTGTTGAGAGTTTTGATAAGTATTATAAAACATATTTCTTTGAAAAAATAATTTCCTTGGCTCCCCACTACTTCATTGTAATTTGCCTTCACATACTTCCTCGTCGTCTGTGCCTCTGGCTACTGCCAACACCCCCTCCCTCTCGCTTCTGTCGTCCTCGACAGAACCTTGTTGCAGGGTCTGTCGGATATAGTTTTGAAGGAGGTCATGAGCGAGGGTGTGCTCTGAAATGCGAATACCTCGTGTAAGATCTGCTTCGAGTTTTTCTCAATCTATGGGTTGAGGTTCATCTGGTGGCGGGAGTCTGTAGTGCGTGGAGTACACCAGTTGTTCAGAGGAAAATAATTGGAGTAGGTGTGTGGGCCTGCTTATGAATACCTCAGAATGGTACTCCCAAAAACCGGTAGTAAACATCTCTTCAAATGTCATTATAGCATGCCGATAAATACTTGATTCGACAGTGCCAAGCATAACACACCCAAAGCGATGGTGTCGTGCTCATATCATACGCTAAATCCTGATTACCATGCTCGAATCCTGGGGTGTTAATGTGTGGTGCCTTAACGTGACGGAAGATTTTTTTATAGTTTGCATCATGTCAAATACTTTGACAGTCATATGCACACCAACATCATCCATGCGGCGTAAGCAGGGGAGCTAGTGGCGAATCATTGCCATCATGTATCCTACTGTGGGTGGTCCGCAAGGTGGCTTGAAATAGGGGTAATTAAGCCTGTCCTGGCACTGCTTATTATTTTGCACTTTGATTGCGAAGACCTTCTAGGAGCGGTGTCTTGGTATCGGTCCCCAACATGGGTTATACTTTAAATGCAGGGGTGTCTTGACCCATGTGCTCATCATTTCTGGATATTGCTGTAGTAATTCCTGGCGCCAAGTTGGTTGAAATATTTCTCTTCTCTGCACTTTCGATGGCAAGTCATCAGGCTCAAACTGAGTTGCATGTGAGGGTTTCTTGCCTGTCTCCTTTTCAATTGCCAATTGGTATTTTGCCATTAGCATGAAATACGGCTTATATTGAAGCTCATGGCCAGATATATACCTACGAGGGGCCAAGTGAGCAAAGTAAGGGGATTGTAAAATGTGTTCCTCTATCATAGCCATGGCATGTAATTGAGCCTCCACACGTGTTGAGTGGTTCTGGCCAAGTTCTTCTACGGTCTTCATCCATGCGGGGATATGGAGTTCAAAGGTAGTCTGGCCTTCAACCGTGACATGTCCGCCTTGGATGGGTTGTGGTTCGTAGGCTTCTTCATACGTTTCCTCCACTAGGATAGACATAGTTTCTTCCTCTGTTGGGAGTTCGGGTGGGGAATCAGGCCTAGGGGGTTCAGAAAAGGCAGTAATTTGTGCTTGAAGGGTAAGGACCTGAGCGTGTAAAGCATTTAGTTCCTCTATGATCTGTGGAGGTGTTGCCCAAGGAGGTAGTGGTGCTTGCTGTACAGGTGCTTGTAACTGTAGCATTTTATGGTCTTCCTTGAGCTTCTAATACGCCTCATTCATACTGTCATAGTCTTCTAGTAGTCTGACATGGTCTGCCAATAGTATCTTCATAGATTTAGAGGGGACGACTTTAAAACGGCTGGGACTCAGAGGTTCGTCCGGTTGATCTAAAGAGGCTTCGAGGTTTTCTTTGTTTTGTTCTTGCAAGTGTTGGTTCTCTTCTTTGGCTGCTGCTAGGTGGCGTCTTAGTAGTCCCATGTTTCGAGTAAGTGTCGCATTTCGAATGGTTTGAGCCCTTAACAAATTGTCGATATCCGTAATGGCTTCCTTTGTCTTCCGTTCACTTTCGAGTTCAAGTGTATGGTAGGCCTCACATAGCTCTTGGTAGCATGTGTTAAGGGAGGCATTCTCAATTGATAATGAGTTTAGTTGCACCTGTAACTTTTTGTTTGTTTGTTGTAGCATCTGGTAGCTAGTTCCTAGAGATGCAAATTCATCTCTAACTTGTATCATGCACGAAATCCTTTGACGGAATGCGGTGTCGATTGTGGGTGACAATATTAATGGTGGAGTGAGTGAAGATGGTGCATGTGTTGATGCAAGGGGAAGGGGGAATAGGGATGGGAAAGTGGATGCAGTCGTGATTGTGGAG
>CM035436.1:24415984-24420984 GCA_020310875.1 Ceratopteris richardii | reverse complement strand
CACACACTTGTGCCATCACTTTTTCGAGGTCTTCATACCATCCTCATGTCTTCCCGGACTGACATTAAAGGAGGTGCTACTCATCACTGAGTTACACCAAATTCTGGTGTTGTTGCCGGGGGCTGAACTTTGAGGACGAGCGTGTGATGGTAAGACGTAGAGAGGACACATTGGAATAACAAGTGGTAGGTTATTTCTTATTTCTCACCAATTTTCTTTCATCTTCATCTCCATCACCATCTCCATCTGTACTCCACACCATCTCCATATTCCTTTCATATTCCCACTCCCGATTCATTCACCTCATTTGCAAAGTGAGAGTTTGAGAGAGAGCGAGAGTGCATTGTTGTTTTTGTGTGTTTTTTGCATGATTCTTGCAGGTTTTAGTAGCATCACCATCCCCAGCAAGCTCTGTAGGTACAAAATTTGTCTATGCAAGCCCTGAGACGTCGACCTTGAGCTATCACGACACACCAAAAAGTTGACCCTATCACTATTCTGAGCGCTCCGTGACACAGCGCAGGCTGAGAGCTTCCAGGATCACTAGCTTGATCATTAGAATTCGACATATTTCAGTCTATCGCGACACACCGGTCTATCGTGAAACACTGATCTATCGTGACACACCGAGCTATCATGACACACCGAGCTATCGCGACACACCGAGCTATCGTGACACACCAACCTGTCACGACACACTGACCTATCGCGACACAATGAGCTATCGTGACACACTGGTCTATCGCAACACACCGAGCTATCACGACACAGTGACCTACGTGACACATCGAGCTATCGTGACACACTGACCTATCGTGACACATTGGTCTATCGCGACACAACAAGCTATTGCGACACATCAACCTGAGCTATCGTGATACATTGATTTTACGCATAATTTTTTGGGTACCTATCGTGACACATTGGTCTATCGCGACACAACAAGCTATTGCGACACATCAACCTGAGCTATCGTGATACATTGATTTTACGCATAATTTTGATTTTACTAATTGTAATTGTGGTAATTTTGGGCATGATTTTTGACAAATTGGGACTACCTTAGAGTCTTATAAGTGGGCAAAACAACTAGAAAACCTTAGATAAATTCCTAAACCTTGAGAGCCTGTTTTGACCCCCAAGTGCCTGAATGGTCCTAACTTCACCATACGAACTCCGATTGATGAGATTTTGGTCTTGTTGGAAAGCTAGTTGAGAATCCTACATGGACCTCAACTGGTTTTTGTAAGAATCATATGTGGAGTCTTAGAACATGTATTTTTAAAGTGGCCATTAGGTGGGGACATGTGGTCATAGGAATTTTGGGGGCACAGTGAGCTGTTCAAAAAGGGGGCTACACTTCTTAATGTGTGTCTATCAATTCATTGTGATAAAGGGCCATATTAACTTATGAACCTTGGCCGGAACATTGTGAGCAATCAAGGCATCCAAAGCAAGCTAGCAAGGGCACATATCGAAGGCTTCTTGGGCTTGTGTAGCGACCGGAGCAACAAGTGATTGGAGGTTGGAAGTTCTCTCAACCCTCTTTGTCAATTCCTAGCTTAGGCTAAGTGGGACTTAGGTGTGGTGAGTAATTAGAGCGATGCTAGGCACAAATCAAGTCCAAGAGAACTAATCAACTAAGTACAAGCATTAAGCAGGTCGTAAGTGCGAAAACTCTAAGGGACAAAAGTAAATTTGAATTGATCAATTATCAAGTGCGAAATTCACTTAAGTATTTTGGACTATGTGATTTCAAACAAGGGCTTAACACACTAATCAACTAAAAAGAACAAAGTGATGATACAAACTAACCTGCAACAAGATTGTACTTGGAACTAGAGGGTAGAAAACCCAAGCATATGAACCTAAGGTCAGGAAGACACTTAGGCCGAGATAGACAAAGCCTCAGGTCTTCTAAACCTAGTTTCAATCATACTGCTAGGTCTTGGGCCCAGCACTTGAGTGATTATCCATACACTCTAAGTTCAGAAACAAGTGAATCTGAGATGACCTATAACATGGAGAGACCAGTAGGTAATTCAGGAGTGGCATACCTGGAAAAACTAGAAGGACCTTACAAGACTCAATTGGAATATATCAGGACCAATTTTCTAGGTGCTCACATCTACGAAGACGGGCTCAGAAGATCTATGGTCCAGATTAAAAACCCAGATCAACCCCATGGACTAGAACATCCGGTAGTCAAGTTCAAAAATGGGGCATATCTAGATAAAGAAGGAACGGTGTATGTGGTCACCAACCTTCCAGATAGGACAGACGAGTTTGACAATGTGATCGCAGAGGCTGACATGGGCGACATAGAGCAAGGGAACTTAGGAAGAGAGCCGAGAACTCCCCGAGGCAAATCAATCTTGACTAGAATCATTACTCCAGAGTGGGTTCCCCAAGACAATAGGAGCATAGATTTGCTCGTGAATCGAGAGACGGATGAGGTTTTATGGAGGTATAAGCCTGAGAAACCTAATGAAGTGGGGGCACTTACCATCTATGAATTCAAAGATCCTGACAGCCCAGGCAAAGTGACCTACTTAGATGATGCTTCTGAGAGGATCTTTGTGGTCTTGGAGCATGGAAGGCACGCATACACATGGAAGGGTGAATTTGTTTTTCCCCAACCTCGATCCACTGTGTCTTATGGTCACCAAGGAGCTGGAACATCTCAAGGTCATGGGACTCAAAGAGAAAGGAGTAGAGATAGACCCGAGGTGAGCTTTGTTAACCCATTAGGAAGAGAAAGAACGAGGATTGAGACGGATAGGGTCGAGAGGGAGAGATAGAGAGACCCAAGGAATCCAAGAAATGCAGACGAACTCCCTTTGCCAAGGCCTAGAGAACACACTAGAACCTTGAGACCTACATAATTGGTTAAATCCATGAAGAATTGCTTCGATGGCATAGGAGACCCATATGATCATGTAGCAGAGTTTAGGCAAGTTTTGAGAGCTGAGCAAGTTGAAGACTTCTTCACTCAATACAATGCTTTTGGCCTAACCCTCAAGAACACCACATTAACTTGGTTTCAACCACTTCACCAAGGTCAGTTTAGAAATATATATCAACTTCTTGAAGCATTCATCACTGAATTTTCCAAGAGAGGTATTAGGCATAACACATCCTCCCTGATATAGAGCTTCAAGCAAACACCTCAAGAGACAGTGAGGCTCACAGGAAGAAGGTTTAGGCAATACCTTGAGAGATGCCCTGTTCCAGAGTTACCCACTCCAGCCAAACAAGTGGCCTTATTTCTAGACGGATTGCTAAGTACCAAATTGATATCATGTGTGTACTTGAAGGACCCTAGATCCATAGAAGAGTGTACGCATGTGCATAGACATCAAAGACAATCTAGGGGAAGAATTAGAGCTCTCAAATATGTATAAAGATTTAATAATTCTACTAGCCTCACTTCCTCACAATCCACGTCCATTGAGATTCTAGCAGAAAAGGTAGCTCAGAAATTAGGCATCTCTGGCAAGCAGATTCCTAGATTTGCTCCAGGGAAACGATGCTATACTTGTGGAGGAGACCATATGGCAAGTGTATGTCCCATCATGTCCCAACCTCAAGTGAATCCTAGTAGCAAGTACTGCACCATAGAGCGAAGGTACACCAATCACACTGCACACGACTGCCCATATAACAAACAAACTGTCAGGCAAAATTACCCTCAGCCATATCCACAACAGAGAAGATACCAGAACCAATACCCACCATGACAGTACGGTAGGCCTCAGCACCCCTATCAAGGGCAACAGAGACCTCAACCAATTCTAGCACAGCAACCCCCTACTCCAACCAATGTGATTCCAATAAAATATGCATTTGCAGAAGAAAATATATAGTCCCAATAACACCATTGCTATCAGAAAGTGGCCCAAGTGATCATAGTTTTGACTCCTCTCACGTTGACAGCCCACAGGCTTACTACATGCAATCACCTGAGCATAATGATTCCTACTATTATGAAGAACCCAGTGAATCTAGTTTTTCCAGATTATGCGAATGTCATCTATGCAAACCCCAACTCTAGACCTCAGCCTAGGCAGATAAGACCTCCATTTCCTAGAGGGCCATGCTTCCAATGTTAGGGAGATCACCTCATTCATGATTGCCCTCTACCGGAACCTACACAAACCCAATCTGTGACAATTCAAGGCTTTTGCCCCGATTGTGGAAAGGAGCATTTGTTACGAGAGTGTCCCAAGAACCCCATCAACATGCCAAAATCGCTCCTATCAACGTTATTGGGTTAATAGTAGACTCTACAAAAAGTGTAACTTCCACAGCCCCAGTGCATGTGGTCACTCAAGCTCAAGCCTTGCAACAAACCCAAGGACTAGGACAGGAGAAGAGTCTTGAGATTAGTGAGACTGAGAGCATAACTAAGAAGATGACTAGAGCTTGGAAGGATAGTCGCGAGAGAATGAGAAGGCAATGGTCTAAGAAAATAAGTGAACTTGAAGAAAGCCTAAGAGAAACAAAAGCCAAGATAATTGAAATCACATCTCAAACGCACTCTCGCTCATCAACCTCACTACCATCCCCAACACCTTCCATTCCCTAACCTTCTAATCCACCACACGTAACCCACCCACCACCCCGAGTAGGATCAGTCTTAGCAGATCCCACTCTTGAGGACATAGACATGATGCTTAGGGCATATCATGCTAGAATCCAGGTAGGGCCAAATGTAACCGATCATGAAAAGTGTTACCCTAGAGCGGACCTAGAGCTCGAACGAACAAAACTTTGCGCCAAGATGGTGGAATCGGCTCATGCCATGTTTGAAGCCAGTCGCCTGTTCAATTGCTCTAGCTCCACTAGGACACCATTTCATTTTGATGGTCTATTAGATATATTGGAGAGGTTAATTACAAAGTTGGGAAAAGGAGCCACCTCCTAGTCTAAAGAGAGTGCAAGTGATAGAATAAGCATTCCTCCCCAGGAAGCTTATGTGCCTAACTCCACTCAACCAA
>CM035436.1:24398484-24410984 GCA_020310875.1 Ceratopteris richardii | reverse complement strand
TATACATACACACACATACATGCACATATTACACACACATACACATGCATGCAGTTACACACATATAATGAATACACATAGACACATACACATACTCACATACACGTACACATACTCACATACACATACACATGCATAATCATATGTACATGCACATAGACTCATATAATCATATTTACATGCATATATACATATACACATGCATATATACACACACACACACAACACATGCATATGCACATATAGATACACATACATACACAACACATGCATATGCATAAATAAATAAATAAATAAATAAATAAATAAATCCTATTTCAAAAATCCTAAATTGAAAACACTAATTTCAATATTAGGGTTTTAAAACCCCTAATTTAAAAACTCTAATTCAACCTTTTAGCCATATATTTGAAGTCTCTGTACACATTGCATCTATTCCTCCGACGTCCTACTAGAGAGATATCTCTCCTCCCAACCTTATGCCTCTATATATAGCTACTCGAATCAACGAGGATCATAATATATATAAAGATATATACACATCATGTAGATACACATACATAAATATAAAATGGAGTAGATATATTATGCATCACACATACATGCCTAAATGCACACATAAATATATATACATGCATACATATTTACATGTACAAATTTACACATAGACATATATACATGTACACATCACATATAGATGCCTACATGCACACATAAACATATATATACATGCATACATATTTACATGTACATATTTACACATAGATACATATACATATATACATGTACACAATTATAGACACTTGAATATTTTACATAAATGCATATGCATATATACACATATGCATACTAACACATGTATACATATATCACACACATGCAAACACATACATATACATGAAATACATATATATGCATACTAACATATGTATAATACACATGAATACACACATATGCATACATACATGATAAAAATTTGCTCCTCGAAGATAAAGCTATATATAAAATAATTAGGCATACCCCCGAGCTTCATGTTCTAACTTAAAAGAACATGATTTCATCTCTCTAGTATGATTCATCGTTATTCAAGTTAATAAAAAAATCTATTATCTGATATCCATTCAGAAGCTTCAAGCTATTGATCGATAACTAGAGTAGAATTTACTATCTAATCTGCTCATATGTTTTCATTATTGCCATCATTTTGGTAAGACATCAATATAGTCTCATCTTCATTATCCTTATTGATTTCATTTATTTCTTCTATTGTTAAATCTATGTTCTCATGAATCACATCATCTATTGATGGATTAATATCTATTTTTGGTAATTGCTCTTCCTCATCAGTAGAATCGGCATGTAGAGAATTATCCTCTTCATAAAAAATATTAGTATCATTATCACATATAATGATTCTAATTTCTCTTTCAGATGTTGATGTATCAGTATCTGATGCTGAATCATCAAGAGGACTTTCTTCGATCTCTCTAACAATAAATTGTTCAAACAAGGACCTACCTCTAGGTTGCACATGAATGACTTGCCACCAAGGATGAGCATCTGGGTTTTTATAAAAAAATGCTTGTTCAATATGCCTAGGGATAATATATGGTTCTTTAGTAGATCGCATTACCTTGGAAGAATCAATTGCCCAAAACCCAGATAATTCCTTTCTTAATGTGGAATTACTACATTTATACTCGGCTCGAAACCAGTCAACCTTTAAAATGACCTATCAAAATATATAACAACAAAAACCCATTATTAGGTGCTTAAAAAAATAACTAACTCTATCACAAAAAATATAAACTTTTGTCTACATGTTTGAATGTATGAAATGAAATTTTGTAGATACCAATAATAGTTCGTACGTAACCAAGTTCGCTATCTATAAGGTTCATGTCTTTTGAGCTAACACGTGATAGTTTCTTGAAAAAAGCAACAATACTAGAATCCTCTGTTTTACGTAAAGAATGAATGGCTTTGATTCTAATATGTTGTCCAAAAGCCCACATATTAGTGAACATTCGAGCCTGCAAAATAAATTCAATTATTAAATAGAAACTAATATACATATATGAAAAAAATAAAATATTAATTTAATAAGATTACCTTTCATTCACAACCTATCATTAAGTCTCTTTGCTCATTTGAGACTTCTTCATTGTTTGCGTTGGCGTGTTGCAAAGGACTATATAGCCAATCCGTGAAAGAAGATATATCTATAATCTCATTATTATCGAGAGTATGTCTATATCTTTTGTTTTTTCACCTTTTACTTCGGACATTTTGAAGTTCCTCGTACTCGCTAAGGAATGCTTGCATGCATTCGCTATTATATGCTACAAAAGTAACAACATCATTTTTTCTTGAAATGTAAATAAGAACGGAACTCCCTTACTTGATAATACCTCATCTCTTATTTTTGAAGAAGAGTCGTTGGTCCATGCACATGGAGATTCTTCATGAAATCTTTCAAGGTACTCACTAACGTAATACATGCACTCTTCAAGCATCCAACCCTTTGCCATGGATCCTTTTGGTTTCGCTCTTTGTCGCACATAACCTTTCAATTTCCCATAAATCGCTCGACCTAAAACATCCATCGAGTGTTGACAACACCTGCAATCTCTATTTCATCTACAAGATGGACTAATAAATGAACTTGAATATCAAAAAATGAAGTAGGAAGTTCTTTCTCCATCAAACATAGTAGCTCTTTGCATTCACATTTTTTTTTGTGAGATCGAGTTTTTGTCAATCTCTTTGGATGTAATCCACCTATACATATCATAAAAACAATTATCAAGAAGTTAATTAAAAAATAAAAGATATCCAATATTCATACATATTAAATATAAAAGTATCATAATTACCTTATAAGTGATCCAACATGATAGATCACATCTCGTACTCCTTTTGTTGTACATCCATCGATAACCAAAGGTAAAATATATTTCAAAAAGTTATGCCAGTCATGGGTCTTTAACCCAGATAAGCTCTTATCATCCATTGTAAATATGTTTTGAAAGATGCTCCATATCTTGTAGGAGTCTTAATCAATTGAATTCTATTGTTGATAGTCTGTATCTCTTTTGTTGTAAGTACCCAAGGAGTAGGTGCATAAGTCGTTTCTTGTCGATGTCTATCAAAAAATGGCCATAACTTTGGTTTGGATTTTTGATCTTTCAAATCATTCCTTGATGTTATGGTATCTTTTAGTCCAAGAAGATGCTGCCATAGTGAATAACCATTATTTTGGAATATATGCATAGGATCAAAAAGATGACATACTTTTAACTCTTTCCAATACTCCAAAGAATACCATATTGATATGTTCTCTGCGAGTGCCAATTTTCCTTTATCTCTCTTCACATACTCATTATTTGAATCATCACTAAAGATTTCTGATTCTAGATCTATCAGAGGTCCATCTGTCCATATTTTATACCAATCCATAGGCGTCATAGGTTTTGGACACTGACCTGTTTCAAGCTTTCCATTAAAATGTATCGCTTCTCTCTTAGATCTTAATGGATGATCATCAGGCAAGAATCATCAATGTCGAAGATAAATATTTTTGTTGAGATTCTTACTATAGATTGATCTCAACCAATCACCACAATATAGACAAGCTTTATAATCCTTAGTAGATATTCCTGCATCATGAAAATGATAAAAATATAATTAGATTAAATCATATTTATTTACATGCATATTGAATAGAAAAATTACATCAATAGCTAAACAAACATCAATAAAAAAATTACATCAATATCTTGAAGATCGTCAATGAGAGGAGCAAGATATATATTCATATCTTTAACTTGTCTTTTGCCTGGGATTAAAAGTGAAAGCATTAAATGTTCCTTTTTAATGCTAAGATATGGCGGAAGATTGTAGTTTATGACTACCACTGGCCATGTTGACCATTTACTGGATTTCATGGAGAATGGATTAACCCCATCTAATGCAACTCCTAACTTTAGATTCTGTGGATTTTGTGCAAATTCAGGCCATGCAGAATCAATATGCTGAAAAGCAACACTATCATGAGGAATTCTGATTATTCCATCAGTACTTTTGTGATCATGTCCCCAAGTCAAAAGCTTTGATCATTCGGGGCTTTGAAACATATGTCTAATCCGTGGAGCCAATGGAAAATGTCTCAATACCTTTTTTGGGATTTTTCCTTCTTCGTCCTTATATCGAGGGACATGTCAAAGAGTCTACATATTCACCTCTATATAAAAAAATCGTTAGGACATGCATGTATACATTGATAATCTATACCAAGATTGTTGATTATCTTCTTCATTTCATCATGTGAGGTAGGAAGAATATTATGACTTGGTAAAAACTTTTCAGATAATAACCTATAAGTTCACAAAAAAAGATATATTAAAAAAAGTAAATAAATAAATATACATATATATATGCATATAATTTTATATATGTGTATGCTTATGTGCATCTTTTAAAATATTCATGAAAAATTTGATTGTTCTGGATGGTAGCATACGATTGTTTGTTTTGGAGGATATGAAGTATGTACCTTCATTGAATGATTTGTCGATTCTATCATATGTTCAGTTTGAAAGTGTGAGAAGCGGGTTTATGATTGCTATTCAAAGAATTTGGCACTATTTATAGGCATATGATGGTGACCTGGATGAATTGCATGCACAGACGTTACTCAAGATAGAGCAACCTGATTATAATGGACTAGTGCCAGCAGGATTCCTGGGGTATGCAATAAACCTCTTGCATGTCAATGATGAGCATCTGAACTTTAGGATACAAAGTGGAAATCATGGTGGCTTGAGAGGATCACTTTTATACAGCTTGTTCAAAGAACTTCAGGTTTATGACAGTGAAGTTCTTTGAACAAGCTCTATAAAAGTGATCCTCTCAAGCCACCATGATTTCCACTTTGTATCCTAAAGTTCAGATGTTCATCATTGACATGCAAGAGGTTTACTGCATACCCCAGGAATCCTGCTAGCACTAGTCCATTATAATCACGTTGCTCTATCTTGAGTAACCTCTATGCATGCGATTCATCTAGGTCACCATTGTATGGCCTATAAATAGTGCCAAATTCTTTGAAAAGAAATTATAAAACTGCTTCTCATACTTTCAAATTGAACATATGATAGAATCAGCAAATCATTCAATGAAGGTACATACTTCATATCCTCCAAAACAAACAATCGTATCCTGCCATCCAAACAATCAAATTTTTCGCAAATATTTTGAACGATGCATTAATAGTTTTAAAAGATGCGTGGACAAAAAATGTCCATTCAATTCAAGTTCTTGTTCTTACCTTATCTAAAGTAAGAATAAAAACCTACATTGAATGGACACTTTTTGTTCGCCCATCCTTTAAAATTTTTTCCATCCTTCAAAATGTGTGTATATGTGTGTGTATGTTTATATGTGTGTATGTTTATATATATATATATATATATATATATATATATATATATATATATATATATATATATATATATATATATATATATATATATATATATATATATATATATGCATATATATATATAAATATATAGAAAAATGAAAATTATACCTTAATAGTGTCGAAACAGATACATTACTCCATCCAAAACGATTTTGAAGATTGAGAATAAGTAAGCTTGCACTTAGTCGTGTCAAACGACTTCCTTCATATACATGCTTTAGACATTCCTCTCGAAGATATTTCTCATTTTTAGAAATATCAATGCTCTCACTATCATTTTGATACCAATCCTCAATAAAATCTGCCATGCCATCATTTTCATCATTGTCACACAAATCTTGTACTTTATCGTCTTTTGAATATAGATCTTTCAACCTTGCATATTCCATAGGATTACTTTTGCGTAGCCTCCTCATAGAAGCTTCTGATAAATGAGGTCTTACTGGCAATTGTGAATGCTGTGGAGGAATATCATCAACATAATACGTTGGAATCTACATATTTAAATAAAATTCATTAGTATTCCATAAATGAATAAAAAGTAAACTTTAAATATAAAATTAAGTACATAACTTATTAAATATGGATAGAAAATTTTTCTTCTCTCTAGCTAAAAGGTGCTCTTGGAGGTCTACGCCATCCATAATTTACTAATATTTCATCATCGGCATGTAATGTAGTAATAGCATTGAAAACTATGTATCTTGATACATCTCTACTCATGTATGGTGATTCATGACTATTTTCACGCTCCTCAAATGTGCAATTAGTCCTTGAACTATTATGTAACCCTCCACTACTATTTATTAAACCTGCTATATTTCCATGTGTGTAAGGTCTTCCATCAATATATAATCTTTCATTTTCTGCATGTAAAATCCTTCTACTAGTAAGGGATGCGGCGTTCAAGCATATTCCATAAGTACTCATGCTTTGAACATAACATGAAAGTCGATGCCAATCTCCCCATCCATATATAGGACCACAAAATGACATAAGAGTGACTTCAGAGTTCGGAGGCACATACAAATACTCTACAATATAGAGACCACAACCAGCATTAGTAATAGTGGATGGAGCAATCATATAGCGATTACCCCAAAAGTTGAAAACCTCTCCATCTAAAAGAAGTGGTCCTCTATTCCATCCTCCATATCTTCTTCTATCATATGTTTGTACTAAAGAACAATCACGAGCTGGCAATGGATAATCTCCAACCGTTTCAGTCTCTAAACCAGGAGGTAGAGGGTTTCTAGAAACCTCTGCGTGTAATTGATGAACAACAAGTCCATGATGTGTACGGGGTATATTAACATTATGAGAAAAATTATCATCATCATCATCATCGAGCAAGTATTCCTGTATATCAACAGTTATTTGATTTTGGCCTGTTGCAAAGGGTTATGCATAGGAAAGAGGCATTGATTTTGATGAAACCTTTGCTCCTACTTGCCGAATGACTACTGTTCGTAGCATCTGTGCACTTGCCGCTTATCATGGTTGGAATATACATGAGTTGGACATTAAAACAACATTTCTGAATGGTAATTTGCATGAAGAAGTGTATGTTTTTCAGCCCCATGGCTTTGTGCAAAAAGGGCATGAAAACGAGGTGTGCAGTTTAAAAAAGGCACTATATGGTTTAAAGCAAGCACCACATGCTTAGTATGAGAAGATACATGCCTATCTGATTGCACATGGTTTTGAGAACAGTCCAACTAAAAGCACCTTATATGTTTAGCGTGCTAATGATGTACTTCTGATCATTGTGGTTTATATTGATGACATGCTGCTCACTAGTCATCATGGGACACATATTGCTGATTTTAAGGCTGATTTGCATGTCTCATTTGAGATGTCTGATTTGGGGCATTTGCATCACTATTTGGGCATTCATTTTATGCAAGTTGATGGTGGAATGGCTTTGTGTAAAACGAAATATATTGACGCATTATTGCAGTGTTTTGGCCTTGAAGACTGTAAGCCTATTGCCACTCCTATGGAGACAGGCTTACGATTGAGTCTTCATGATGTTGGAGATGCTTTTGATCCTATTCTCTATCAGTAGGAGGTTGGATGCTTGACTCATAGATGGGCACGTTTATGCATTGCCCAGGAATCAAGCATTGGTAGGTGGTTAAGCGCATCTTTTGCTACTTGAGTGGTACTCGGCTACTTGGGGTTGTTTTATCCCAGGGGGGATCACTACTGCCAGATTTACATGCTTTTTCTGACTCTGATTGGGCTAGTTGCTATGACACTCCACTTGGTTGAGCAAGAAGCAGCCTACTGTGGCCACTTCCAGTTGTGAGGCTGAGTATAGGGCAGCTTTCACGGCGACTATTGAGTGTGTGTGGCTTAGACACCTTATGGTTGATTTGAAAAAAAAGGGTGTTGGTCAGTCTTCTGCCACCACCATCTTCCGATAGTGAGAGCACATTGGCAGTTGGGAGGAACCCTATGTTCCATGCTCGCGCTAAGCACATTGAGGTGCATTATCATTATGTTAGGGAGAGGTTCCTTGCTGGGGAGATCAGCTTGGCATATGTGCCCACGCACGACAACATTGCAGACCTTTTCACGAAGGCTCTGCCTAGGGAGAAGTTTGAAGCTTTCCGCAAAGCTTTGGGCTTACTTCCTTTTGTGGAGTGATTTCCACATAGCTTGGCACTTCCTTATACATGAGTGCCAGCTCCTTGTTCACCGCATTACTCCCAGGGGGTATTTGTTGATATATTTAGGTTGTGATGTGTGTGAACACACTAGGACCGCCGGGGCACTTTTTTCCCTCTTTAGGAGGTTTTTTTCCCCCACCTTGTATATATGCGTATTGCCCTGATGGGCTACTTATCTTTGTATATTCTCTAGTAATACATTCACTATTGTGTGTTGTGCTCCAAGCTTCTTCTTCTTCCTTGTGTCGTTTGTGTGCTTCTGGAGACGTGTAACTCCAACAACATGGATCGACAAGTCATCTTCAAAAATAATAGATGAGGTATTATCAGGTAGGGGAGTTCCATTTTTATTTACATTTCAAGAAAAAAATGATGTTTCTACTTTTTGTAGCATATGATAGTGAATGCATGCAAGCACTCCTTAGCTAGTATGAATAGGAACTTCAAAATCTCCGAAGTAAAAAGACGAAGAAACAAAAGATATAGAGGTAATCTGGATAATAATGAGATTACAAATATATCTTCTTTCATGGATTGGCTATATAGTCGTTTGCAATGCGCCAATGCAAATAATGAAGAAATCTCATATGAGCAAAGAGAGAGTTAATGATAGGTTGTAAACAAAAGGTAATTTTATTTGAATAATCTTTTGTTTTTTTCATATATGTATATTAGTTTCTATTTACTAATTTAATTTCTTTTGCAGGCTCGAATGTTCACTAATATGTGGGCTTTTGGATAACATATTACAATCAAAGCCATTGATTCTTTACATAAAACAGAGGATTCTAGTATTGTTGCTTCTTTCAAGCAATTATCATGTGCTAACTCAAAAGACACGAACCTTATAGATGGCGAACTTGGTTACGTGGGAACTGTTGTTGGTATCTATGAAATATCATTTCGTACATTCAAACAGGTAGAAAAAAGTTCATATTTTTTATGATAGATTTTATTATTTTTTTAAGCACCTAGTCATGGGTTTTTGTTTTTATATATTTTGATAGGTCATTTTGAAGGTTGACTTGTTTCGAGCCGAGTATAAAGGTAGTAATTCCACATTAAGAAAGGAATTATCTGGGTTTTGGGCAATTGATTTTTCCAAGGTAATGCGATCTACTAAAGAACCATATATTCTTCCTAATCATATTGAACAAGCATTTTTTAATAAAAACCCAGATGCTCATCCTTGGTGGCAAGTCATTCATGTTCAGCCTAGAGGTAGGTCATTGTTTGAACAGTTTATTGTTAGAGACATTGAAGAAAGTCCTTTTGATGATTCACCATCAGATACTGATACATCAACATCTGAAAGAAAAATTAGAATCATTATACATGATAATCATACTAATATTTTTGATGAAGAGGATAATACTCTACATGCTGATTCTACTCATGATGAAGAGGAATTACCACGTGACTCAGGAGAACACAAATTTAACAATAGAAGAAATAAATGAAATCAATAAGGATAATGAAGATGAGAATATACCGATGTCTTACCAAAATGATGGCAATAATGAAAACATATGAGTAGATTAGATAATAAATTCTACTCTAGTTATTGATCAATAACTTGAAGCTTCTAAATGGATATCAGATAATAGATTCTTCTTTATTCAACTAGAATATCGAAGCATCCTACTTGAGAGATGAAATCATGTTCTTTTAAGTTAGAACATGAAGCTCGGGGGTATGCCTAATTATTTTATATATAGCTTTATCTTCGAGGAGCAAATTTCTCTCATGTATGTATGCATATGTGTGTGTATTCATGTGTATTATATGTATACATGTGTTAGTATGCATATAATGTGTTTTATGTATATGTATGTATGTGCATGTGTGTGATATATATATGCATGTGTTAGTATGCACACATGTATATATGCATATGCATTTGTGTAATATATGCAAGTGTTTATAATTGTGTATGCATGTATAAGTATACATGTGTGCATGTAGGCCTCTATATGTAATGTGTACATGTATATATGTATATGTGTCTAGGTGTAAATGTGTACATGTAAATACGTATGCATACATATACATTTATGTATGCATATAGGCATGTATGTGTGATGCATAATGTATCTACTCCATTTTATATTTATGTATGTGTATCTACATGATGTGTATATATCTTTATCTATATTATGATCCTTGTTGATTCGATTAGCTATATATAGAGGCATAAGGTTGGGAGGAGAGACATATCTCTAGTAGGACGTACGAGGAATAGATGCAATGTGTACATATACTTCAATCATATGGCTAAAAGGCTGAATTACAGTTTCTAAATTAGGGTTTGTAAAACCCTAATATCAAAATTAGTGTTTCTGAATTAGGATTTTTGAAATAGGATTTCTGAATTTGAATATATATATATATATATATATATATATATATATATATATATATATATATACACACACACACACACATATATATATATATATATATATATATATATATATATATTACAATATATATATCTCATTATATAATAATACATATATATATATTATAAATATATAAATTATAGTATATATATCTCATTTTATTATATATATATATATATATATATATATATATATATATATATATATATATATATATATATATATATATATATATATATATATATATAATGAGATATATATATACTATAATTTATATATTTATAATATATATATATGTATTATTATATAATGAGATATATATATTGTAATATATATATATATATATTACAATATATATATCTCATTATATAATAATACATATATATATATTATAAATATATAAATTATAGTATATATATCTCATTTTATTATATATATATATATATATATATATATATATATATATATATATATATGTGTGTGTGTGTGTGTGTGTGTGTGTGTGTGTATGTATGCATGTGTGTATGTATGTGTATCTATATGTGTGTATGCATGTGTATGTGTATATATGTATGTAAATATGATTATGTCAGTCTATTTGTGTGTACATATGATTATGTATGTGTGTGTATGTGAGTATGTGTATGTGTCTATGCGTGTATTCATTATATGTGTGTAACTCCATGCATGTGTATGTGTGTGTAAAAATGTGCATGTATGTGTATGTATGTATAAATGTGCATGTATGTCTATATGTGTGTAAATGTGCATGTATGATGTATATGTGTGTGTATGCGTGTATTTGTACCTCTAATCTCACTCTTTTCTCTCTCTCTCTCTCATATATATACATATATACATAAAACACATACTCATATCCACATATATATACATAAAAGCAATGCATACTGTGCATTATCGCGACCATGAGCCATAAGTGTTCGCATCTCTTTCAGACACTACTTATGCGACCATCCTGTCCCAAAGTCTATCTCAAGTGAACTAAGTACATATTTTTTATCCCTCTCATCATGCTCACTACAAAATTAAAAAAATCATGTAAATAAAACATAAGATATTTAGTTCAATTTATATGTAAAATTTATACTTACTTCCATTGCAATCGGTCAAGGTGCAGGTAAGAGTCGCATAATGCTCGCATTCTTCTCTTGAACTCCAATCCATTCCCTATGTACACAATGTTCCCCTCTGGCTCTATATCGCACTCTAGCCCTAAGGTGCCTATGCATGTCCTCATAGGCACATGTGCTCTACTATCATGATCTAGAGCTGGTATAGGTGTCCTAAAAATAGATAGATAAAAATAAATAAAAATATGTGTTATAATATCATTAGAAAAAATTTGTGGAAAAAAAACATACCTATGAGCAGATAACTGTCTTGCTGCATGTGGAGTTGTAGAAGAGCCTTCCTCTGATTGCTAGGTAAGCATTTGGATCGTAAATCCAGCTCATCATCAGGCATCTCTGAGTACTGATGCATGATGATCCCTAGAGTATCTGGCGAAACTCTTGCTCTCATAAGACTTTTTATGAGAGTGAGTTTTGCCTTTCTCTCTCTACTAGGATACATAATACCTGTACATATGAAACAAAATGGGTTAAAAATCAATATATATATATGTACAGATGTATGTGTGTATATGTGTATGTAGGTGTATATGTGAGTGTGTGTATGCATGTAACCATGTATGTATGCATATGCATGTGCATTATGTATGCAAATGTATGCATGTGTGTGTATGCATGTAAGTATGTATGTATGCATATGCATATGCATTATGTATGCATGTATGTGTATGTGTGTATATGCATATATGTGTGTGTATGCATATATGTGTGTGTATGTCTGTATGGGTGTGTATATGCATATATGTGTGTGTATTTGTCTATGTGTGTATGTGTATGCATGTATCTA